>CM073463.1:5267500-5867500 GCA_037074535.1 Gleditsia sinensis
CAAATATTTGTTTCCTATAACACGTTCAAAAATTTTAAAGTAGGCTCGATATAAAAAAAGTAAATAAATTAAATTAATCATGAAGAAAAGTATTAATATATTAAGCACACTTTTTTTAAAAATTTTAAATAAACTCAATTTACAAAAAATTAGTTGACAAAACCATTTATCCATGGACATGTCAGCGTATGATAAATGAATTTCACTTTAAAATATTTTAATTTATTTACATATTTATTCATGATCAAAGTATTAAATTTTGTTTTGAAATATCAATTTCAGTGATTTTAGAAACGGAAATATTTTAAAATATTTTACAAATTTTCTGAAAATAAAATTTTTTTTAAGAAATGTTTCAAATAATATCAAACAATATTTTTTTCAATTCTAAAAGATTTTAACATAATATTAATGATATAGATATATAAAATTATGTTAAAATTAATTTGAATTAATGTTTATTGTTGAATAGTAAATAAATATACTACTACAGTGAAGACTCTGACTCAAATTGCAGCATCATTCAATAACAACCGTTCTCTTGCATCAATCTCTCTATCTTTTTAACTCTTTCGCGACCTTTATCTTTAAATTTTTCTCTATCGACTACTATTCTATCTCTATCTTCAAGTATCTATTTCATGTATCTTCCTCTCTCTTTGTCTTTTAACCTATCTTTTTATCATTTTTATAGTTTTTTCTTTAAAATAAAAACAATGGAAAAAAGCAATGTCATGAGAATGAGAGAGGAGAGTAAGAAGTTGACAAAGATGTTGTGAATTGTGAGAGAAAATAATTTAATATTAGATATGATGTGATATTACTTTTATCTATTTTTATATTGTCAATTTTTTATTTTTTAAATTACTTTGGTACTTTTTCATCGTAACAACTCAAAACAAGAGTATTTCTGTCGAAATAATCCAAACATGAGTATTTCCGTTGAAACAACTCGAAACAAAAGTATTTCTGTCGAAATAATAGTATTTTTATTGAAACAATTCGAAATAAGAGTTTCCGTCGAAACAATTCAAAATAAGAGTATTTCTGTCTAAAAAACTCAAAATAAGAGTATTTCCATCGAAACAATTCAAAACAGAAATATCTCTACCAAAACATTCTATAACATAATAATTTCATTGGAAATAGCATAATTTTTTAACAAACACTTTGTTTCGTTTCAATAATTCCGTTTTGTGTCGATAATTTCAAAAATAGAAATGTTTCGGTCGTTTCAATGGAAAAGAAAGAAAATTTAATTTTCTATTAATGATTAATTTTGTTCAACAGTTTTTGTTGATTAAATTTATCTAAGAATTGATTTACTTTTAAGTAAAATATTATATAATTATATATTTTTTTATGATTGACTTTTTTGTTTTAAATACTGAGCCTAACTAAGAATTTCCTTCATGATATTTGGTGTATGAGTATCTTAATTATTTATGTGCATCAAAACATTTCCTTCTTTTTTTTGTTGGGGGGGGGGGGGGGGGGGAAGGGACTTGCAGATAAAGATTACAACTTACTAACTTGAAGATGTACGAGATGGCTTACCTTAAATTTGGACAAAACTTTTGCTGTGTATCGAACTCATCAGTGCTTCAATCTAATGTGATCCACAATTCACTGCTAGCCAAAATTCCCATTTCACCATTTTATAACAAGAGGTAGGAGAGAGAAAGAGACCGGAGAAAAGAGAGGGAGAGAGAGAGAGAGAGGAAGTTGCTCTCCCTTTCTTTCTCTCTCTGCTGCTCTTGCTTGTCCCTTGTTGAGGGGCCTGAAGACTGGAGAGTCTGGAAAGGAAGCCGTGGCCAGTTTTGCAGGAACCACACAGAAGTGCATGGCCTGTGATAAAACGGTGTACCTGGTTGAGGGGCCTGAAGACTGGAGAGTCTGGAAAGGAAGCCCTGGCCAGTTTTGCAGGAACCACACAGAAGTGCATGGCCTGTGATAAAACGGTGTACCTGGTTGATAAACTAACTGCAGATGGCTGTATCTATTATAAAGCTTGCCTCCCATGCCACCATTGCCACAATAACCTCAGGTGGTGTTTGAAATTTTAATTTTTTAGGTATTTAAAAATAATAAATATGAAAATTTTAAAATTTATGTATTATATATGATATAAATAAAATAGAAAAATCAATTTTTTTTTTATATATCTTGTGTTCAATTTTTTTATATAAATTTTAAGTACATAAAAAAATTAAGATATCCATATATCAAAATATACCATAATAATGCACAGACCATCTCACTTTCTTCATAAGTTTAAATTTTCATTAACAAATCATTAATCAATAATAAACTCAAGCAAATTTTCTCACAAGAATAAGACATTTAACATTGACTCTTGACATTTCAAGAAGTTGTAATTCTCATATGGTATATGAAACTCCTTTTATTAAAATAAAATTCTACTCTTAATTATGTTAGCGGTGGGTTCCTCCAACATAGATGGCCCACCACCATTGAATTATAAAAAGAATACTGAAAAATGTAGCAAGAAGTAGTCAATTTTCTTTTGCTGCGAGAGTTGAAATTTTTAGCACCAAATAAGAAGAGTTCAACAATTGCAGTGCAGGAGCTGAAATTTTCAGTACCGAATAAGAAGAGTTCAACAATTGCAAAAAGAAAAAAATTAGGCACCATTTTTCCATTAATTGTAGGTGCATCCTTATCTATAAATAGGTAGGAGAAGAATGGAGCACAATACAGCAAAAAGCAGAGGCAATAAATTTGAGAAGTCAGAGAAGTTCTCTGAAGAGAGAAAAATAAAGGAGAGTTTGGTGTGATATTTGGAAAATAATTCTTAAATAGTGAGTGACAAAATAATGAGAAAATACTCTTGGAATATTGTGGGAAACACTTTGTGTGCTACTATTTTGATTAGATTTCAGTTGTAACTTCTAGATTTATTCTAAAAAAAACTCTCATTGTACCTACTATTTTTATAGTGAAAGATTTATTTAAATTTAGTCCTGTAGACGTAGCCCAAAAATCAAGGGTAAACCACGTTAAAATTTCTGGTGTCATTTTTGTTGATTATTCTGCATTTATTCTTGCTGGTAATATTCATTGTGCCTAACTGTTCATACGTACTGGGTACTATTTATACGTACAGAGAACTATTCATACATATGGATACTGTTTATACGTAATAATACTATTCATACTACTCAAAATAGAGGCAAAGATCAATAAGATGATCAACTTAAATGACACAAACTACCACATCTGAAGAAATAAGATGAAAGATCTCCTATTTGTGAAGAAACTCCATCTACCAGTGTTTACTACAACTAAATCTGAAGCTAAATCGAATGAAGAATGAAACTTTGAGCATGAGCAGGTATGTGGATTCATCCGACAGTTTTTTGAAAATAATGTATACAATCACATTTGTAATGAGACTCGTGCACGAACGCTATGGTATAAGCTGGAAGAGCTGTATGTTTCAAAAACCAGCAACAACAAATTGTTTTATTTAACAAAATTGATGCACGTAAAATACCGAGAAAGTACTTATGTAGCAGATCACTTAAACGAAATGCAAGGGATCGTGGACCAATTTTTAGGGATAGACATAAAGTTTCATGACAAAGTACTTACTCTCATGGTACTCGCCTCCCTACCAGAGTCGTGGAAGCTTTTGAAGATCTCAATTATCAACTCAGCGACCAACGGTGTCGTAAGTATGGAAAATGTTAAAAGCGATATTCTAAATGAAGAGATGAGAAGAAGATCATAATATTCAACCTCTTCATCACAATTAGATGTTCTAATTACAGAATTCAGATAGAATAGTCAGTCTAGGCATACAAAGTTTAAAATAAAAGTAGAGGAAAGTCGAACAAATATGTCAACATTGAATATCATTACTGCAAGAAGAAAAGGCATATCAAAAGGTTCTGTCAGAAGTTCAAATAGGATAAGAATAAAGGCAAGGAAGTGAAGAAAGATGACAGCAGTGATGATGACCAGACAAATGCCATAGATGAATTCAATGTCGTTTATGATGATGATATTTTCAATCTTACATTCCATGAGACCAGTTGGGTGATTGACAGTGGAGCTATTATTCATTCCACACTGCGAAGAGAATTCTTCTCATCTTACACAGAAGGAGATTTCGGAGCTGTTAAGATGAGAAATGACAACTTATTAAAAGTTGTTGGCAGAAGAGATGTCTGCTTGGAGACGACAAACGGCATCAGATTAGTGCTGAGATATGTCAGGCATATTCCAGATATTCGTCTGAATCTGAATTTTACCAATAAACTTGATGATGCAGGTTTCTGTAACATGTTCATGAATGGCCAATGGAAACTCACTAAAGGTGCTTTAGTGGTGGCCAGAGGTAGAAAAGACTCAACGTTGTATGTTATGCATACAAAACTCTCCAACGACACTATGAATGCCGTGGAGAAAGAAAATTCATATGAGTTGTGGCACAAGAGACTTGACCACATGAGTGAGAAAAGTATGACATGTTTAGTTAAGAAGAAAATGTTATCTGAAATGGATCAAGTACATTTTGAGAAATGTGCTGATTGCTTGGCAGAAAAGTAGAACAGAGTTGCTTTCAAGAGTTCTCTTCCTTCCAGAATGAAGAATGTGTTGGATCTGGTACATTCAGATCTATGTGGACCAATGCCAAAGTCACTTAGTGGTGCTCAATACTTTGTGACTTTCATTAATGATCATTCTAGGAAGACGTGTGCATACACTTTAAAGATAAAATATCAGGTGTTATATGTCTTCAAAAAGTTTCATACCTCAGTTGAGAGACAGACTGAGAAGAAGTTAAAATGCATTTGAACAGACAATGGTGGAGAGTATATTAGACCATTTGATGCTTATTGTAAAGATTATGGTATTCGGCATCAAACAACGCCTCCAAAAATGTCACAGTTAAATGGTTTAGTTGAGAGGATAAATAGAAATTTGATGGAGAGAGTTGGATGTTTACTCTCACATGCAAAGTTACCCAAAAATTTTTGGGGTAAAGTCTTGCTGACAGTTGTACACGTGTTAAATCTTTCACCGTATTTTCCTCTACAGTATGATACACCAAAGAAAGTGTAGTTAGGAAAGGATGTTTCCTATAACTATCTATGGGTGTTTGGCTGTAAAGCCTTCGTGTATATCCCTAAGGATAAGAGGGACAAACTCGATGTCAAGACACGACAGTGTGTATTTATTGGCTATAGTCAAGATCAATTTGGTTATAAATTTTATGACTCGGTCTAGAAAAAGCTCATTAGAAACTGTGATGCTGTGTTTATTGAAGATCAGACCATTGAAGACGTAAACAAAATGAATAAGAATATTTCTGATTCCAATGGTAACTCAACAAACTTGAGGTTAGTTCCTCTAACAGTAGTGCTGAAACAAGTTGGAGATAACGATCAGTCTGATAATACTTCTATAAAGGCTGAATCAGAAGAAGATGATGAAGATGCTCATTATCAACTACCAACACATGTGCTTTTCCTAAATCGATTGAGGAGAAGTAGTAAAATAAGACAACCTTCTACTAGATATTCTAATGATGAATATGTAACACTCACTGACGGGGGAGAACTTGATAGCTTTGAAGAAGCTATGGAAGATTAGCACAAACAGAAGTTGAGAGAAACTATACAAGATGAAATGAAGTACTTGCATGAAAACAAAACGTTTGAGCTAGTGAAATTGTCAAAAGGTAAGAGAGCTTTAAAAAATAAATAAGTGTTCAAGATCAAACATGATGAACACAGTCTCCATCTGAGATTCAAAGTTAGACTGGTTGTTAAAGGATTCAACCAAAGAAAAGGCGTTGATTTTGATGAAATATTTTTACCAGTTGTGAAAATGACATCCATATGTGCAATGTTAGGTTTAACAGCGAGCCTTAACTTAGAAGTTAAACAAATAGATGTGAAAATTATTTTTCTTCATGGTGATTTAGAGGAAGAGATATACATGGAGTAATTAGAGAGTTTCAATTAAAAATAAAAAGAGGATTATGTTTGTAGACTGAAAAAAAATTCTTTACGACTTGAAACAGGCACCAAGACAATAGTATAAGAAGTTTGAGTTTGTTATAGGTAAGCAAGGTTACACCAATACTACTTCAGACTATAGTGTTTTTGTGCATAAGTTCTCTGATGATAATTTCATTATTCTTTTGCTCTATATGGATGATATGCTAATAGTTGGTCAAAATGTTTCTAAAATCAATTGTTTAAAAATACAATTGAGCAAATCTTTTTCTATGAAGGACTTAAAGCCAGCAAAGCAGATTCTTGATATGAAATTTATCAAAAATAGAGGCGCCAAGAAAGTGTGGTTGTCACAAAAGAAGTACATTGAGAAAGTATTTTATAGGTTTAATATGGACAAGGCTAAAGTGGTTACTTGTCCTTTTGCTAATCATTTTAAATTAAGTTCTAAACAGAGTCCCTATACAGATAAGGAGAAGGAAGAAATGGACAATGTTCTATATGCTTCAGCAATTAGGAGTTTGATGTATGCCATGATAAGTATACAGTTAAGTATTGCTCACTTAGTAGGAGTAGTGAGCTGGTTCCTTACTACCAAGGGAGAAATTTGAATTCTATCGATTAGCTACAAGAATGATGGAGCTCTTTATGTAGTCGGAAGGGGGAGATTTGTTAGTGGTGGGTCCCTCCAACATAGAGAACCCACCACCATTGAATTATAAAAGGAAGGTTGAAAAATGTAGCAAGAAGCAGCCAATTTTCTTTTACTGCAAGAGCTAAAATTTTCAGCCCCGAATAAAAAGAGTTCAACAATTACGATGCGGGAGCTGGAATTTTTAGCACCAAATAAGAAGAGTTCAACAATTGCAGAAAGGGAAAAATTAGGCACCGTTTTTCCATTAATTGTAAGCGCTTCCTTGCTTATAAATAGATAGGAGAGGAATGAAACACAACACACCAAGAAGCGAAGGCAATAAGCCTGAGAAGTTAGAGAAGTTTTCTGAAAAGAGAAAAATAAGGGAGAGTTTAGTGTAATATTTGAGAAATAGTTCTTAAATAGTAAATGACAAAATAGTAAAAAAATAATCTTGGAGTATCGTGAGAAACACTTTGTGTGTCACTATTTTGATTAGATCTCAATTGTAATCTCTAAATTTATTCTGGAGAATACTCTTATTATACTTACTATTTTTATAATAGAAAATTTATTCGAATTTGGTTCAGTAGGCATAACTCAAAAATCAATGGTAAACCATGTTAAATTTTTTAGTGTCATTTTTATTGATTATTTTATATTTATTCTTATTGATAATATCCATTGTGCCAAACAAATTAAACTATTAATTATTTGGTCATAATGATTGGAATACTACATTAATCTAATTATTGAAATCGAAGTGAGTATTGAAGTGGTGATGAGGTCAAATCACCAAATCATTAGTTTTTCAGTTAGATAACTAATTAAATCGATTAAATTAATTATTTAAAATAACAAATTAATATGCATTTAAAATTAAAATAAAATAAATTTTAAAAAAATTAAAAGAAAATATCAATGGATATAATATATTTCATTTTGATAAATAATATGTGAATATAAATTTATAAAATAAAACTATTGGCAAATTTACGGTGATGATATAAAATTAATTTTAAAAAAGAACTAATCCGATTCAATTATCTTGAATCACTAATTCATCAATTCAACCTCAAGTTAATCTTAACTAATCTAATTCAATTGCAAAAATAATTTAATTATTAAAACTAAACTACTTTGACGGTTAATTCACCAGTTAAACCGGTTAAATTGGCCAATACATATAACTATGATATTAATAATTAATTTAACTAAAAAACTTAAATTATTAAATGACAATTGAAGAATAATATTATTCTTCTAACAATTAGTGTTTGCGTGTGCAAGTGTAGAGTCGCGTGTGCAAGTGTAGAGGATGAAGGAATTTTCATATTTCTACATGAATAGTGTATGCATTGCATATTTACATGTCATTATCTATTAGCTTTTTCTGTTTATTTATTTCAAGAACTCCATTTGGATGTCTGGACTACAAAGAAAAGAAATGATGCTTTTATATACTAAAATCAGTTCAAGTTTCTCTCAGTTTGTCATTCCAATCATCCTTCAAGGCCAAAACAGAGGGCCCTTGAGAAGAATTCACTAACATTGTTAAATTTCTTTGCTGACATAAAAACAAAGTCTGACAAAGCTTTTAAAAGTAGCCAGCCCTTGTTAGCTTAAAGATCTAGCACCTGTTTATTGAATTAGAACTTTGAATATGTCTGCAACAACCCACTAAAAGAGTTGCTCAACCCTAAGAATGTATTTGGTTCAACAGAGGAGAGAGAATTTTAATGGAGGAAAGGGAAAGGAGAGGAAAAAAATATTTTTTTTTTATTTGATTTAATTTAAAGAGATGAGAGAAAATGAAAAATAAAATTTTGTTTATTTGGTTTACAAAAAGATGGAAAAGAAAATCAAACAAAATAACTATTATATACCTTTAATTTAAGACAAACATATAGTAAAATAAAGTAAGATTATTTTAGTAAGAATAATTTTATTTTTTTCCGTTTTATATTATTTCTTTCTTTCAAATTTTTCTATTTTTGGAGGGAAAAAATGGAGGAAGATGAGTAATTTTACCCTTCTATTTTCTTTAAATTATTGTTCTAAATAAAGTATTTTTAAAAAAAATTTCCTCTCTGAATCTCTTAAACCGAACATTACCTTAAAGAAGTATGTATGGACACAAACACAAATATAGGACATAACACGAACAATGCCCTTGCAATGCAACGAATATTTGACATGTGTCCATACAAATACAATTGTCTTTTTTTAGATTTAATGCTTTGTAGAAAACAACCAAATAATCCCTACAAATTTCGATGTGTTGTACCTGTGTTTGTAGCTTAGTAGCTACTGCTCTTTTGAGGTTGTGCTTTACTGCAGATCTCACTATGGTCAGCTCAACAAGAGAAATGGCAGCCTAGAAAGAAGTTTTTAAGGTAAAAAAGAAAAATTGTAACTTTGAAATAGAGATCCTAACTCGAAAAGCCGAGTTAAGCTAAAATTTATCATTTGTGTCTCAAACTCTTACAGGAACACCCAAAATTCAGAAACCAGAAAGACAGACTGATAATGAGGTGATCTCTCCAAAACTTTTCTGGCCATATCATACTATGCAAACATTCTTCTGGTTCTTCCCTCTTTTCATTACAATAAATAGAATGCCAAGTTACTCTCAGACGTGTCCTTGGGCACCAGAGACAAATTTGTTGGCTGCATGAGAGGGTTTAGGCAGCTTCCTTAAGCCTTTTTTTCTTCTTTCCATTCTTATGTGCACATTTCTGCAAAATCACTGCATGCGTTTCCAGTTTTAAACAATCAAATTTTTCATATATATGTAAACTTACTTTCTACATAAAGTTACACTACCACAAAAGTGCAAAATAGCAACGATAGTTTAATGACTGTTAAAAAAATTATCGTTAAATCATGTTTTAACGATGGTTTTAAGTGAACCGTCGTTATATTACGATAGTTATTGTTTAACCATCGTTGTATAACGACAGTTCACGTAAAATCGTTGTAAAATCAACACTAATACTCATAAACGATCCATTTTTCATATCAACTCATGACGGTTAGACTTAACCGTCGTTATTCGACGACGGTTAGTCAAAAACTGTCGTAAAATTCCACGGTAAATAGATCGTTTATGGGAATTAGGTCCAAGTTTAACCGTTGTTATACCACGTGTTATTTAAACGATGGTTTTATTTAAACCGTCGTTAAATGTAGTTTTAGGAACGATTTTTTAAAAAACTGTCGTTAAACCCTAAAACCGTGATTCCTCCTTCATTTTCATTATGCAATTCAAAATTCTCTCTTCTCTTTGCAAAAAATACTTGTAAAACACTGACAAATACTTTGTTCATTTATAGACATTTGTAATTTGAAGTTGTTTATTCTAACATAAATTATGTATTTTAATTATTTTTAATGTTGTGAATTTTTTATATATTTATTTGTATGTTTGACTTAAATTATAATTTTAAATAAAAATATTTTATTAGAAATTGTATGTTATGTTTTTAGTAAATGTTGTATTATGTTATGTAAGTTAAATATATGTTTTTAATTTAATCAAATTAATAGTAAAAATTATTTAATATTTACATTTATTATAATAATAGAATGATTATTAGTTATTATTTAAGAAGAATGACATAATTATTAAGTTAAAATTTTATGTTAATAATTATATAGTGAAACAAATTAAATTAATTAAGAAATATAAAGTATAATTAAGTTACACAAGTAGTAAATTTTGTAATCGTTATTAAAAAATAAGAACATAGTAATAATAGTATTAAAATTAAATTTGTGATAATAAAAAAAAGTTATCATATTAATAAATGTAATTAAATATTATACATAAATTATTAATAGAAAAATTGGTTAATGATAAATAATTAGAAAGTGAAAAATAAAGTCAAGTTACATAAAAAAAACTTTAACAATTATTATAAAAAAGTAGAAGCATAATAATATAAATTTAGAATATGTTTGACAAGTCAAATAAGTTTGTTTGATCAAATTAGAGGTGTTTGGTAAACAAATTTATTTGAGTAACTTATAATTTTTTATCATACGCTGTTTTAAGTAGCGTATAGCTTTTAGCTAATAGTTTTTATAATTTTATTCTTTTTTATCCTTATTATTTTATTTAAATTTCAACACTATCTTTTTCACAAAATGACATTATTTTTACTATGCTCGAGAAACATCCAAAATATATATCTCATGATGAACTTTTAGATATTATTCATAGTGACATAAAGAATAAAAATTTAGAAGCATCTACTGAGATGAAAGAAATTCGCAATAATATTGTTAATTTATTGTAGAACTCTAAATGATATGTTTATTTTGTATTTTTTGATATTATATAATGAAATATAATTACTAACAAAAAATAATAAATTTTATATAAGTATATCATTTTATGTCATTTTACATTTATCAGCTAATTCAATAGTTAATTTTACCAAACACTTCTAATTCAATAAATTAATTTAATAGTTTTAAACTTTCAGTTAACAGTTAACTTTTAAATTTTCAGTTAACTTATCAGTTATTTTTGTCAAATATAACCTTACGAATATATAACAGTATGATAAATAATTTATATATAATAAAGTTTGTTGTTATATAATTAAACATAATTAAATATTTGACTTAAATTATTAATAGAGGGATCGAAATCTTGGTTAAGGACAAGTATTTAAAGTGAATTAAATACATGTTTATTATTTTAAAATAATATAATCTAATTAATAAAGTAAACATATTATTTTTATGATTATTAAATTAATTAAGAAGTAAAAAATAAAGTGAAGCAACAGAAAAAAAAATTTAACAATTATTATAAAAAAATAAAAACATAATAATATAAATTTATTGATTTATAACAGTCTTCTAAATAATTTAGATATAATAATGTTAGTAAGTATTAAGTATATAATAAAACGTAATGAAATATTAGACTTAAATTATTAATAGATGAATCGAATTAATGGACATTATATAATGATATCATATGAGAAAATGAAATATATTTTTTACATGATGTATATGACAAACGAGTAAAAAATTCTATAGGATAAAATAAAATTATCAATAACGATAATTTGTCATATTAAATGCATATTTTTTATAGTTAAATTTTATTACTTAATTTAAATTAAACATAATTAGTTAATTTTAAGTATGCAAATTAGATAGGAGTGTTAAATTGTTAAATAGACGTGAATATTTTTTTTCTTTAAATTTTATTACTTAGTTTAACTTAAACATAATTAGTTAAGTTTAAGTATGTAAATTAGATAGGAATGTTAAATTGTTAAATATTTTTTCGGTGAATTATTATTTAATTTTTTTTATTTTATAATAGTTTCAGACATGGATAAAGCTTAAATTTATAAACCTCGACACACCCGAGAGTATTTGGAAGGTTTAAAAGGTTTTTTAAAACTTGCAAATGCTAACTCAGGTGTAGAAGGTGAAATAATCTACCCATGCTCAAAATGCAGATTTAAAAAATGGCAAATTGCGGAAGTTGTGTGCCAACACTTGATCGTCAAGTCTTTTTCACAAGGATATGATTTTTGGAGTATGCATAGGGAAAGGGCAACAAAAGATTCTCCTACGGGATATCAAATAATACCCCATATTGTTGCAAAATGTACCATTGTTTGAAATGACTCTGTGCAAGACATGGTCCGTGATGTATTCGAAATTCATCATGAACATGAAAGTGTTGATTTTGTGGACATGCCGGTTCCACCATCAGGTGAAAGAATGGACGAAGGCACAAAAGAATTTTTTGAATTACTGAAAGATGGACATCAACCATTGTACGAAGGGTGTAAGAAATACTCTAAATTGTCATTTTTGGTGAATTTGTATCACATCAAGTGTTTGTGCAGAATATCCGACCAGGCTGTCAATAATACTACAGCTATTGGTTGACGTCTTTTCGAATGCAAAGATTCTAACTTCATTTTATGAGGTTAAAAAAATCATTAATAAGTTGGGGCTGAATTACAAAAAAATACATACATATAAGAATGATTGTATGTTATTCTGGGGGAAGGACGAAAATAAATATGCTTGTAATAAGTGAAGGAGGAAAAAAAATACATGCATGTAAGAATGATTGTATGTTATTCTGGGAGGAGGACAAAAATAAAGATGCTTGTTTGTTAATTATAATCAAAATTTAACATCTGTTTATTAATTTTGTAGGAAAAAATTGCTTTGATCTAGCAAGAGGATAGCTCTTCTCAAGAGCTCTCGACAGGTGATTCACTTGCGAGAGTTTTGGAAACTGGGAAACACTCGGGTTGCGTTCGAGGATTTGGGTTAGGTGTTTGCCCAACCCAAGTCTTCGGACGTGGCTCAGTTGGGTTGAGCTCTGGGTTTGGACCTTTATATGAGGAATTACGTACTGAGGTGGCTCGTCTGAAAGCGGCCATATATGAGCGGCACATCAAGTAACAGCAACATGACGCTAACATCACAGCCCGACAGAGACAGATGGAGGCAGTTATGACATTCTTGCTCCAAAACTTTCAAAGTTAAATGTCGCCTGAAATTGCACTTGCTCACAGTATAAATCTTAGGGTAATTTTTTAATCTTAAATTTCGTAAATAATTGTTACTATTATTTTATTTTATTTCAAAACGCCTACATAATAAAATTGATTTTCAGATTTTCAGTGATAAAGGTAGTGGACATAAGCCAGATCAGACGCCATAGGATTCCCAAAGTTCGAGTTCATGATTATATTGTATATTATTTTTTTTGTAGTAAATTGTAAATTTTAATTTTAATTTTTAAGTAATTATTAATTTTATTTTCACAATTTATGTATGAATGTGATTTGCATTAAATTATTTTTTTATATTTAAATTGTAAATATATATAGATATATGTCATAAAAAATTTAACATTATAAAATAATAATTCTCAAATAAATGTATATATTTTAAAAGATTAAATATGAGAATAATATTATAAAATTTAATTATAATATAAATTAAGAAAAATAAATAATTTTTAAAAAAAATTATATTTCAAAAAATTAAATATGAGAATAATAATATGAAATTAAATTATAATGTAAATTAAGAATGATAAATAATTAAAAAAATTATAAGAAATAACAACGATTCAAAGAATTGTCGTTATTTTTAAAGACATAACGACGATTCCGTAACGGTCGTTATATTCAATGACATAACGACGGTTTCTACAACTATCGTTATTCTTTGACATAGAGACAGTTTCAGAATCGTAGTTAAGACAAATCATAACAAAAGTTAACAAGAAACATAACGACGGTTGTTAAACTGTCCTATGCCTAGTCCTAACGACACTATTTTTATAGTTGGCCTAAACCGTTACAAGAACACTTGTTCCATGACAGTTTGGCCAACCATTGTCATGATCTTTAACGACGGTTAAAATCATCGTTAAATCTATTAAAAAATCGCTGCTAAATATCATTTTTGTTATAATGTTATTTTAATATAAAATTATTTTAAGGGGCTAATGACACACTAAAGAAACCTATACCAATTAATGGACCTAGCCCAACCTGGGTCAAAGCCCAATAAATTTTTTGAGTATTGGTTGAAAGTTTAATTTTATGCCGAACTTAATTTAAACTCATTAAAAAAAATGTCAAACAATCTATTTGTTAAAAAAAAAAAGTCAAATAATAGCTCAAATCTATAAATAAAGTTCAAACTTATCCTATGTTTATTTGTATATAAAGATAATTTTACTTAAATTTGAAAATTTTAGCAAATAAATAATATTCTTTAATTTAAAAATGTTAAAAATAATTAATTTATAGTCAATTTAATAGCATTTTTGTAGCAATGTGCACGTTTAGTTCTGAACATATATATATAGAGGCCTGTCGAAGAAAAAAAATCTGCATTCTTCCAATTGCCAGCTTACCTTGCAATTGGAATTCTAACATTTCATCAAGCTCTGTGGCTCCCGCGTCCATACACGTTAGTTTTGTGCTAGTTTGACGTAACTTCGAACGAACACTGCAATGCCAGCGTCACCAGCAGTGTTTGCTGGCTTGCAACTCATAGCATAGAGCTATACCCCAAAAGTTAGAGCCAAGGATCATATAAATCCTACATTGAAAGTATGGAATTCTAGAACATTAAGGGCAAACCTTTTTTTAAATTTATGGAGACTTAAAATAAATTTTAAAAATGAAATATTTTTAAAAAAATATTATTAAAATAAATAATTAAAAAAATTTAAAATCTAAAACTCTAATTTTATTAATTTTATTTTTAGGCCGACCCTGTTCTAAAAATTTATAACTTAGGAATAGCTTACAGCCACCCCAAACATAATCCATAGATCAATTTTCTCTTAAAACAGAAGGAGGAAAGCAAAACATGCAGTAATAGGCTTGATTCTGCTTTTTCTATATAAAAAAAAAAGTATTTTTAAAAATTATTTTATAAAATAAAAAAATATATCTCATAAACTATTTTAAAAATATATTTTTTAGTGTTTTGAGAACAAAAATAAATTTTTTCTTCTTTTTTATTTTATTGTTTTACCAAAAAATAAATGTTTTATTTTTCAATAATAATGAGATTAACCAAAATACATAATAAAAATATTGTAATGTTCAAATAACACATTTATAGATAATTAAAAAATTGAGTACATTTATAGCATATTAAATATCTCAGTTTAAATTAAATATTTCATTGCTCATAGTTCTAACATTTTATATAATTTGCATGGGATTCCAATGGATTTTATTCTTATTTTTTCACAAATACCATAGTATATAACAAATAAATTATATTTTTCTATTATGTATTGAGTTGTTTTCTACCTTTTGTATCAAATTGGTCCATTATAAAATAAAATTTTGATTTATTGTTATGTTCACAATGCAAGTTAACCCACTTGCTTGCTAAGCTTCTCTTACATATAAGCATTTGATCATTAAGTGGGTTAAAGACTCATCCTTATTATCACACATTAAATAATTTTGATTTTTTGTTTTGTTGTTTTAAAAACAAGTATTTTTAAAAATTTTATATTAATTAAGTTAATTAAAATGCACGATTGTTTTATAAGATTCTATTAAAAAATAGATGGTGAAAAATTAAGCGTGGCTTGTTAATTTCTTGACATGGAAATATAGGAATTCAATTAAATATATATGTAAAATAATTGACTTTTCCAAAACATCAATCAAATAAATTTTTTTATATGAAAAAATTTGAGAATAAAAAATTGATTTTAAAAATAGTTACCCATGCAAAATCAAGATTTCCATAAAAGTTATCCTTTTACAATAACATATATTCAACAATATATACGAAGAAGAAACGGAACCAATGAGGTCACCCGAAGGTTAGCAAGAAATCGTAGCTTCTTCCAGCACAGATTTTGACGGAAAACCCACAAAACCATTCAAAGATCAATTAATCATAGGAACCATCTTTAGTGAAACAGCTCTCCCTCACCGCACAGGCTTTCTGGAGAAAGTAATTGGACTGCTGTATGTACTGTGTACAAAAATAATAATAAGATTAAAATTAATTTAATTCATCAGATGTTTTAAAATAAAATTAAAAGTATAATTTTGAATGAAAATGAAGGAAATTGCCTCTCATTCATTCTCCTTCCTTTTTAAAATTTTGAATTAAAATTATTCGTTTTATTATTTTCTCTTTTATTTCTCTCATTATCTATCTTTTAAAATTATTAATATAACAAATTCTCTCTTAAAGTTATTTTTAAAGAAGATTCTTTGTAGTTCTGTGATTTTAAAGAGTAACTTGTGTCCATCCAAAAAGAGTTACTTCTGATAATATAAAATCTCAAGAGAAGTAGATATAACATGTTGAATTGTCAATGGCATTCCGTAACCTGCATGTAGGAGTTAAAATCATAACATCTGCACACATTTCTTCTTTTCTTTTTTTTGGTCTAGTTATTTAATACTAAAATTTTAATGAAAAAAGTTTTTTATTTGAAATAAACTCCATACATCAAAATAAATACATTCAAAATGCGGCCTTGAGCCTTTAAAAATAAATCAATAACTAAAATAGAGAGAGAGATGTGAAAGGAGAGTACTGGTCTGTATAAATATAAAAGTATTCTCTTTCATTCATACATCTACTTTCTACCATTGGTACATTGGCAAAAGCACCAATAAGCAATAAAAATGAACTGGAGAAATAGCTCTCACCTAATTGCTAGAAATCTATAACAAAAAGAATATCTAAATGTTTAAAACCCAGATGGATCTGCTAATAAATATTAATCCTGCATAAAACCCCCAGAAGGCCTCCAAAATGTGTACACAATATAAACAATGTCAGCAGATGATAAATATGCATCTGCCATGTCAGTCCTGCATATCGCCTTGGTTCATTGCTCCTCATGCCCCCAACTCTTTAAACTTTCTTCAAGCTTGAATCATCTGCACATTGAAAAAAATGCAACTAAAATTAGAAGCTCTATTTAATTCATAGGGACTCTAAGGAAATGCTAAGCCAAATGGACTGCCTCTAAAATGACAAAAGTTACTCTAAAACCGAATCAGAAGTCAGATCATTTCAAATGATTGGTTCAAGAAAAACAAGTGCTGCCTAGCCTGATGATCGAGCTTGTATGGGCAAAAAACAATTTTCCTGAACAAATTTAAGTAAAAAATTTAAATCCTATATTCTTTTGTTTCTATATTTCCACCAATGGTATCAAGTATCAATTTCCAAGAATTGTTCAACAAATGCAAAAAGCATAACAAAACAAAAACAAAAATAAAAAAACAAAGGGGGGAGGGGAATTATATCAACAATTTTTTACCATATTTGATGTGTTTCTCCCTTTCAGTGTTTTCAAGGAAGCTTCTGCAAAAGCTTGGGCTGCCTCTGCATCAGCTTCTGCAGCCTCTGCCTCCCTTGCAGCCTCTTCAGCTTCTGTCATGGCAGCTTCTGCTTCTGTAACTGCTCGAGCAGCAACTGAAGCTGCCTCTTGAGCATTCATAGATCTCACCTGTGCTAATTCTAAATCTATCTGAGACTTGGTAAGGACATTAGCCTCATCCTCATCAAATTTCATAGAGAATCTCTGCCTTCCATCCAATAGTGATAGGTTTCTTCTTCTGTCAGAATATGCTCGAGCAGGTGCAATCCTATACTTGCGTTTGGCCTGTTACAACAAATAGAACCCAAAAGTAAGATCTCTAACTGACTCGACTGAACTTGACTTTCAGCAAATAAAGAAAAATAGCATTTGAAATACCAGTCAAGTTCACATATTTGTATGATGCATTAAATCAAGGCAAACTTTTAAAGATTCTTGAAAATCATGCCATAAAATTGCTTCTAGTTCACACTACCAAAAACAAAATTTTGTGCATCTCTATGCATGAGTTTGCACTGAAATCATGTAAACCATGCTCCACTGCAATTACCCATGCAACCAGCAACCAGCAACCAGACACGAGCAATTGGGCACAGAACAAAAATGACAACAACAATTAGTTTCAAGAACACGGGGTCAGATATATAAGTATGAACAATGCTATTCACAAAACTGTTGAAGACAACTAGCAAAAACTGCAGATGTGGTTGCATCTGAGTTTGACAAGAAAAGGTTTCGGTAGGGCCTCTTAAACTCAAGCGACCATGTGTGCAGTATACCCAGTCTGGCTGTATGTTGTGTATAGATTATAAGTACTGAGTGAAACCATCAACTATTGTTTCTCAACTCTTTGCCTGGTCAAAAGCCACCCTTTCCTCCAATTCTTTTGTAGCAATATCTTTCTTTACTACTTTCATCCTTCAATTTTCCTATTATTTGAGTATTCATTGTTGAGTCATCATTCCCTCCCACCTGGGCACAACTGCTCCACATACATGTCTTAGTCTTGATCAGTCTGAAGCCAGAATTCTAGAGTCTATCATGTTACTCCCAACTAAGAGTTAATGCCTGAATAAGCATTTGTACATAAGACACAGTCATCTACAAAAAACATGCTTCAAAGACTCATCTTGCATTAATCTCCTACCGCCAGTCATCAAAAGCAAAAATGAATCCACATAACATAGTTTACATTGTACGTACACCCTGATAATCCTCAGTGGATCCTTGGCTAGTTTAAACACCATTTATGGCTCATTAATTCATATGAATCCAACTTACATATTGACCATCGTTTAAACATGGTCCACCCAAATACAAATTTTCCATAAAAATCAAGGCTAACTTGGTTCATTATAAAATCAAATTCACCCTCCAAACTTGATTTATTAGTAATATATAAGTCGCTACAAATTACTTAACAAGCTGCAATTTAGCTAATCCTGAGTGTTCATATAACTTATATATGGTAGAAAAGAATGAGCTTCATTTCTAACTTCTAGTGTTCTACATGATGAAAACAAACAGGTAAGATGGCATGAGAAGAAAATGAAAGTGCTGACGGGTGAGAATTTAGCAGAAATGAAATTGCATATGGTTTGCATCAGATCAAGAATATTAGCTAAGACCATCATAGAACATATTATAATATACCTTGATGAGTTTTCCACTTGTGGTCAAATACTTCAATTTTGCTGACAATAACCTTTTGAAGCCTGAAGGTTCCCAATATTGGTCCTACAGTTTACAATGCCATGAAATTCAACACAATTGAAATTACGTATAATAACATAACACTATCGTACCAAATGGAATATTAAAGACTTGACCGACAAAAAGAAATCTCTGGTCTTATTTGATCCATTGCAATAGCACTATGTTGTGAAGTATCATTACTACAATAGTGAAATAAATTGACGTTTTCCAAAAGCTAGCCCTAAAATTTAAAAGGTTAATAAGTAGAAAAAGCGAATAAGGAAAAAGGCTGATCCAGCTAGGAGTTAGAGAGATCTCTACTGCATAAATTGAGATCCCTACTTCTCTTTATTTGAATGCAATAAAATCCATGCTTTGAAGGAAATCTCATTCTTTGGAATTTCACTTCTACTGATCTCAAACAGCTTTGAAACACATCACCAAAATTTCAAAACAATAGGTTTAGTGGTTTACATAAGCAAAGCATGTCAAGAAGTATAGCATATCATCCTGGAGTCTAGTAAGCTATAAAGCACAAATACACCAGTTTTCAGGTGTGTCAGCATTCCGAGCACGTGTCAGACACCAACACTGCCTAAATGCAGATGTGTCAGAATAAAACATTTGATTTTTTCAGCTCAGACACAGTTTCTACACAACTTGGGCACAGCTAGCCCCAAAACTTGGGCAACACGACCCAAAAAATGTAAAATGAGACTAGATTCCACATCTTGATGAGATAATAAAAGTTCTTTCCTAATTTTTTAGTTGTACATGAAAAATACAGTTTAACATCTTTTTATTTAGTATTTTTCGTTGGGAAATGATATAAGGTATTTATGATATAGGAATACGCTGGTTAGTAGATCACGATGGAAAGTTTTAAAAATTAGGATTTAAATGCAACATGTAAGCCATACATACATACATTCATGCAAGTGCGCATGCGCACGCGCGCGCGAGCGCACACACACACACACACACATATATATATATATGTATCTGTGTGTGTGTATGCTATGTCATGTTGTGCTTTATATTTTTTTGAAGTTTAACGTGTCTATGTTGTGTCTCCATACTTCATAACTAGTAAGTTATGTATCCAACAAGGGAATTTCACAATGTCAACTTCATTAAATGGCAATACTAGTATTAATTCCACATATCCATTAATATAATAATATCTCAAAGATAATAATATAAAACTAGAATTCAAAGCCCAACTAAGGAAACAATAGACAAATTATTGAGAAGGGTTATAGGGAACCAAAAATATAGGAGAGGACGAATGAGAAGGATCATAGGGAATAGTATAGTCATAGTACTATAGTGTCAGTCATTATAGTGGAGTAACAAAGGTGTCTTTAATAACCGTTTGGACCACATTAAAGTTTGAAAGAGCATCTCATCCTCTCCCCACAACAAAGAAATTTTACATATTTGTAATTTCCAAATTCCAATCACTCCAACCTAAAATCAAAGTTAGAATACTAGGAAGTCTGCCAAAGAATGAAATGACTTAAGACAAGTTAGACTTCAAATTCAGAACTATAATTCTATTTTCTTTCCACTGGAGGGGGGGGGGGTAGATAGAACTATACCTCTATGTATGCTGCAATAGTTGTCTTATTTGAACCACCAGGCTCCTTCAAGTTAGTAATTGCATCCATTATACGGTTATCCAATCTGTATAATAAAAGCATCATATGACATATGAACCCAAAAAGAATGCTAAAAAAGGGGCTTCCAATCATATATTCATATTGTAAAATTGACCTAAAATCATTACAATTTTGTAGAGCTTCTTGCAGATAATCAATGATAAGGGAAAATAGAGCCTGATTTCCCTTGAGTTTTATGATGTGAGAGAGCACCAAGCAAGATTAACAATCATTTTTATCATTAATTGATTTTGTAGGGGAGAGTAAGGATAGTACCTTCATTTGATTTAATGAAAGAAACCTGATCCTCATTTGGCAAGGACACTCCTATTCTAGTGCAAGTAACACAAACTTCTTAATCCTCCTATCATGTCAACCATAACTTACCAACCACTATATTTATCACCATTTTTCCTCCTTGAAGAAGCTATCAAGTGATGCTGTCTAAAATTTTTAACATCTCAGTGTGAAATTAAGAACTGCATGTAATGTTATTTATAATGTTATCATACTCAAACCAATTCCCAAAAATAGATTTATTAGTGGCATTATTAAGTGGATCAATTGGATGTGATCACCACAGAACACTGAAAACAGGCTAGCACACCTGAAATTAAATTAATGACCCTTGACATTCAGTTAAACTGCACAATTGGAAGACAACTGCACATAACACCCCACAAGTGCCACTATTGGCTACAAACCACGGTCATGAAAATAATAAAATCAATTACCACATTGAAAATAATATGCAAAGAATCCAACCTTGCAATAGACCTCTTTGGACCAGGAATCTGAACCATATCTCTAGAATCGTGAAGAGACCTAACATCCACAATTTCCTCATCACTCACAACTAAAGGAGTAAAAGCTACAGAATTCTCTTCCTGTCCAGGGAACTGTTGCACCTTTCTAATACCTAACCTAGACTTGTCCCTTGAGTTCCATCCATTTGGTATCACGCACATATTTCTCCATTTATCCTATCCCATATCAAAACCACATAACTCAATCAGCACAGCGATAATATAGATAGCAAAGTACAAACTTGCAGTCCATTTAATGCACATGCTCGAGACAATGAATTCAAAGCAAAAGCCCACCAAGAGAACCAAACCTTAAGATCAATGTTTGACCGCATGTACAACACACTACTAAAATCTGGATCCTTAAGTATCATGCACCATTTTCCAGCCCCATGCTTAACAATTCCAGCTTTAAGGGCCGCTTCTTCTTCTGGTGTCCATTTCTGCTTAGGTGCACCCATCAGGAATGGCAGATAACGTCTATTTCAGCTGAAAGCACATTATACAGATTAACAAACACCTAATAACAGGAACGTTGATTCCAATAATAACATGGCTGGCAACAATTAGTCTCACAGAAAAAAGAAAGGTGCATGGGTAAACTCAAAACACGATAAGGTGATCAAAACAGCCAGTTACGGTTTAATAAAACAGAACTCAATTGTTATCCTGCCTGGATCAAAACCTATTTTAACAAAAATAAAGGCAAAATTACAAGTAAAATTGGCATCCACATTTTCCAACTTGTAAAATGGTCAAGAGTTGCTACAAATATGTTGCTTTCCAGCAAGCTAAGAAATAATTCATGTTGCCTTTGATATGCTTTGGTAAGCAACAACACCAGGAAAATCACGCATTTGCCACATCATGAAAACAGTGTCCAGCACAACTAAATTAAATAATTATGAATCGTCATTAAAAAATGGCAGGAAACCCAAAAACTAATTGATATCTCGATAACAGAAAGTATCCCAAAACAAAACAAACAAAACCTACAAATCAGAAAATCTAAAATTTGAAGTCGCAGAGCATGAGATATTAATACGCAGAGAAATTTAGCCAAAAAAACAAAGAAGAAGAAGAAGAAGAAGAAGAAGCAATTCAGCAACGTAAGGAGGGAAAAACGATTATGGCTATATCAGACGATAGATTCACAAAAGACGAGGATGAAAATTCAGAGAATTCCCAAAGAGAAAGTTACCAAGGAAACAAATTAGAACAACAAAAATCACAATTCTCTGTTCTTCATAAATATATATAAATATATAAAACTTATACAGGAATTATTTTCGTTAAAATATCTGAAACTAAAATATCTGTTCAACTGAAAATGACTAAGCCCTAGAGACATCCATTTTTCTGACTTTCCCGGGCTTGTACGCGTCCGGAAGACAATAAGCCAAATTAGTTTTATTGGTAAACCACAAGCCAAAACCTACACACTTCCACAGCTTCGTCCCTTCAATCCGCAAACGGTACCGTCTTGAATTTTATTACATTGAGCTTATTTAAATGTATACCTTTTTTGTTGAAATTTTTTAACTCGCCATTCCAAACAGGATAATTACATATTGGTTTTTATTTTATTTTTTACATTACTATTATTCTCTTCTTCTTCTTCTTTCTTCCTTCTCTCTCATTCTTTACCTTGAAACTTTCAGACTTCTCTTCATCACACCCCACCATAAAAAGTTTGTAAATACCACTCCACCGAATTTCTCTTTAATGAAGTGAGGTTCTTGGAATGCAATTATATTTGGTCCTACACAACGTCTTCATAGTTATTAGTTGCCGACCCATCATTTGTTGCTAGCTCCAGCCGATAGTTCGTCCCAATTACAACCAGAGTCTCCGTTGTGATCGCTCTCTCCAGCTTCAACTTCGCTCCATTTCTATTGTCGTACTCCGTCACTGCAAAATTTGTCATCAATACCACTTACAGGTCTTTTAGGGGTTTTTTGAAGTCAACCTGCCGAGCAAGCCCTTTGGCCAACCACCGACGAAGGCGTGGAGAGGGAGGAAGGAGCGGAATAAGAGAAGAAGAAGAGGTAAAAAAGTGAGTAAATATTTTGTTATTATATTGGATAAATATAATTTTTTTATTTTTAACATTTTTAATTTAAAATTAAAAAGTTATAAACTCATGGCTAGTTCCATTTTTTTAAATTGAATAAGTAAAATATTATTATTTATTTATTTATTCAGGTATAAAGATAAAACTAATTATAAGATAAATAAATTTTATAAAATTAGAAAAATATAAAAATAACATAATTTTTAAATTTTAATCTATTAAATACACTTTTAGTCTGTCTTCAATTTTACTAATTGATTTTGTAAAACAAAAGAAATCATTTAAAAACTGAACCATTAAAAATTTATTTAATTTGTAAAAATATTTTTTATTTTTATTTTTTTAAAATAATTTTTATTTTTTATTTTTTATATTTTTAAAAATATATTTAATTTATGTTTTTATTTTTATTATTATTTAATTATATTATTATATTTTTATTTTTATTATTTTATAATTATATAAATAATAAAATATTGTGTATATAATTTAAAATAATTATAAAAATTTTATCGTTACAATATATTACAAAATTAAAAATTTTAAAAATATTTTTTTGATATTTTTAAAATTTAAAAAATATTTTTTAAAAATAAAAATAAAAAATAAACACATTTTTATATTTATTTTTAATTTTAAGTGAAAATAAAAATTAAAAATAAATAAATCAAACATATTCTAAATGTCGATCTCGGGTGGAGAGGTTTGGTCCGACCCAAATTCGCCCATTTTCCGATTGCAAACCCAAATATTGCCCGAGAACTTGCTTTGGCTAAACGATTATGGGCGACGTTTCTTGTGGCATGGAATATGTGTCAAGAAAATCTTTTGTTGGTCTCTGAAATTTGAGCGAGAATTCAATTTAATTTCTATTTTTTTTTGTTTAAATATATCTCATACATTACAAAAGTTGAGATTTAAAAAAATATATGTATAAAAATAAATTGATTGAACTTAATTAGGGTTAATGTTTTGTGTTTAAGTTAATGTTTATGATTAGGGTTAGAGTTTACTGTTACAATTTAAAGTTAAGATTATAGTTATATTTTAAATAATATTAAAAAAAAAAAGAAACTGGAAAAATAACTGAACTTTACATAACACGCAAAGCCCTCCTAAGTTGTTCAAATCTTGGACGACTTGGGAGAAATAAATTTAAAAAAAAATTGAAAAAATGCGAAATTTTTTTTGCCTAACTTCACAAAATTGATATATAAAATAATATAATATTAAAAAAATCATGGACTATATTTAATAAAAAAAATTGATAAGTTAATTTAAAATTTAAAAAGTAATTAAAAATTAATAAATTATACGTTATTTTAAATAATATATAATTTATAAATTTTAATTAATTTATAAATTTTAAATAATATATAATTTATAAATTTTTAGTTAATTTAAATTTATCAAATAAATTTATTTATTAAATATTTTTAATTTAATCAAATAAATTTATAAATTAATTAAATAAATTATAAATTAATTTATTTGGCTTATTAAATATATTCTATATGTTATGTGTGCGTGGCCTTACCAAGTGCCAAAAATAACAAAATTGAGCATCTTTCTCTCATTTTACCTTATTGATCATCTAAAGACTGAATAGATTGTCTGAGCCTATGCTAAAGCATTAACTTTGATTCTAGCTTATTTTACAAGTGTTCTCAAGTTTTGGAAATCCTTAGATCTGGAGGGTGTCTTAGGAGAAGCTTTTGAGAGATCTTAGGCAAGGAGAGGTTCACCAATTCTGATATGTAAGGAATTTGAACTCCAAACTCACCAAAATTAAATCTAATATACTGATGGTGAAAAAAAAAATGAAGAAGATAGAGTAAATAGTCACAAGCCAAGTAGTGTGTAGAGACTTGGGAAGTTCTACACCTTGGACCACAAGCCCACCACCAAGCCAGTGAGAAAAACAGTTTATATTATTTATAACAATAGTCAATAAAGCGAAACAAAAACAGAAACTGCTGGTAGCAATATTGATATTTGATAGTGCTCAAAGTTAAACACACTTCAATCCATTTTGGGTAAAATATTGTCTTCTCAGAAGTACCCAGAAAGGTGGCAGGCAAAGCGGCCCAAACACAGAAAAAGCTTACTGCAAAAATTCAGAAATTTAAGCAGATTAAAATATGCATCAACACACATTTCACAAAGCTATCAATTTAATTCACAAAGTGGATTTTTTTTTTTTATAATTCTCATGTATTGTTAGATATTATGATAAATTTTTTTTATAGATTTTCTACTTTAATAGTTTAAACATTTAAACAGAAATGGTTTTGATATATAGTATCATAGTCTTTAGTTAACTAAGTGATATAGAGTTTAATTTTTGTCATTCCAATTATGTTTTTTGCCCCACTACAAAATGTTCGAGAGAGTGTTAAAAATTATAATTAAATTATTTGTCTTTTTTTAACAATTTAAACATTTAGATTGAAATGATCCGTGATAGTAATATTAATTAGGTGAAATTGCATTTGTTTATTTTGATCTATATTTCCAATTGTAATATTTTCCTTGATTTAAAAAGTATTACAATATTCCATCTTTCAATTTATATGTTTCATTATAATAAATATTTTTTTGTCTAAGTCAGACGTTTCATTGCACATGATTTTTATACTATTCAATTAACTAAAAAAGTCTACTATAATTATAAATATAAAAAATAGATGAGTTCGAAATTGTAATTGGAGATAATAAATTGAGAAGGGGGTATAAACAAGTAAAAAGAAGAGTATAATAGACTTTTTGAGTTGACTGAATAATATAAAAATCACATACAGCACATGTAACTTTTAGAACGTTAAATTTAACATATAATTAAGACGAAAATTGCTCATTACAATTGAAAATATAAATTATGACATATTGCAATGTTCTTTAGATTAAAAAAAATACAATTGAATGTATAAGTAAGAATGAATAAATATAAATCTTTTCTATCAATTAATAGGAACATATATTAATAATAAGCACAATAATATTAAGTTTGTTAATAATAATGACAAACTAGAGTAACAAATTCATGTTAATAACAAAGTCTATTTCCCAAACTATGAAACTGAAATTCAACAACAGACTTAGTAATCTTAGTTTTATTATTGTAACAACCAAAAGTTTGATATTAGCATCATGTAATTAATGAAGCATATAAAAATCCAAAAGGAAAAATATATGCAAACATCCCTTGTCAGAAAAGGGTAAGGTAAAAGTGACTGCCCGATTTAATCCATCCTTGAACATCCATCCACCTTGGAGTATCGTCCTTTGATGAAGGCTCAAAGTTAGATTGAGATATTTTAACATTATTAAAAAATTGAAAAAATATAGTTTATAGAATTTATATCTAAATTAATTGGTTCTATTTTTAATTAATATTTTCATCTCTTCAACTTTATCATATAAAATACTCTTTCTTTCTTTTTTGGTACAAGATAAGACTGAAACCCGCACTCTACACCCAAATCTCCACCCCTCCGAACCACTTGAGCTAGCCTCATCTGAGCTAACCTCAGGTGGCATCATGTAAAATACTCTAGAATTCAAATCCCTCCCAGTTGGATCATGGATGCACGCTATATACCCTATGGCGACTAAATCGACTAGCCACAAGATATCTAAATCACTAGCGGTAGACTCACCATACAACGTTTTTCAAAAAATTTCAACATTCATAGCATAATCAAATCAACTTCAATCTACATTTAGGATCATATTATGCAAGGTTCAAGCGCATAAAAGGACTATATAAACCGATGAATATGATAAAGTTTCAAATTGTAACATTGTCAAACAAATGTGGGATAAGTTGTAAGTCACCTATAAATGAACTTGCAAGGTGAAAGAGACAAAAATCAACACGATAGTGCATGAGTATGAATTGTTCATGACGAAGAAAGAGGAAAACATAAATGACACAGTTAACCATATCACGAGTACACATTTAATTTGATGGTGACCAAGTTAGAAAGATCTTGAAAAGCCTTCCTAAAGTTTGACAATCGAAATTGGACACAATACAGAGATGAGATTTGAACGTCTTATCCTATGATGAACTAAGAGGTATTCTCGTAGCATATGAGAAAATATATCATAATAGATATATGCAAGAAGATTCTAAAAGAAAAGGAGCCAATAAGCCGAAGAAGAAGAAAATCATGGTTGGCTCGTGTAAGGATGAAGATGACTCAAACGGTGAAGAAGAAGAGCTTAAATATGCAATGGCCAACCTTTTGTTTGATAGCTAAAGAAGATGCAAAGAGGAATCCAAAGAGATATATCTTTCTCAATAAGCCGAAGAAGAAGAAAACCATGGTTGCCTCCACCAAGGATGAAGATGACTCAAATGGTGAAGAAGACGGGCTTAAAATGGCCAACCTTTTGTTTGATAGCTGAAGAAGATGCAAAGAGGAATCCAAAGAGATATATCTTCCTCCTAGTCTTGAAATCACGTCTTATATCATGATTTTTTATTGAAATGCTTAAAAGGTATACTTCAACCTTGCTCAATTTTTTTATGCTCATGATATTTAGAATACTGAGTTAAGAAATTACATTGTGCTGTTAGAAATTTTATGGAGAAAATATTGTGTCTCTTTGAGAAATCAGAATTTAGTGCTTTTGGTGAAGAAAGCTTTAAGAATGATCTTCAAAGGGCAAGTATAGTCATTGACAAGTGAACAAAGGAAAACTTTGGATTGAGCGGAGAATCTCTTTACCTTAATTTATTTAATTCTTGTCAAAATAATTTGAATTAATTGTAAACTCTTAAAAAAATACTATTGGTCTGAAAACTTCGGCTTCAAACCTTGTTTTAAAGATTTTTTGTATCAATGGGTTTGTCACCATAAAAAAAAAAGGAAGATTGTTAGCCCAAGATTTCAAATATATATATATATATATATATTATATTTTGATAATAACAAATTTATTTGAAGCCAAGTTTGGTAATATTTTTTAAGTTATTTGAATTTTAAGTATGATATTTATATTAAATTGAAATTTAATGATAAAGATTATATCAATATTCTTTATATTTTTATAGTATGTTATTCTTGAATAATTGTTAGACTAAAGAGGTCATGAGTCTTAAGTAAATCAAATAAGAATATATTTTGAATTATATTTGAAATATCTCATTTATTACAAAACTCCTTTTAATGTAAATTGACGGAAAACCTTAATTAAAATATGAATGGAGTAAATTAAGCAAGTTAAAGGCAAGTCTCAAAACATATTCTAAATGGTTAAAACGGTCATGAGCAAATCGAAGAAACCCTTAATAATTGGAATGTTGGACAGAAATTAAAACTAAAGATTAAAATTCCGGTGCAAGTGAGTCAATTACATCCGAAATGAGTTGATTACAGCTGAAAGTTTTTTAGAATTTTTCAGCATTTAAATCAGAATCAAAGAGAGGGAGAGAACATACGCGCATGCGCAACAGCAAGCTTCTTTAGGAGGAGCATTCGTTGCGTTCCCTTCAGCCGGATGGCCGGCCTATTCACATGTCGGAAAATCACAATCGCTACCAAAAATCTATAATTCCAAATCTTAAACTCCAATATTTCTCCAATCACCAGGTTATCAAATGCAAAATATTAAGGAATAAAATTAATTTATTTTATTAATTTATAACATAAGTATGCTTTGAGATAAATAAATTTGTAATTAGATAGTTGTGATCATTTTATGATTAATTAGTTAATTATTATTTTTTAAGTTTAATTGCATTTTTTATTCTCTTATTTTTTGAAATAAATCAATTTAATCTTTTTATAATTTATAAGATAAATTTAATATTTTTAATTTTAATAAATGAGACAAAATAGTTGCCTATTAAATTTATCATCTATTTTATTATTAATCTGCTATATACATGCATATATATATATATATAATTAAATGACACATGTCATGTTTAATAATTTAAGAAAACACATTGACATCAAATTTAGTGTTGTGTGCGTAGCATATAGGTGGTAGATCAATAAATAGTAAAATAAATAATAAATTTAACATATAAATTATTTTAACTAATTTTTTAAAATTAAATAGATTAAATTTATATTAAAAATTATAAAAAAATTCAATTGACACATTTTTAAAAATAAAAGAAACAAAAATACAATTAAACTTATATTTCATACTTGCATATATGGTTATAGATAAATCAAGTAGCTAGTTACCCTTAAATTGTTATTGATAGTATTTTGAAAATTTTCTTTCTGTACTAATTCAAGGTCGTATCGGAACTAACTGCGATCTCTGGCATCATCATTTGTGGCTAGAATTTCGTAGTTTTTCTTTTGATTTGTTTACTGACTAATAAACCCTCGTACTCAAAACCACCTGATTTTTTAGACGCGGTGTGCCCATCATCCATGTAGTCCATAAAAGCTCGAAAGTTCAGCAAAAAAATTTGAATTGCAATTTGAGTAATAAACTGATACGTGGATTATTCAGGTGGATTTTAACAATTTTTAACTGTTAAATTATTGCGCTTTATGACCCATTTTTACTATCTAAATTATCAATATTATAAAATAAGTTTTTTTGGTCCGGTTTCGAGGAGCAAATAAGTTTTATTTTTTATATGTAAAAATTTAAAATTTAAGTATAAATAAAAAATAAATTTGAAAAATAATGAATTATTTTATTAAAAAAATTAGTCTTTTTTTGTCTCGATATTTTTTTTAAATTTTTACATTTTTTATTATAAAAATTATTAAATCGAACTTCTAAAACAATTTTTAAAATTAGAGTCAGCTCTTTAAATTAAATCCTTTAAGTCAATCCAATCGAGTTGGTAAATGATATCATGTTTTATAAAAAGATTCTTTAACTCAACCCTATTTAGCTCTAGAAGCGACGGCCAAATTTGCCTTAACAGCTCTAAATACAAAGTCGTCTTTTTTTTTTTCTTAGGAAAAAAAATTAGAGATAGATTTGAATGAACGCATAGAAAAATATGAGTAAAATTTGAAGAGAATCAAGGCAAGACCCCATCCAAAACCTACACTTAATATAAGCTATTCTTCATGTATATGTGGGATAGAAATGGAGTCTAATGAGATCTAACTTAAATAAATTATATGAATAAATTATATGTATATACCTAAGAGACACCAAAACTTTATTCACATCATTATTATAAACATATATGGGGTGAGCACCAAATTGGTAACTCGACTCAGTCCAATTAAAAAAATATTTTGAGTTGGTTTTAATAAGATGAATGGATTGATACAGGTCAAAATTTTTAAAAGAATTAGATTTGATCAGACAGATCGAGCAATTTTTTTTTTAATTTTTTAGATTTGATTCGATCTAATTAATTTAATTTAACTTAAATTAATTCAAAATTTTAAATAATTTAAAATTTTAATCAAGTTTAAATTTTTTTTTAATTTAATTTTCATCGAATTAAATTAATAACTTTGACCAACCCCACTGGTTTGACATTATATTTACCCATACTCGTAGATAAGTAGATGCTTACATTTATGATAAGAATCAAGTTAGTATAGTTTTAAATTCTTTTCTAATCAATTGTGTAAGATAATATTTTTAATTGTACGGTAATTTTTTTTTTATGGTGTCTTTAAAAGGACAAATATGTACCATTTCTTTCATTATATTTAAATTCTTATATTAGGACATCACATTTTGTACTTGACTACAAAAAAACACAGAGAGTGAGATAATTATGAAAGAACTAGACTTCACACATAGATAATGTACAAATAATTATACACTTTGTTATCATTTTAATTTACGTCTTTTATATCTCTATATATTTTTATCTTTATTATCGCTGTTTATAATAATATAGATATGTGATAAAAAATTATCGAATATATTTTAAAAAATAATAAATTACATTCGTATTTTTTAAAATTTTTGCAACCTACACTCGTATATTTTTAATTTTAATTTATAAAAAAATTTCATCTACTTATAAAATTATTAATAAAATTTATATTTTATGAATTTTTTTTTCTAAAAATTCATAAATAACTTAATTCAATACAATGTAAATTATAAAAAAAAAAAGTAAGTATATATTTTATAAATTTTAAATAAAATTTTTGTGTCATTTTGAAATTTAAAAAATATGTGTCAAATTTATACTTAAAAAATGCAAAGAAAGCATGAGAGAGGATTATAGATGGAGGGCGACAGACCTTGCATCGGTGTACCTACTGCCGGTGGTTGCTGCTGGTCGGGGCTCATGGCCGGGTTCTTCATATTGTCGGTGGGCCACGGTTGCTGCTGGTTGGAGCTCATGGTTGGGTTCTTATTGTTGGGTGTCTACTTTGCAGTGTGCAAAGGCCTATGAGATAATCAGTACCATTTATAGAAAACTGGGGGAGTTGGAGGTTGCAACTTGTAACGTACGTAGGAAGAAGTTTTTGTTTTTGGGTTGCAACCAATAAATGAACCAGTCAAACTGGAAAAACAGCAGGTTAGTGATTGGAGACTTAAACTGGATGATTAGTTCATAGTCCATGAGTCTATCTTGTATACCATAATAATTTAGGTTTAAACTAATAATTTGGTATTTAAATTTTTAAAATTATTTAAATTTAATGTTCAAATTCTCTTGAATATATAAATTAGTTTTTAAAATATCAAATTTATAACAAATAATATATTTAAAACAATTTTTTAAGACTTATTAAAATAACTAATATCAAGTTTATAAAAAAAATTAATATTTTTAAGAACTATTAAAACGAGTTACAGATTTTTTGTTTAACCATAATTAAGTGTTTTCGTGTGTTTTGGTGCAGAAAATTAAGTCATGACAGTGACATCTTGAATCCACCTAAAAGAGTAAAATATCTGGGCTACTTTTCTTAACTAAATCAATAATTTAATCTTAAAATTTATAGATTCATTTTGTTTTAAGTTTTAATATTTAATTTTTAATGAGTTTAAATTTTTTTAAAATTAAAAAATGACTAATTTTTTATGAATTTAATAATTTAAACACTAATATACTTAAAAGAATTAAAAACTAAAATTTAAAAAGAGTTAAAATTTTGGAAACTGAAATTTTTAAAATGCAATGAGTTTAATATATACTCCTTGGTTCCTCCAACACTGTACAGTGTTAGAAATTGCAATCCCATCTGACCCGTCTCACAAGGAATATATAGATATTTGCAAATTTATGGAATATCCACTTTCATCAAAATAAATAAATAAAATTTAATGAAATGATAATAAATTTTGTTAAATTTTATTTTAAAATTAAGACAAATTTAACATTATATTTTTCGAGCATTAAAACACTCTTTATAAATGAAATAGTTTCAAAGATTTATATTAAATAATCAAGCTTTTATCATTCTTAATTTTTAAATATAAAAAATTACATATTTTTTTAGATGATATGAGTATTTTCACATATTTTAAGTAAAAAATTAATCTCAATCAATATATTGAGACTCTCATTCCCTACAAATATTTCTCAATAGACTATAAATTATTCCAATCTCCACAAAAACTGGCTTATTCACAAAATACTAAAATAATTATACATCTAGTAAAAAGAGTGGTCTTTCCAAAATAGTAGAATAGTAGAATTGATAATTTTTTTTATATATAGAGTGTTTGCAAGTTTAATAAATTACTTATAATTTATTTGACTAATTTATAAATTTATTTGATTAAATTAAAGATATTTGATAAACGAATTTATTTGAGTAATTTAAATTAACTGAAAGCTTATAAGTTATACGCTACTTCAAATAGCGTATAACTTATAAACTATTAGTTAACTTATGAGTTTTAAATTAACTTATAAACTATTTTTGTCAAACAGAGAGTCATAGTAATATTTCTGTATTCTCTAGATACAAAATAAGTTTTGTTTGAAGTACTAAATTTGTCTTTTCGAATAAATATTTTTTTATAAAATTAAAATTTTTGATATTACAAAATTTTTTAGCTACTAAATTTAAATTTATTTAATACTTAAACTATAGAAACCATATATTAAAAGAAAAAAAAAAGAGAACAATGTTTAGTGTCCATCTTCATATATTTTACAAATTGGAAAAAGGAACATTATTGCTGTATTATTGCCCAAAAGCTTAAGTCTATATCAACCCTTAGTCGGGTGTAGTTATTTGTTGACCTTGTCAATTCATGTCTTCAACATTTGTCAAGCCAAGATAAGGAAGTTAAAAGGGGGGAAAAAATCATTATTTGGCCGAGAACGTGCTTAGGCTAAACAATTCTGACGTCTCTTATAGCAAGCAACATATGTGAGTTAATGATACGATGGAAACAACTGAGAATGGATACTTTATTATTATTATTATTATTATTATTATTTGTAAAATATCTTATTTTAGCCTTTAAAATTTGAACAAAAATTTAACGTTATAGTTAATATTTAAAAAATAATTAAAATTCATCTTAAATAAATAATTTTTTATTTATTAGTAGTGTCAAAATCGTGACGCATTGTGTAAATAATATTTTTTAAAATATTTTTATTATGTATCACGATTTAGATATTGACAGTGGATAAAAAAATTATTCACAGACTAAATATCAATTCTTAATATTTTGTGTTTAAATTTTATGTTAGTGTTTATAATTTGAGTTAGAGTTTAAGATTTAAATCTAAAGTTAAGATTATAATTAGATTTTAATTAATATTAAAAAAACAAACCGACAAGAGAAATAACTTAACTTCACATTACACGCAAAGCCTTCTTTACTACTAGAAAAATGATATTTAGAGACGGAAATTAGAGACAGAATAATTTACGTATCTAACAGAGACGGAAATAAAGACGGATTTGGGCAGTTAGAAACGGGTGGCAAATTTTGTAATTTAGAGACGGAGTTTAGAGACGAAAAATTTCCGTCTCTAAATATCCGTCTCAAATTCCATCTCTAAAGTCGGTTGGAGACGAAATTTGAAACGGAAATTATTCCGTCTCTAAATTCGTAAACAGTGGGAAAACAATTTTGAGACGGATTTAGAGACATAATTTTAGAGACGAAATATTTTTTGTCTCCAATTCTGTCTCTAATCTATAAATTGTATATATAAATTTTTTATCTCTCATTTTATATCTAATTTTTGAAATAATATTTAAATTATTAGTAAAATTAGCTAAAATTTAGATAATTTTTGAAAAAATCCGTTTAATTTGTAGAAATAAATTGATGGAATGAAAATCAAAATTCCGTTACATTAACTTATTTTATTTGTTTTATATAGTTGACTATAATTTATATTTCCACGATATACATATTCTCTTCTATAAAGAAGATGATTTTATCTTAAAAAACTTCTAAAAAAAGAATAAGTAAAATAAAATATAAAAAGAGGTTAAAAGATATAAATGATAAATAGAGATATTTTAATAATATATTTTTTTTTACAAATTTTTCATATTTACTTTCATTTTATATTTTTCAAAATTGATGAGTAGATATATTTTATTAATATTATGAAAAATGAATAAACATTTATAAAGAATAAAGACATGTTTTCGTAATAAATATATGTACGCTTAATTTTGAATATAATATAATTTTGGCCACAATGATTATGTAGTATATAGTATGTTCATATATGTGTATATATGTATGTATCTATACATATATATAGACATACAGATATGTATGTATGTATAGATACATACATATATACACATATACGAACATACTATATACTACATAATCATTTCTACATATTAAGTGGAATTTAAATTTGTCTTCTAACGTTGATTATAATATATATATATATATATATATATATATATATATATATATATATATATATATATATATATATATATATATATATATATATATATATATATATATAATCATCATTAGGGAGAAATTTAAATCCCGCTTAATTTTTAAAAATAAGTTGATAGAATGGAAATCAAGATTCTCTTACATTAATTTATTGTATTTGGTTGATATAATTGACTATAAATTTTATTCCCACGATATACAAATTCTCTTCTATATAGGAGATGATTTTATCATGAAAAATTTATAAGAAAGGAAAAAGTGAAATGAAATAAAAAAAAAGTTAAAAGAGATAAATGATGAGTAGATATATTTTATTGTAGAAATTTTTCATAATTACTTTCATTTAACAGTTTTCAGAAGTGATGAATAGATATATTTTATTAATATTATGAGAAATAATTTAATAATTTCAAAAATAAATAAACATTTATGAAAAATAAAGACATGTCTTCCCAATAAATATATGTACGCTTAATTTTGGATGTAATATAATTTTGATATATATATATATATATATATATTTGTGTGTGTGTATATAGGTATTTATTATTTGAAAATAAAAAATATGAGGTTAAAAGAGGTAAATGAAATTTGTTATGAAATATAAGTGTGTTTTAAATCATATTTTTCATATTTTATGTCATTGGATACTATTAAAAAATTATAGAAATATTATTTTATCTGTAATTACCATAGGAGAAGAAATTTTAATCCAAGAAATTATAAAAAGGTCATTTAAAAATAAAATTTAAAATAAATAAGTGAAAATACTTTAAAATACAGCAAAAAATACTATTTTTTGAATCAAGCTCCATATCGTTACAAAGAACTTAGTATATGAACCACATAAAAAAATATTGAATCAGATATATCAGATTGCAATTTATCTTTAAATTTATATTGAAAAATATAATAAATTGAATATTTTAAAATACTCAAACTTAAACTTATTTATTTAAAAAAATTAAATAAGAATTTTTTTTCACGTTGAGATTGTTAACACGAAATTTATTCATATAATGTCAAAATAAAATTTAACAAGACAAATCACTTAAAAAGTCGGGTTTCTGCTTTAGTTGATTTACATAAGGTCACACCTAAAATTGCTCTGTACAAGAAACCTTACACCTACCCAAGTAGCATAAAATAAAAGGTTAGATTTCTGTTTTAGTTGATTTATATATATATATGTATATCTGTATATACATATATATGTATATATGTATGTATACATATATACATATATGTATATAAATACATATATATGTATTTATATATATATACATATATCTATATATGTATATATATATATATATATAGATGTATATGTACATGTATAGATATATGTATATACATATATGTATACATATGTATATAGATGTATATGTACATATATAGATATGCATAAATACATATATCTTTATACATATATGTATATATATGTGTGTATATATATGTAGATATGTATATCTAAATGTATATATACTTACATATATAGATATGTATATATGTATGTATATATACGTATATATAGAGATATGTAGATGTATATGTGTATGTACATTTGTATATATGTATATGTATGTATATATATATATATATATATATAATTTTATTATCTTTAAAAATTAAAACGAAATTAAAGTTAAAAAATATAAAAATTTGTTAAAAATCTTAAATTTTCTTTTATATATATTGAAAAGTATATTTATAAATCTTTAAAATATTTATTTGATAAAATTAAATTTAAAAAATTTATAAAAAATAAAATTCAAAATAAGTAAGTAAAAATACTTTGAGTTACAACCGAAAAGCTGTGTTTTGAATCAGCACCCGTATTTTTGTGAAGAACTCAATATGTGAACAAAAAAAAATCTTCAACTATATATATATATATATTAATATATTATAGATAGCAGACCAATCCCAAAAAAAAGGGCCAACCCAGCCCAGTTCAAGCCAATCCAGGCCCAGTTCAGGCCAGTCCAGGCCCATATCAGGCCTGGATTGCGAATAGAGTCCAGGCCCATGAACCCTTTCCCATTCACACGTGAACTCCATTTGCCCATCGTGAATCCCTCTGCCCGCGAGAACTCTTCCTGGCCTTCTTCGTGCCAGAGCCCACATCTCTTCCTGGCCTTCCCCCTCGTTGCGAAAATCAAGCCTTCGGTGACCTCTTCCTGCAAGACTTGGCTCCTTCCTGCGCGGTGACACTTGGGTCTGCACTTAGATTTTTGCTCCTCTGCACTCAAATTTCTGGTCCTCTGCACTCAGAAGTCAGGCTCCATCCTGCCATCGTCTGCCTACTAGGTGGGTTTTCAGTGACTTCTACTCTTTCCTTTGTTGATTTCTTGTGGTTGGAATTTTGCTGATATTCACAATGGGCTTCATGATTTAGGGGTGACCGTAGGCTTGGATTTTATTGAGATTATAGATTTTAGTTTTGGTAAAAAAATTTCTGACGATGGCTTCCACAATGTTGTTTTTGATTGTGATGGTCTTCTGCACTCTCAAAATGTTTTTTTGCTTGTTTGGTAAATAACCTCCTCAACAGCTCTGGGGTTTTGCTTCTAACACGTCCAGCACTCGGGCTATTGCCCAATCCAACCTTCTCTCGTCTTTGGCTTTAATCCAGGTTTCGTGTTATTGTGAGTAAGCATTCTGTCGATTTGTGTTTGCTTAACCATTAGTTGAATTGGAATGCCTTCTGTTTGGTGGCTTAGAAAAATATATATGCCTTCTGTCTATGCCATGTTTGTATTTTAAAATGCTCACGGGAAAAATATTAAGTAAACATCTTTCTGTATGCAAAGAGTATTTAGCTCTTAAAAGCAGATTGCCAGACGTGAATCGAACTTTCGCTTACTGCAGCCAGAAAATAAGGATAAAAATTAGAGAGAAATAAAAATGTTGGAAGGCAGAAAGAACTAATACAAGAAAGACATTTCTAATTATTGGAATAAGTAATATAATATATAAAAATATATAAACAAAAAATAATTAATGATATAATATTAGAGAATCTGTTGATACACATTTCTACTTCCTGTATGGTTGCTAATGAATATCATAAGGTTAATGGCCTGTCTGCAAATAAAGACCATAGCAGAATAAAAATATTTAGTTATTATTAGTCACTCATACACATGCATGCATTCATTAATGCACACACATACCCACATTAAGATGCAGATATTACCAATATTATGAATTTAAGTAATAGTAACTTAAAAAGGATCCTGGAACAGACGCAGATACACAGCATATTGAACAACATATATATAGAAATGTTAAATCTGTTTGATCAACAAGTGACACTAGTACTCGAATCTAACTCGTTTGAAAATTTTATTGCTATCAGGACGCACTTTGAGTGTCATCAGTACATTGCTGTTGCTGTTGTTGTGGTTGTTTAAATAGATTTATTTGAGTTGAAAAAAGAAAGGCGTCCCCTAAAAAGGATCAAATTTAATTATAAATTGTCAATGCTAATGTATTTTCAATTTCATGGCTCCCTAAAAAAAGACTGTGGAAATTTGGACAATGGATTTTTTTTCAAGTCCCCTCTGTAAAGGGTAAACATATTAACAAATAATCTTATACAGAACTTTTGTCGTTGGGTAATGTAATAGCCGTAAAGTTAACGAGAAAGTTCAACTAAAGGAATTTAGAATAAAAGTGACAATTTTGGAAAATGGAGATTTTAATTAAGGAAAATTTGGAATTAAAACAAAGGATTTCAAAAATGGAATTAGGACACGGTGAAAATAAGTTATTATTTATATGGATTAAAGAATTATAAAAGAAATGTTAAGAATTTACGTTTCGGGGCAAAAATGCAATTTCTTAAAAGTTTCGGGGTTAAAATATAAATAAGAAAAATTTGCAAGGACTTTCCGCTAAAAGTGAAATTTTGCAGAAAGGTCCCCCGAGATATTTTAAGGGCCTCAATCACTCCGGAAGCAATCATTCGCAGATTTTTCCATCTCTCTTCAGAAAACTCTCCCCGAAAACCCTCTAACTTCTCTCTAAGATTTCTTCGCCTACGGACCTCGGATTTCGACACCACCACCACCAACGGACTCAGGACGAAGAGTTCTTCGAATCCATCCGATTGGTTTCTGGAGAATTGGCTGAAAATTGGTCGGAAAATTGAAGGGAAAAACGGCCAAAAAGGTAACCTCCGAAACTCCTACTTTTAGTTCTCAAACGCCAAAAATAACACCGTAGATCGATCCAGAAGGCACCGAAACCTTTGGATCTCAAATTTCAGGCCGATCCACCACCGCACGCTCCCCCACGCGCCGAATCTTCCTCGGCGAGTGACGCCCACGCGCAGCTCCTCGGGCGGCGCGTGTAGCGCGTGGCATCCGAACCTCCTCGCGTTGACCTGCGTTGACCGAGCTCCCGGAGGCCAAATTTCGCAAATCCGGAGTCGTTTTCAAGGTTTTCGGACGTTCCGGACTCGATTTTGGGGTTTATTTCACTGAATTCGGATCAGAAAATAGGATTTTAAGGGTATCCAACTTTGTGCTTCAAAGAGGTGAGTAGATGATTCTTTCTATGGCTTGTTTTTACTCTTCTTGAACTTTACATTGATAAATGAGTATGATTACATGTTATTTATACTTCCATATGTTCTTGAAATGGTTTGGAAATGTCTGAAATATTTAATATATGATATGTAGTTCAAGAAGAGTTTGATTTTTGCAATAAGTTTTGAAACACATTAAGCATGTGATTTTTACACGTATTTCGCATGACATGGCAAAGAAAATATGTTATACATGTGACATTGATTTTATAGTGATATGTTTGCCTTGGATATGGGCATGTATACATGTTTCCCCTGAATGGGAAGTTTTGACATATGAGTATTTTGAGACTGAAAGTCTGTATTATAATGAGAATTTATACTGGATTATATGGCATATGTGCATATGGTATTTTTTTGTGGAGGAATCCTATTGGAAACACTGTCTGCTAACAGCAGGTGATGTTAGCCTTGGTGCGCACCTTGATTGCCTCAGCTAGCAGGGGGGGTGGTGCTAGCCTCGTGTGAGGGCCAACACACGGGAGAATATATGTGAAGGAGAGCGGAATGCCTCCTATATATGGGCGAGATGCCAGTTATGAGATGTTATTTTGCCTTCCCTTGCTGTGTGCTTGGGAAAGACCCATATAGAGTCCCTTCGCGTGTCCTCTTGAATGGTAGTAGGGCAAACCTCAGCGGGATGCTGAGTTTAGGCAAATCCTATACCACCAAAGTACGGAAGGGGTCAAACTCTGATGTGGTGGTTCTGATATGGGATCCTCCGAATATTTTAACAGAAATGTTTTGATGCATAGCATAATTTGATTAATAATTTTACAGTATTGAATATGATTTTGAACTTGATGAGCATTGTTTATACAGTATCGCATACAGTTTGAAAGACCTGATTATGATTTTTGAACAGAGGATATTTGAAAATGCGGGTCCCATAAGAATGTACTTCTGAACGGTATATTTTGATATGATAAATTTTACAATATGAGTACATCCTTATGTTGACCTGAGAAGTCATAGAAGGTGTTATCTGCTCACTGAGTTGTAAAACTCACTACACGTGGTTGACATATTTTTCAGATAAAGACCCAGAATTTGGTCCCGCAGCTACTTGACTGACTAGGTGTCGTGCTTCAGTGGTGAGCCTAACTTGTTTCTAGGCTCTCAGTGTATGATATTGTAATATATTTGTACTCTAGTGTTGCTCTGAAAGTCACAGGCAGGATCCTTGTTTCCGCTGTAAACTTGATGTATATAGATTTGGCATGTATAATTATTGGTTTTTTTTGTAAACTTGTGAACGCTGAATAATATTTGAATATGTGTTATCGTGAGATCATTTGTACATGTGTAATGAAAAGATTTTCGGATAGTAAGGGTATTCGCGTTCGTAAAGTACGGACGTGACAAGTTGGTATCAGAGCATTAGGTTTCCCTGTGACAATCAGAGCAAGGGATTCTTTAGTAGGACCTTTAGTATCGATATGAGCCGGACATATTTATACTTCAGGTGCTGCTGAGAGAATCTATAGGATATTCACTTCCTTTCCAAGTGTCTTTAAATTCCTTGAGTAAAGTTGAATACATGTGTCTTAAAGAGGTGTTTTATTCTGTATAGTTAATGATGCCGCCAAGAACTAGAGCGGTCACTAGAGAAGAAGCTGTAGATCGTGCACCCTCTACAGAAGAGTCTGCACAATCTACAATACCAGTACAAAGAGGCCGTGGTAGAGGCCGACCTAGAGGAAGAGGAAGAGGTAGAGGTAGAGGACGTGCACGGGGTTTGAGAACCCCAAGACAAGGAGAACAGACTCCTGTACCTGATAGAGTTCCTGAGGAAAGAGTAGAAACCCCTCAGGAGCCACCTGATAGAAACGCTGATATGATTGCTGGTATCCATAGAAGTTTAGAAACATTGGCTGGATTTATAGTGGAACAGGGTAGAAGGGAAGGCCAGCCAGCAGAACATGATCCTGAAGTGCAAGAACTGGGAAGAACAGCTGACCAAGAGGATAAGCTGAGAGGGATTGAGGTGTCATTACCGCAATTCCTTAAGTTAAAACCTCCGACTTTTTCTGGGTCAGATGTTCAGGAAGATCCACAGATCTTTATTGATGCTGTGGAACGAATTTTCAGAGCTTTGGGGTGCTCTAGTAGAAGATCCGTGGAGTTGGTGTCTTTTCAACTATCTGATGTGGCCCAAGTTTGGTTTGAGACATTTGTACAAGGACGGGCAGCTGTTTTACCACCAATGGAGTGGAATGAATTTAAGGAAGCATTTATGAATCGCTTTCTACCAACAAGTGAAAGAGACAAGAGGGCCAGAGAGTTTGAGGAATTGAAACAAACACCAAACATGTCAGTTTCTGAATATGACATTCGTTTTACCCGATTGTCCAGATATGCACCATACTTGGTCCCAACTGAAAAGGATAGAATTAAGAGGTTTGTTTTGGGATTGATACGCCCATTGTTTAAGTCAGTGGGTCCTCAGATGGATCATTTTTCAACTTATTCAGCAGCTGTGAACTGTGCTAGAATGATGGAAACACGAGAGCAAGCTGACATAGAAAGTTTTAAGAGAAGGAAGAGAGATCGAGATAGTAATGTCCAGACTAGATCTAATCCTACTGTTAGTGGGTCAAGATTTCAAAATCCACAGCGTTTTAATCAAGCAGGAGCTGGTAGTTCTAACCAGCCATCAGTTAATAATAACAAGCAGAGAATGTTCCAAAGAGATATGAGACCCCCGAGTCAGCAAGACTCAAGATCAATTCCACTATGCCCACATTGTGGTAGGTCCCATACTGGACAATGTCGCAGAGAAACTGGTGCATGTTTTAAGTGTGGACAAATGGGTCATCTGATGAGGAATTGTCCACAGCTGCGAAGTTTTAGTCAAGCAACAGTGCAACCAGCTTTACCCCCTACATCTGTGCCAGCACGACCTATTCGAGCAGCCTCGGTCCAAGCAAGTAGTGTGGGTCCTGGTAGAGGATCAGGAAATCGAGGGCGAGAACCAGCTCGTGTTTTTGCCTTGACACGACAGGATGCTCAGGCCTCAAATGCAGTTATGACAGGTACATTATCAGTATGTTCCCATAAAGCATATGTTCTGTTCGATCCTGGTTCTACTCATTCTTATATATCACCATGCTTTGCTAAGAACTTGGATAGAGATCCTGCTAGCTTGCATTGTTCTTTCATGGTTGCTACTCCTATGGGAGAACTTCTAGTAGTAAATGATGTGTATAAATCATGTGAGATTTCGATAGAAGGCAAGGAGACTCTTATAGATTTGATAGTTCTAAATATGATAGACTTTGACGTGATTTTGGGAATGGATTGGTTGGCATCATGCCATGCCATTCTAGACTGTCATCATAAGGTGATTAAGTTTAATGTACCTGGAGAATCCTCCTTTATGATACAAGGAGATTGTAGTAAGAAGTCTAGTAATTTAATTTCCGCCTTAACAGCTCATAAACTGTTACGAAGAGGGTGTCAGGGATATCTGGCAATAGTTAAGGATGTTGATATGAAGTATACAAGTTTAGAGCAAGTTCCAATAGTTAAAGAATTTCCTGATGTGTTTCCTGAAGAGTTGCCAGGTTTACCACCAGACCGAGAGATTGAGTTTAGTATTGACCTTCTCCCTGAAACACAACCAATATCCATACCTCCTTATCGGATGGCACCTGCAGAACTTAAGGAATTAAAGGAACAATTACAAGATTTATTAGATAAAGGTTTTATTCGACCCAGTACATCTCCCTGGGGTGCTCCTGTTCTCTTTGTGAAGAAAAAGGATGGATCTTTACGTCTATGTATTGACTATAGGCAGTTGAACAAAGTGACTATACGAAATAAATATCCCTTACCCAGAATAGATGATTTGTTTGATCAGTTACAGGGTGCTCAATGGTTTTCAAAAATTGATTTGAGATCTGGGTATCATCAACTGAAAATAAAGAAGGAAGATATTTCAAAAACTGCTTTTAGGACTCGGTATGGGCACTACGAGTTCTTAGTAATGCCATTTGGTTTAACGAATGCCCCAGCTGCATTTATGGATTTAATGAATAGGGTATTTAAACCTTTCCTAGACCAGTTTATTATTGTATTTATCGATGATATTCTGGTGTATTCAAAGAGTTCAGAGGAGCATGAGCAACATTTAAGGATAGCTTTGCAAACCCTAAGAGAACATCAATTGTATGCTAAGTTTTCAAAGTGTGAATTTTGGCTTAGTAATGTTACATTCCTAGGGCATGTGGTTACCAAAGAGGGTATTCATGTTGATCCCAAAAAGATAGAAGCAGTACAGCAATGGCCACGCCCCACGACAGTTACAGAAATTCGTAGCTTTCTTGGGTTAGCAGGATATTATCGTAGATTTGTTAAAGATTTTTCAAAGATAGCTGCTCCTTTGACCAGGTTGACTAGGAAAGGAATAAAATTTGAGTGGTCTGATGCTTGTGAAAAGAGTTTTCAGAAATTAAAGGAGTGCTTAACTACAGCCCCAATCCTTACCATTCCTACGGATACAGGAGATTACGTAGTATATTGTGATGCATCTAGAGTGGGCTTAGGCTGTGTGTTAATGCAAAATGGAAGAGTAGTTGCTTATGCATCTAGACAGTTGAAGACGCATGAACAGAATTATCCCACCCATGATTTAGAGATGGCAGCTGTAGTATTTGCTCTAAAGATTTGGAGACATTACCTGTATGGAAGAACTTGTGAGATTTATACAGATCACAAGAGCCTCAAGTATATTTTTCAACAGAAGGATCTTAATTTGAGGCAAAGAAGATGGATGGAGCTACTGAAAGACTATGACTGTACGATTTTGTATCATCCAGGTAAAGCAAATGTAGTAGCTGATGCTCTAAGCAGAAAGTCAATGGGAAGTTTGGCTCATATAGCAGAGGTGCGACGACCATTGTTAGAAGACATCCATAAGTTAGAAAGTAAGGGAATAAGGTTTGAAATAAAAGAACCGGGAATATTATTGGCTCATGTGCAGCTCCAATCTTCCTTAGTTGAGCAAATCAAAGCCGATCAAGACAAGGATGCTAATTTGCTCAAGATTAAGAGTGAAATGAAGGATAGTAAGGATTCTGAATTCTCGGTGGATACTGAAGGGATATTAAGATACGGTAGACGATTGTGTGTTCCAAATGTTCATGATTTGAGAAAACAAGTTTTGGAGGAAGCACATCGATCTACATATACCATACACCCGGGAATGACAAAGATGTACCAAGACATAAAGGAATTGTATTGGTGGGATGGTATGAAGAGGGATATTGCGGAATATGTTTCCCATTGTTTGACGTGCCAGCAGGTAAAAGCTGAACATCAACGACCTGCAGGTTTACATCAGCGAATAGAGATACCAGAATGGAAGTGGGAGAGAATTACTATGGATTTTATCACTGGATTACCAAGAACTTCCAAGGGAAATGATTCTATCTGGGTCATTATAGACCGCATGACCAAGTCAGCACACTTTCTGCCTGTGAAAACAACCTACAATGTAGCTCAGTATGCCAGGCTCTATTTAAATGAAATAGTTAGGCTACATGGAGTTCCTATATCAATTATATCTGATCGAGGGCCGCAGTTCACGGCACGATTTTGGAAAGCTTTTCAAGAAGTATTAGGAACGAGATTGGACTTGAGCACAGCTTTCCATCCGCAAACTGATGGTCAGTCTGAGCGTACGATTCAGATTTTAGAAGACATGCTTCGAGCCTGTATTTTTGATTTTGGTGGAAGTTGGGATATGTATTTGCCTTTGGCTGAATTTGCATATAATAATAGCTATCAGACTAGTATACAGATGGCCCCATTTGAAGCTTTGTATGGTAGACGGTGCAGATCTCCCATTGGATGGTTCGAAGTGGGCGAGGCTAAACTTATAGGGCCAGATCTTGTACAAGAAGCACTGAACAAGGTAAAGCTGATTAGAGACAGGCTGCAGGCAGCTCAGAGCAGACAAAAGGCATATGTTGACAATAGACGAAGGGAGTTAGAATTTTCAGTGGGTGAACAAGTGTTCCTGAAAGTCTCACCCATGAAAGGAGTGATGAGATTTGGAAAGAAAGGGAAGTTAAGCCCTCGGTATATAGGCCCTTTTGAAATATTGGACAGAATAGGTGCAGTGGCATATCGTATAGCTCTGCCACCAGAACTGAATGTTCATCCAGTATTTCATGTGTCTATGTTACGGAAATATTTACCAGATCCTACTCATGTCATTCAACCCCAGAAAATTCAATTGGATAAGGATCTAACTTATGAGGAAAAGCCGATATCTATAGCTGATCGACAAGTAAAAAAGTTGCGGTCACGAGATATTTCTATGGTTAAGGTGATATGGCAAAATCACTCGTCTGAGGAAGCTACGTGGGAAAAAGAAGATGACATCCGCGCCCGATATCCGCATTTGTTTGAACAATGAGGTTAGTATCTATCTACTACTATGGTGATGAAATTCGGGGACCGAATTTCTTTAAGGGGGGAAGAATGTAATAGCCGTAAAGTTAACGAGAAAGTTCAACTAAAGGAATTTAGAATAAAAGTGACAATTTTGGAAAATGGAGATTTTAATTAAGGAAAATTTGGAATTAAAACAAAGGATTTCAAAAATGGAATTAGGACACGGTGAAAATAAGTTATTATTTATATGGATTAAAGAATTATAAAAGAAATGTTAAGAATTTACGTTTCGGGGCAAAAATGCAATTTCTTAAAAGTTTCGGGGTTAAAATATAAATAAGAAAAATTTGCAAGGACTTTCCGCTAAAAGTGAAATTTTGCAGAAAGGTCCCCCGAGATATTTTAAGGGCCTCAATCACTCCGGAAGCAATCATTCGCAGATTTTTCCATCTCTCTTCAGAAAACTCTCCCCGAAAACCCTCTAACTTCTCTCTAAGATTTCTTCGCCTACGGACCTCGGATTTCGACACCACCACCACCAACGGACTCAGGACGAAGAGTTCTTCGAATCCATCCGATTGGTTTCTGGAGAATTGGCTGAAAATTGGTCGGAAAATTGAAGGGAAAAACGGCCAAAAAGGTAACCTCCGAAACTCCTACTTTTAGTTCTCAAACGCCAAAAATAACACCGTAGATCGATCCAGAAGGCACCGAAACCTTTGGATCTCAAATTTCAGGCCGATCCACCACCGCACGCTCCCCCACGCGCCGAATCTTCCTCGGCGAGTGACGCCCACGCGCAGCTCCTCGGGCGGCGCGTGTAGCGCGTGGCATCCGAACCTCCTCGCGTTGACCTGCGTTGACCGAGCTCCCGGAGGCCAAATTTCGCAAATCCGGAGTCGTTTTCAAGGTTTTCGGACGTTCCGGACTCGATTTTGGGGTTTATTTCACTGAATTCGGATCAGAAAATAGGATTTTAAGGGTATCCAACTTTGTGCTTCAAAGAGGTGAGTAGATGATTCTTTCTATGGCTTGTTTTTACTCTTCTTGAACTTTACATTGATAAATGAGTATGATTACATGTTATTTATACTTCCATATGTTCTTGAAATGGTTTGGAAATGTCTGAAATATTTAATATATGATATGTAGTTCAAGAAGAGTTTGATTTTTGCAATAAGTTTTGAAACACATTAAGCATGTGATTTTTACACGTATTTCGCATGACATGGCAAAGAAAATATGTTATACATGTGACATTGATTTTATAGTGATATGTTTGCCTTGGATATGGGCATGTATACATGTTTCCCCTGAATGGGAAGTTTTGACATATGAGTATTTTGAGACTGAAAGTCTGTATTATAATGAGAATTTATACTGGATTATATGGCATATGTGCATATGGTATTTTTTTGTGGAGGAATCCTATTGGAAACACTGTCTGCTAACAGCAGGTGATGTTAGCCTTGGTGCGCACCTTGATTGCCTCAGCTAGCAGGGGGGGTGGTGCTAGCCTCGTGTGAGGGCCAACACACGGGAGAATATATGTGAAGGAGAGCGGAATGCCTCCTATATATGGGCGAGATGCCAGTTATGAGATGTTATTTTGCCTTCCCTTGCTGTGTGCTTGGGAAAGACCCATATAGAGTCCCTTCGCGTGTCCTCTTGAATGGTAGTAGGGCAAACCTCAGCGGGATGCTGAGTTTAGGCAAATCCTATACCACCAAAGTACGGAAGGGGTCAAACTCTGATGTGGTGGTTCTGATATGGGATCCTCCGAATATTTTAACAGAAATGTTTTGATGCATAGCATAATTTGATTAATAATTTTACAGTATTGAATATGATTTTGAACTTGATGAGCATTGTTTATACAGTATCGCATACAGTTTGAAAGACCTGATTATGATTTTTGAACAGAGGATATTTGAAAATGCGGGTCCCATAAGAATGTACTTCTGAACGGTATATTTTGATATGATAAATTTTACAATATGAGTACATCCTTATGTTGACCTGAGAAGTCATAGAAGGTGTTATCTGCTCACTGAGTTGTAAAACTCACTACACGTGGTTGACATATTTTTCAGATAAAGACCCAGAATTTGGTCCCGCAGCTACTTGACTGACTAGGTGTCGTGCTTCAGTGGTGAGCCTAACTTGTTTCTAGGCTCTCAGTGTATGATATTGTAATATATTTGTACTCTAGTGTTGCTCTGAAAGTCACAGGCAGGATCCTTGTTTCCGCTGTAAACTTGATGTATATAGATTTGGCATGTATAATTATTGGTTTTTTTTGTAAACTTGTGAACGCTGAATAATATTTGAATATGTGTTATCGTGAGATCATTTGTACATGTGTAATGAAAAGATTTTCGGATAGTAAGGGTATTCGCGTTCGTAAAGTACGGACGTGACAGGTAATGCTATATACATGAAGTGTTTATGATAAATCTCTTCCTAATTTATTGGCAAATAATAATAACTGTAGGCTGTGTGTGTTAGATGCTCATGTAATAAGTTAGCGTGAGCTATGTCTTGGCAATTTTGCTGCTACCTCATTTAGTATGAATATATTTTTCTTAATTAAGATTTGGCAGCAATAGCATATTTCTCCTTTTTTTCCCTGGAATTTAGTGACATGCCATTCCATTTCTCTTTTCTATTCTGGTACATTTGGAGTAGATTAATTCATTAGGCCACACATAATATAGGTGTGGCAGTCATTCTTTCTCCAACTAAGTGACCGTGAATTTTCTTGGCTCATGACTGCCATATATTTAGATTGCTTTCTTGCATATGCTATCTGTAATTGGTTTTCCTGCATATATTTGTGCCCTTTGAATGCCTGCAGTAGGGTCTCTAGTTTTGATTACTGTGTGTAATAACTTTTTCTTCTTCTATTATGACACCCATACCAATAAATAAAGTTACTTGGAATTTGGATCAATTTTGTATGTTCTAAGTTGGAAAGAAAACATATCTTCTAACAAATTCTAGAAGATTAAATCTTGTTTTAGGCTTTGATTAATCTATAAGGGGGAATGTAAGTTGAATTGTTATAACATTCTTTCTGTTTAATTGCTGCACAATATCTATATTTGCTCGTTTATTCTGCAATTCATCGCAGTTTTTTCTGTTATGTAGTGAAAGATGTTTTTTTTTGCTGGCCAATTAGTGAAAAAGGTATATGTGTCACTTTTTCAGGAAATATATAGTCTGGCAGATAGGATTGGCCTACAAGTTCATGATATTGACACTTTTATCAATAATTTAAACAACTTTGGTTATCTACTCAAAAAGGGACCAAAGACATACCAGGTACGGTGGCATTTTAACTCTCTTCTATTGTAGCTTTCATTGTGAATGGAGCTAAATAATTAACAATTTTATGGTCTCCATCTTAGATTTACGCATTATTTTTTATCTAATGGGAAATTGTACTGACTTTACTACTTGAATCTAAAACCTTTATCAAAATCTCTACTCATTCCTACTATCTGTTTATGTTGGAGTACTATCATTGTCACAGCCCCAAATGATGGAACACATGATCGGCACGGCATAACGGTTTCCCCCTAGCCGCAAGCCTAACACATAGCGTGCACAAACATCCAGCACACAATCCAGAGTACATAATAAATATAACTGGCCACATATGCCACATCCAATATCAGAAAATACTGTATATATATATGTATATATATATCTCATGTAATAACCCTCAACTAATAAAACCTTTAAAGGTTATGTATAAATAATTTGAAACAAAGAAAGTTGAGAACAATGTAAAATTTTAGAGCGTTTTTGATCTTTTCTTCTGACCTTTCGTCACTCATATAATCATAACTCTCTCATATGAAATCTAAATTAAGTAATTCCAATTTCTAATGAAAGATAAGACATATATCTACAACTTTGATTTTGGGAACTTTTGCAAATTCCGTGAATATCATAGTGAGACGAGGCAAAAACCGAAGTGTAGTGTGGTCTGGACCTTTGCTCACTATTTTATGCATAACTCCTTCATATGAACTCCAAATTAGGTGATTCAAGTGGCTATGGAAAGCTAAGAGAAAGGGCTACAACTTTCATGTTGGACATTTTATCAAATTCGGCGAAATGGAGTTCGCCGCGGCGAGAATGAGCTCGCCGGTGGCGAGATTCGTCTGGTAGTTATTTTTGGCGGACCCCCCCCTTTTTCTTCATTTTCTCTTTCATCTGAACCCTAATTCTCTCTCTCTAAAATTTTCCTCAAACTTCTCTCTAAGATATCTCATGATCCGGACGTCCGATTTGAGCAAGTAAGGTATCGTTGGACTCGTGGGAAGAAGAGCTACAAATCCCACCGATCAATTTCGCCGGAAAGTCGCCGGAAGGTCGCCGGAAAATTGCGTGAATAGTACCTCCAAAGGTAAAACTCCGTTTAATCGCGTTTTAGGCTTCGTTTTACCGAATTTCTTTCCATAGATAGTCTTAGAATTAGTTTCTATACAACATATATGATTTTTTGGTTTCGGCATGAATAGTGTTCCGGCGAGTGAATAGTGTTTTCCGGCGTGAATAGTGACTTTTAGAGTTTTCTAATTTTCATGTTATGGCTATGTTTTCTAGGTTGTTGAGCCATCACGAGGTGAAATTCTCGTTGTTGGACTCCTAGTAAGGTGAGTGGGTTTTTCATACTATAGCGAATGTTTTAGGAATTTGATTTATAATTTTCTCGTATGATTTTAACTAGTTGGAATGTATGTTAAATTGTTTTACCGCTTTGAAAACCAATATGTTCCAACCATGTTAGAAATTATAAATTTCAATCCTAGTTGAACCCTAGGTATGCAGGGCAAGCATCTAGACTATTAATTCTCCATTTGAGCTAGATTTATAGAAATGCGAACTTAGTCATAGAAATGAACTAAGTTAGCCATGAAATGATTTAATGCATGATGAGCATCTATGTGACGTCTATGGATGATCTATGTTTAAAAGGGAAAATTTATGATTGTAAAGGTCTCCATGGGAATTCATGGATGAGATATATTTTAGAATAGAGTTTTATGCATGAAAAGAGCTAGATGGAGAATTATAGCTTTATTGTAAAGTTATTGAAATGTTTTACTTTAAACTCTCTGAATAGCATATTTCAAATGTTTTCTATTGGAGGGACCCTTTTAGATCACTGTTAGCTAGCCGCAGGTAGTGCTAGTCCTGGTGCACCTTGATCATGTTACAGCTTCGGCCTAGGATATTGTGACGGGCATATGACTGCCTAAGACATAAAATGTAGGGTGGACTTATGTCTACGCCTACAGTGATTACCCTACCCTTGCTGTGTGCTTGGGGGAGATGATAGATCTGTTAGGAAAGACCTCCAATAAACTAGTGCATTTTTCTTAAAGATTAAATATTTCTAAAATACCTCATTCATCATTGTTATTGTATAAGTATCTTCATTTATTTCTTACCATGCATAATTGATTTGCTTACAATTATTGATTTAATCATGTTTTATCATTTGAACTGTTTAGCATTCTTTTAATAAGTTACGATTAAATGTTTAATGTTTTCTATACTTTGATTTCAATTATTTAATTCATTGCGAAACACTCGTGCTTAGTTTGCCCTGTTTCTGTTATAGTATGATTTATCCATTCACTGAGATGTGGTAATCTCACCCCTCTTCTGTTTTCTCCCCACAGATAGTCAAAGAAACACTGATCCAGCTACAGCTCCATAGGAGGCTGAGTTAGCATTGGTGAGCCCCAGTTTGGGCAAGGCTTTGTTGTACTGGTTGTTTTGTTTAGTTATGTCTAGTATATCTCCATGAACATACAGGCAGGATCCTCGTTTCTTGTGTTGTTTGAAAAATGATTTTAAGTTTTGCAACAATGTTTGTACTATGAGGCCATGGGCCAAGTTGAATCAAGAATGTTGGATTCATAAGATATATATATATATACAATATTTTCTGATATTGGATGTGGCGTATGTGGCCAGTTATATTTATTATGTACTGGATTGTGTGCTGAATGGTTGTGCATGCTATGTGTTAGGCTTACGGCTAAGGGGAAACCCTTATGCCGTGCCGGTCATGTGTTCCATCATTTGGGGCCGTGACATCTCATGAATCCAATATCCGTGATTCAACTTGACCCATGGCCTCATAATATCAACATCGTTGTAAAATATAAAACCATTTTCCAAACAACACATCAAAATACGCAAGAAGCGAGGATCCTGCCTGTAAGTTCATGGAGGTACACTAGACATAAACTAAACTAGACAAAAAATACAAAAGAGCCTTGCCCAAACTGGGGCTCACCAATGCTATCTTCAGCCTCCTACGAAGCTGTAGCTGGATCATAGTCTCTTTGACTATCTGTGGGGAGGAAACAGAAGAGGGGTGAGATCACATCTCAGTGAATGGGTAAATCATGCTATAACTGAAACAGGGCAAACCAAGCACGAGTGTTTCGCAATGGGTTTAATAATTGAAATCCAAATGTAAAGATAATAATAGAAACATTAAGCATTTAACCCTAATTTATTGAAAGAAAAGCGAAACAGTTCAAATGTATATTCAAAGGATAAATCAGGATTTAAATCAGTAACTGTAAAGCAAATCAATTATGCATGGTAAGTAATAAATGAAGTTATTTATGCAATAACAATGATGAATGAGCTTGTTTAGAAATATTTAATCTTTAAGAAAAATGCATCAGTTTATTGGAGTTCTTTCCTGACAGATCATCATTTTCCCTAAGCACATAGCAAGGGTAGGGTAATCACTGTAGGCGTAGACATAAGTCCACCCTAATTTCCCCCAAGCACATAGCAAGGGTATGTCAATCACTGTAGGCGTAGACATAAGTCCACCCTAAATTCCCCCAAGTACATAGCAAGGGTATGGCAATCACTGTAGGCGTAGACATAAGTCCACCCTAAATCCCTGTGTCTTAGGCAGTCATAGGTTCGTCACAGTATCCTAGGCCAAAGCCTTCGCATGACCATGGTGCACCAGAGCTAGCACTCCCTGCGGCTAGCTAACAGTGATATAAAAGGGTTCATCCAATAGAAAACATTTGAAATATGCTATTCAAAGAGTTTAAAGTAAAACATTTTAATAACTTTACAATAAAGCTATAATTCTCCATCTAGCTCTTTTCATGCATAAAATTCCGTTCTAAAATATATCTCATCCATGAATTCCCATGGAGACCTTTATACTCATAAACTTTCCTTTTTAAACATAGATCGTCCGTAGACGTCACATAGATGCTCATCATGCATCAAATCATTTCATGGCTAACTTAGTTCATTTCTATGACTAAGTTCGCATTTCTATAAATCTAACTCAAATGGAGAATTATCAGTCTAGATGCTTACCTTGCATACCTAGGGTTCAACTAGGATTGAAATTTATAATTGCTAACATGGTTGGAACATATTGGTTTTCAAGCGGTAAAACAATTTAACATACATTCCAACTAGTTAAAATCATACGAGAGAGTTATAAATCAAATTCCTAAAACATGCGCTATTGGTTGATGTACTCACATTCCTTGTTGATCTATTGAAGTTGTAGTCAGTGATATTGTGAGGAGGCAGTTGGGTGATGAACTCACATTCCATGTTTATCTATTGAAAAGATTTGATTTTTAATGCATACCAAAATTTATTTAAGATTTATTTGTATCATATGTGGTTACAGCTATTAAAATGTGATTTGAACTGAGAATATTTTGAAAATGTGGGTCCCATAAGAATGTACTTTTGAACGGTAGATTTTGATATGATAAGTTTTACTATATAAGTACATCCTTATGTTGACCTGAGAAGTCATAGGAGGTGTTATCTGCTCACTGAGTTGTAAAACTCACTACACGTGGTTGTTATATTTTTCAGATAAAGACTCAAAATTTGGTCCTGTAGCTACTTGATCGACTAGGTGTCGTGCTTCAGTGGTGAGCCTAACTTGTTTCTAGGCTCTCAATGTATTATATTGTAATATACTTGTACTCTAGTGTTGCTCTGAAAGTCACAAGCAGGATCATTGTTTTCGCTGTAAACTTGATGTATATAGACTTGGCATGTATAATTATTAGTTTTGTAAACTTGTAAACGTTTAATAATACTTGGATATGTGTTATTGTGAATTGTTGACATTGGCCGTGGTAGAGGCCGACCTAGAGGAAGAGGTAGAGGTAGAGGACGTGAACGGGGTCTGAGAACCCCAAGACAAGGTGAACAGACTGCTGTACCTGATAGAGTTCCTGAGGGAAGAGTAAAAACCCCTCAGGAGCCACCTGATAGAAATGCTGATATGATTGCTGGTATACAAAGAAGTTTAGAAACATTGGCCGGATTTATAGTAGAACAGGGTAAAAGGGAAGGCCAGCCCGCTGAACATGCTCCTGAAGTGCAAGAACTGGGAAGAAGAGCTGACCAAGAGGATAAGCTGAGAGGGATTGAGGTGTCATTACCGCAATTCCTTAAGTTAAAACCTCTGACTTTTTCTGGGTCAGATGTTCAGGAAGACCCATAGATCTTTATTGATACTGTGGAACGAATTTTCAGAGCCTTAGGGTGCTCTAGTAGAAGATCTGTAGAGTTGGTGTCTTTTCAACTATCTGATGTGGCCCAAGTTTGGTTTAAGACATTTGTACAAGAATGGGCAGTTGTTTTACCACCGATGGAGTGGAACGAATTTAAGGAAACATTTATGAATCGCTTTCTACCAACAAGTGAAAGAGACAAGAGGGCTAGAGAGTTTGAGGAATTGAAACAAACACCAAACATGTTAGTTTCTAAATATGACATTCGTTTTACCCGGTTGTCCAGATATGCACCATACCTGGTCCCAACTGAAAAGGATAGAATTAAGAGGTTTGTTTTGGGATTGATACGCCCATTGTTTAAGTCAGTGGGTCCTCAGATGGATCATTTTTCAACTTATTCAGCAGCTGTGAACTGTGCTAGAATGATAGAAACACGAGAGCAAGCTGACATAGAAAATCTTAAGAGAAGGAAAAGAGATCGAGATAATAATGCCCAGACTAGATATAATCCTACTGTCAGTGGGTCAAGATTTCAAAATCCACAGTGTTTTAATTAAACAGGAGCTGGTAGTTCTAACCAGCCATCAGTTAACATTAATAAGCAGAGAATGTTTCAAAGAGATATGAGACCCCCGAGTCAGCAAGACTCAAGATCAATTCCACCATGTCCAAATTGTGGTAGGTCCCATACTGGACAGTGTCGCAGAGAAATTGGTGCATGTTTTAAGTGTGGACAAATGGGTCATCTGATGAGAAATTGTCCACAACTGCGAAGTTTTAGTCAAGCATCAGTGCAACCAGTTTCACCCCCTGCATCTGTGCCAGCATGACCTAGTACAGCAGCCTCAGTCCAAGCAAGTAGTGGTGGTCCTAGTAGAGGATCAAGAAATCGAGGGCGAGAACCAGCTCGAGTTTTTGCCTTGACACGACAGGATGCTCAGGCCTCAAATGCAGTTATGACAGGTACATTATCAGTATGTTCCCATAAAGCATACGTTCTGTTCGATCCTGGTTCTACTCATTCTTATATATCACCATGCCTTGCTAAGAACTTGGATAGAGATCCTGCTAGTTTGCATTGTTCTTTCATGGTTGCTACTCCAATGGGAGAACTTTTAGTAGTAAATGATGTGTATAAATCATGTGAGATTTCGACAGAAGGCAATGAGACTCTTATAGATTTGATAGTTTTAAATATGATAGACTTTGATGTGATTTTGAGAATGGATTGGTTGGCATCATGCCATGCCATTCTAGACTGTCGTCATAAGGTGATTAAGTTTAATGTACCTGGAGAATCTTCCTTTATGATACAAGGAGATTGTAGTAAGAAGTCTAGTAATTTAATTTCAGCCTTAACAGCTCATAAACTGTTACGAAGAGGATGTCAGGGATATATAACAATAGTCAAGGATGTTGATATGAAGAATACAAGTTTAGAGTAGGTTCCAGTAGTTAAAGAATTTCCTGATGTGTTTCCTGAAGAGTTGCCAGGATTACCACTGGACCGAGAGATTGAGTTTAGTATTGACCTTCTCCCTGAAACACAACGAATATCCATACCTCCTTATCGGATGGCACCTGCAGAACTTAAGGAATTAAAGGAACAATTACAAGATTTATTAGATAAAGGTTTTATTCGACCCAGTACATCTTCCTGGGGTGCTCCTGTTCTCTTTGTGAAGAAAAAGGATGGATCTTTACGTCTATGTATTGACTATAGGCAGTTGAACAAAGTGACTATACGAAATAAATATCCTCTACCCAGAATAGATGATTTGTTTGATCAGTTGCAAGGTGCTCAATGTTTTTCAAAAATTGATCTGAGATCCGGGTATCATCAATTGAAAATAAAGAAGGAAAATATTTCAAAAATTGCTTTTAGGACTTGGTATGGGCACTACGAGTTCTTAGTAATGCCATTTGGTTTAACGAATGCCCCAGCTGCATTTATGGACTTAATGAATAGGGTATTTAAACCTTTCCTGGACCAGTTTATTATTGTATTTATCGATGATATTCTGGTGTATTCAAAGAGTTCAGAGGAGCATGAACAACATTTAAGGATAGCCTTGCAAACCTTAAGAGAACATCAGTTGTCTGCTAAGTTTTCAAAGTGTGAATTTTGGCTTAGTAGTGTTACGTTCCTAGGGCATGTGGTTACCAAAGATGGTATTCATGTTGATCCTAAAAAGATAAAAGCAGTACAGCAATGGCCACACCCTACGACAGTAACTGAAATTCGTAGTTTTCTCGGGTTAGCAGGCTATTATCGTAGATTTGTTAAAGATTTTTCAAAGATAGCTGCTCCTTTGACCAGGTTGACTAGGAAAGGAATAAAATTTGAGTGGTCTGATGCTTGTGAAAAGAGTTTTCAAAAATTAAAGGAGTTCTTAACTACAGCCCCAATCCTTACCATTCCTACGGATACAGGAGATTACATATTATACTGTGATGCATCTAGAGTGGGTTTAGGCTGTGTGTTAATGCAAAATGGAAGAGTAGTTGCTTATGCATCTAGACAGTTGAAGAAGCATGAACAGAATTATCCCACCCATGATTTAGAGATGGCAGCTGTAGTATTTGCTCTAAAGATTTGGAGACATTACCTGTATGGAAGAACTTGTGAGATTTATACAGATCACAAAAGCCTCAAATATATTTTTCAACAGAAGGATCTTAATTTGAGGCAAAGAAGATGGATGGAGTTACTGAAAGACTATGACTATACGATTTTGTATCATCCAGGTAAAGCAAATGTAGTAGCTGATGCTCTAAGCAGAAAGTCAATGGAAAGTTTAGCTCATATAGCAGAGGTGCGACGACCATTGTTAGAAGACATCCATAAGTTAGAAAGTAACGGGATAAAGTTTGAAATAAAAGAACCGAGAATATTATTGGCTCATGTGCAGCTCCAATCTTCCTTAGTTGAGCAAATCAAAGCCGATCAAGATAAGGATGCTAATTTGCTCAAGATTAAGAGTGAAATGAAGGATAGTAAGGAGTCTAAATTCTCAGTGGATACTGAAGGGGTATTAAGATACGGTAGACGATTATGTGTCCCAAATGTTCATGATTTGAGAAAACAAGTTTTGGAGGAAGCACATCGATCTACATATACCATACACCCGGGAATGACAAAGATGTACCAAGATATAAAGGAATTGTATTGGTGGGATGGTATGAAGAGGGATATTGCGGAATATGTTTTCCATTGTTTGACATGCCAACAGGTAAAAGCTGAACATCAATGACCTGCAGGGTTACATCAGCGAATAGAGATACCAGAATGGAAGTGGGAGAGAATTACTATGGATTTTATCACTGGATTACCAAGAACTCCCAAGGGAAATGATTCTATCTGGGTCATTATAGACCGCATGACGAAGTCAGCACACTTTCTGCCTGTGAAAACAATCTACAATGTAGCTCAGTATGCAAGGCTCTATTTAAATGAAATAGTTAGGCTACATGGAGTTCCTATATCGATTATATCGGATCGAGGGCCACAGTTCACGGCACGATTTTGGAAAGCTTTTCAAGAAGCATTAGGAACGAGATTGGACTTGAGCACAGCTTTTCATCCCCAAACTGATGGTTAGTCTGAGCATACGATTCAGATTTTAGAAGATATGCTCCGAGCCTGCATTTTTGATTTTGGTGGAAGTTGGGATATGTACTTGCCTTTGGCTGAATTTGCATATAATAATAGTTACTAGACTAGTATACAGATGGCCCCATTTAAAGCTTTGTATGGTAGACGGTGCAGATCTCCCATTGGATGGTTCGAAGTGGGCGAGGCTAAACTTATAGGGCCAAATCTTGTACAAGAAGCTTTGAACAATGTAAAGCTGATTAGAGAAATGCTGCAGGTAGCTCAGAGTAGACAACAGGCTTATGTTGACAACAGACGAAGGGAGTTAGAATTTTCAGAGGGTGAACAAGTGTTCCTAAAAGTCTCACCCATGAAAGGAGTGATGAGATTTGGAAAGAAAGGGAAGTTAAGCCCTCGGTATATAGGTCCTTTTGATATATTGGACAGAATAGGTGCAGTAGCATATCGCATAGCTCTGCCACCAGAATTGAGTAATGTTCATCCAGTATTTCATGTGTCTATGTTACAGAAATACTTACCGGATCTTACTCATGTCATTCAACCCCAGGAAATTCAATTGGATAAGAATTTAACTTATGAGGAAAAGCCGATATCTATTGCTGATCGACAAGTGAAGAAGTTGCGGTCACGAGATATTTCTATGGTTAAGGTGATATGGCAAAATCACTCATCTGAGGAAGCTACATGGGAAAGAGAAGATGACATCCGCGCCAAATATCCGCATTTGTTTGAACAATGAGGTTAATATTTATCTGCTACTATGGAGATGAAATTCGGGGACCGAATTTCTTTTAGGGGGAAGAATGTAATAGCCGTAAATTTAACGAGAAAGTTCAACTAAAGAAATTTAGAATAAAAGAGATAATTTTGGAAAATGGAGATTTGAATTAAGGAAAATTTGGAATTAAAGAGAGGATTTCGAAAATGGAGTTAGGACCTGGTGAAAATAAGTTATTATTTACATGGATTAAAGAATTATAAAAGAAATGTTAGAAATTTATGTTTCGGGGCAAAAATGCAATTTCTTAAAAGTTTCGGGGTTAAAATGTAAATAAGAAAATTTTCCAAGGACCTCCCTCAAAAAGTAAAATTTTGCAGAAAGGTCTCCTGGGATATTTTAAGGGCCTCAACCAATCCGAAAGGTGGTCAGTGACAGATTTCTCCATCTCTCTTCAGAAAATTCTCCCCGAAAACCCTCTAACTTCTCTCTAAGATTTCTTCGCCTACGGACCTCGGATTTCAATATTACCACCACCAACGGACTGAGGACGAAGAGTTTTTCAAATCCATCTCATTGGTTTCTGGAGAATTGGCCAGAAATTGGCCGGAAAATTGAAGGGAAAAACGGCCAAAAAGGTAACCCCCAAAACTCCAACTTTTAGTTTTCAAACGCAAAAACTAACACCGTAGATCGATTCAGAAGGCATCGAAATCTTTGGATCTCAAATTTCAGCCAGATCCACCACCGCACGTGCCCCCACGCGTCGTATCTCCCTCGGCGAGTGAAGCCCACGCGCAGCTCCTCGGGTGACGCGTGTAGCGCATGGCAGCCGGACCTGCGTGCGTTGACCGAGCTCCCGGAGGCCAAATTTTGTAAATTCGGAGTCGTTTTCAAGGTTTTTGGACGTTCTGGACTCGATTTTGGTGTTTATTTTGCTGAATTCGGATCAGAAAATAGGATTTTAAGGGTGTCCAACTTTGTACTTCAAAGTGGTGAGTAGATGATTCTTTCTATGGCTTGTTTTTACTCTTCTTGAACTTTACGTTGATAAATGAGCATGATTACATGTTATTTATACTTCCATATGTTCTTGAAATGGTTTGAAAATGTCTGAAATATTTGGTATATGATATGTAGTTCAAGAAGAGTTTGATTTTGCAATTAATTTTGAAACACATTGAACATGTGATTTTTACACGTATTTCGCATGACATGGCAAAGAAAATATGTTATGCATGTGACATTGATTTTACAATATTATGTTTACCTCAGTTATGGGCATGATTATATGATTCCTCTTATTGAAAAATTTGTTATAAACGATTTTGTACTGAGATTGAAAGCTCTGTCGTTTTTCTACATGAATGTAGATATATATATATATATATATATATATATATATATATATATTGATGAATTTTGTCGGTTATATGGCTTGAGACGATAATATGAAGGTGATAGTAGTGGTAATGTGAGGAGGCAGTTAGGTGATGTACTCACATTCCCTGTTGATCTATTGAAGTTGTAGTCAGTGGTATTGTGAGGAGGCAGGGTGATGTACTAACATTCCCTGATTACCTACTGTGATTGTGACTATGGTATTGTGAGGAGGCAGTTGGGTGATGAACTCACATTCCATGTTTATCTATTGAAAAGATTTGATTTTTAATGCATACCAAAATTTATTTAAGATTTATTTGTATCATATGTGGTTACAGCTATTAAAATGTGATTTGAACTGAGAATATTTTGAAAATGTGGGTCCTATAAGAATGTACTTTTGAACGGTGGATTTTGATATGATAAGTTTTACTATATAAGTACATCCTTATGTTGACCTGAGAAGTCATAGGAGGTATTATCTGCTCACTGAGTTGTAAAACTCACTACACGTGGTTGTTATATTTTTCAGATAAAGACTCAGAATTTGGTCATGCAGCTACTTGACCGATTAGGTGTCGTGCTTCAGTGGTGAGCCTAACTTGTTTCTAGGCTCTCAGTGCATTATATTGTGATATATTTGTACTCTAGTGTTGCTTTGAAAGTCACAGACAGGATCCTTGTTTCCACTGTAAACTTGATGTATATAGACTTGGCATGTATAATTATTAGTTTTGTAAACTTGTAAACGTTTAATAATACTTGGATATGTGTTATTGTGAATTGTTGACATTTGCGTAAGGAAAAGTTTATTGGGTATTAAAGGTATTCACGTTCCTAAAGTAGGGACGTGACAATTTCTATCAAGTGTATGCCTACCAATGCACTATATGTAGTAAATGCACCTAACTGAATACTATCTGACAAATGTATGTGATATTGTGGATATAATATTATATACTATCTAATATTACATAACTTATATTTGTGCCACATGACATATCTTACTTGAACTGCGCCTAACTTAAAATCCATATTAAAGCATATTACCCCATGTAAATTAGACCAAAATGAACTAATTGTACATGTATTAATATTTAGCTTCTATCTGTGTGTAAGTATTGCTATCAAAACCTCTTATTACTTATTTGACAAATACTTGAATATCCATTTAACATAAACTTGTTTTTATTCTAAAATCCATATTAAAACCTCTCTATGTATATCATCTCTAGCCTCCCACTGATTCTTCTACTGTAGCATCCCGTCCCTTTTATTCTAGATAATTAAGTTCCATTTAATCACAATAAATTTCAAAAGGGAGATTCACTTACAATCATAAACCTTGACTTATTCAAACAATCTCCCCTTTTTAATGATGGAAACTTATATGTTTAATTTTCATTTTAGCACTAGCTCTTAAAGAAAAAAATATTAATTCAAGTTAAAGAACAATAGCTAAAAGGGTTAAGAAGCTCCCTTTTAGTGTATGTTAATTTTCTTTGAGAAAGCTCGCCATCAATATGTGCATTTCTGGTTTATAATTCTCTATATCTAATTCATGCTTTGCTTTTCTTTTCTGGTTAATGTTTTTCCCTTTCTACTTCACCATTTTCCTATCTCTGCTTTCTTTGTTCTCAAGTGTTTCCAAAATAAAATAAAGATGGACGAATGATACATTCTTTGCCAAGAATGGTGTGAATATGATAATTTTCAACAAGCTATCATTTTCAATTTCTTGTATCATCATATTCAACCATTTTCAAGGCAGTTTAACTAAGGCAACAGATACAACAAGCAAATATGCAAGCAAATGTCACTGGTGGGATGTTGCTCATTTACGAAGAGGATACAAAATTGACAGATATGGATATACAAGCATCAATACTCGTTGTTCGTTAAATACAAATGAACCATTTGTGTTGGCATTTCAGGCAGAACAAGTGTTCTACTTAGATGACATTGTTAATAAAGATTGGCTAATTGTTGTCAAAACACATCCTCGTGACTTTTTCAACATGCCACATGGCATCAATACTCGTTGTTCGTTAAATACAAATGAACCATTTGTGTTGGCATTTCAGGCAGAACAAGTATTCTACTTAGATGACATTGTTAATAAAAATTGGCTAGTTGTTGTCAAAACACATCCTTGTGACTTTTTCAATATGCCACATGAGGATAGTGAGGAAGTTGAAGATGCCTACCAACAAGAGGAAGTTGAACATACTTTGTTTTGTAATAGTGAGGCTCAAGACGATATTAATGTAGTGTTAAGTAGGGATGATGTTCAACCACAGCTTGTTCACCATCAAAGTAATGAGAGAAGTGTTAGAGAAATTGATTTCATCAATGACAATGAAGAAGACGAGACCATGGATGAAGAAAGTGAAGAAGGGGATTTCTTATCTGAAGATTCTATGTGAAATACTAAAGTATAACTAATTAATTAGTATAATTTAATTTAATGTTTGTACAATGCTTGATAATTGGTAGGTATAAGGATTTAATTTAATGTTCATACATTGCTTGATTTAATTTAATGTGATGCAATTCATGTTTTATTTATAGCTATATTATGCACTTATTTATTATTTGTAATGTTTGGTTATATTAACATCATCTTATCATTTGCAAGCAAGTTTGAAGATGGTAGGAGGTGGACGAGGTGGACGAGGTGGTCGTGGATCTAGAGGTGCTGCACAAGGTAATCCTAATGAAGCAAGTCCACAGCTACGTATACAATTAGTAGCAAATAATGAAGAGACCCAAGCACAGCCTACTACACCTACTTCTCAGCTTCAAATTAGTAGTGTAGGTACGTAAATGAAATAATTTAGATGTGTTAAGTTAAGATTTACTATCATTTGACTAATACATTAACATTGTATTCTTGGCAGCTTCCTGTAGCACATCAAAAAATGTTAGGGGAACGTACAAATGTCTTACAGTAGATACAAAAACAAAGAGTGAAAAAATCAAAGTTGTCATCGCAAATGATATCCTTCGAGCTGTGGGAGAAGGATCGAGGGATTTCGTAAATTATATTGGATATGTGACGCGATGCATTGCTCCTTTGAAAGTAAGGGAATAGACAAAAATTTAGGAACAATGTGGATCACAAATCTTGTTGAAAGTTAAGGTAATGATTAAGAAGAAGTAATTATTTAACACATTCATTAGATTTAAGTAGTGTTTGAATTGTTAACATAATTGTGTATCACTATTGAAGAAAAAATTTGACGTCGGAGAAAATTTGAAGTTACGATTTGACACCTTTGTTAATTCTACTGCACAAAGGTCGTATAGAAATTGGAGGAATCGCTTGCACAAAATTTACCAGCAATACAACACTGATGAGGCAAGACTAGCAAATCCATCTGCTGAGCTCCATGATGGTGATTGGAGACACTTGGTGAAGTATTTTGACTCAGATGAATTTAAGGTATTAAGTAATAACATGTATAAATAGTTTTTTCCTAAAAATTGTGCAACATAACTAATTATGATATAAACTATAGGAGAAGAGTTCAAAAAATGCACTGAATAGAACAAAGCAAACAACAAAACATGCATGTGGTTTTCGGTCATTTGCTGAAGTTGAAGAATCAACGGTGAGAGTTTATATGGAGTTATTATTATATATTAACTTGTGTGCATGGCCCCACTCAAAAGATGAAATGTTTTATTGTAGAGAAATCCTAAAACAGGAAAGAAGGCATCGATTGACCAGATTTGGGAGCTACAACATAAGCGCAAAGGTAAAGATGGGAAGGTTATATGGTCTGATGCAAAATCTCAAGAAATTCATGTATACTTTGATTTTATTATTTTTTACAAATTAACATTTATATTATTGTTTTTACTATCAATCTTACTCTAAATTTTTTCTCCTTAAATATGTAGGGCCAACTGCAAGAGATTGTAGCTAAGCAGTCTCAGGAAGACAATCCCAGTCTAACCGACAACGAGATCTTAACTCAAGTTCTAGGTCAAAGGACAGGGTATTTTTGCGGCAAAGGATTTGGAATTAGACCTCCTACCAAGAGACCCACTAATGAAATGACCTCTCAACACCTTCAAGAGCACAAGAAGAAAATACGTGAAGAGGTAACTGCAGAACTATGTGAGGAGATGAGGGTACGAGAAGAAGTAATACGTGAGGAGGCAAGATTACGAGAAGAGAAAATGAAAGCAACACTGCAAGAGACTTTACATATACAATTGCAGGCACAATTAGAGGAAAGACTACAGTCGCAGATGGCTTCTCTAATCGCATCTCTCCAACAGGTATTTTCTTTAATTATGATGTGACTATAAATGTATTTAGTGCTTGAGTTTAAGATTTTGATCTTGGCATTGCTATTAACATGCATCTTTCCTATAATGTACTCTTAACATGCATCTTTATTTTTCATTTTTGTTGCTTTATTAATATTAGATGAGATCTATAAATCTGGTGCAGAACTGGCTCTTCAATGAGCAAATTAGCTTTCCATTATGTATTAGTCTCAGAGGGATTAATCATTTGTTGATTTTTCTTCTTCATCTTCTTTCATTTTTTTTACCTTGTATATGTTTTGTTTTCTATATAGTTCATCCCCCTTTTTTGGTCTTAGAGGGCATGGATCAGACATTCCATGGCATATTGCTAATGCTTTGTGATTTGATTTGTAACTTGAGAATGTCCATAGTGAGATAAGATTGTTAATATATTCATCTAGCTCCTTGGATGAGGGAATCAATGTTTAATTCTTTTTTCAGAATGTGTTGATGTGATCTTATTTTAAAAAGAAAATCATTTTTTACCAATTTTAAAGTAACTACTGCTTGTCTAACACAATTGTTAGTGTTATGTGAAGGGATATTGTTGCTTGTGTTGCCTTGAAACATTATATTACGGTTGTTTAAGGTTATGTGTCTCATGCAGCAATATGGTAAGAAAATGATAAGATAACATACTTGATTAGATTGAAGTCAATTGTTGGTGTTTAAAGGTGTTATTTTGTTAGAGTTGAAATGATTAGCTGGAAATGAGAGTGAATCACTATGTTTTCACAGAACAAAACTAAAGGACTTAGAGTCTAACACTCTATTTGGCTGTGGATAAGGAAAAAATGACAATGTTCACAATGACAATTCTGTGAATCTGGTAATAAGATTGTAGTGGAGTCTTGGTCATGCCTAGCATTTAATGTCTTGCACCATTGTTGCATGCATAACCTGAAACTTTAAAGTGTGTAATGACTAGTTTTTGGGCACTTTTTGTTTGTAGATAAAGAAAGATAAGGTTGATCTTTTGTACACAATGAACACATTAAGTTTAACATTTCAAGTTTCTTTTTGCTCTATTATAATTGTAATGTCTTTTCTTTCATTTTTTGTCTCTGAGTTTAGAAATTGGAATTTGGACATAATAATTATTTCATTTTTTTAGACGCATTTTTTGGTGGTTTGTTTGGTTCTACTTCTCTTGAGAATGAAAATGATCACTGCAATAATAGAAAGTAATGCCACTCCTCTTAAAATTCCAATGATAATAGCATGCTTGAATTTGTTTCCTACCAAGAAAGGAAAAAACCCAAATAGAAAGAATGACATCATGAAAAAGAAGAGAGTAAAGTCCATATAAACCCCAAATTTTATTATCATACTTTTAATGTTGGATTCTAATTCTATTTGTTTTCATTATAAGATGGTACAATCATGTATTTTTGGCTATAATGTTCTTGGCTATTGCATAATATTGTCTTCTAATTGTTTTCGGTTATATAAAATTTTTTACGTGATATTTTGTTTGTATTATTTTTAAGCCATATTAATTTGGTATATTGGATTAAACAGGGACAACTTCTGAGCATGGCAACTAATACGACAAGTACAGCAGCGCCAACAATGCTAAATGAAGCACCGAGTTGATTGTTATTGTCAATATTTAGTGTATTGTTTTTGTATTACTTGACATACTATTAGCGTACACTATTTGCTACATTTGATATAATATTAATGTTATCATTTTATCAATTATTTTATTTATCTTTATGTTTATTAAATTTTTAATTATTGCCAACAAAAATGAGATAAATGTCATTTAAAAAAAGCAATTATCTTTATGTTTATTAAATTTTTAATTATTGCAACCCAAATGAGATAAATGTAATTTAAAAAAAAGGGTTTCAGTGGCGACCTCATTAGGTCGCCACTGAATCTCTTTGGAGTAAAAACGAAAATTAATAGATTTGATGGCGACTTTCTCGCCACTGAAAATACTTTTGGTGGCGACTTTCTCGCCACTGAAAGTACTTTTGGTGGCGACCCTATTAGGTCGCCACTGAATCATCTGAATTGAAATTACTTTTAGTGGTAACAGAAAGTCGCCACAAAAAGTTTTAACCATATTGTGGCGACTTTTAGTCGCCACTAAAGCAAGTATTAGTGGCGACTAAATAAAGTCGCCATTAAAAGACTCTACCTTTTGTGGCGACTAAAACATTACGTGGCGATATTGATTTGTTTTAGTGGCAACTATAGTCGCCACTGAAAAGATTCAGCAACGGAGTTTACAGTGACAACTGAGTGGCGACTTTTGCACTTTCAGTGGCGACTTTAGTCGCCACTGAAAGCCTTATTTTTTGTATTGTTTCTTTTTCTAATAGATTCTTCTTCTTGTGTCACTATGGAAACCATCTAGCCTATTGTCCACTCTACTTCTCGAGAATTATATGTGGTCCTCAAAGCATTCTACTTAGGTGGAAGCAATTGCAAAACACGGTAAACCAGAAACCTCTCTCTAATATCAACATTATAGGTTTTCAGCTTGATGAAGTAATTCACAAGTTTCATTATATATTCCCTGATCCCAGACACCCTATCATAATGAGTGTTATTCAGTAGTGACAAGTAATAAGTCTTTTGTCTCTTATCAAATTTCTTGAATTTTTCACCTACTGGCTTTATATATTCTACAGTTGTTTCCTTCTTAGGAATGCTTTGTCTAATATTCTTCTCTATTGTGAATTTGATTATTGCAAAAAAAAATTTATAGGCTCATTCCATTACTTGTGATATGTAATAACATTTTATTATTATTATTATTTATTATACAATATAGAGTTCACATACACGTCATTAATCAAAATGTACGTACAACAAAAACCAAACACATAAATAACTACATTTTATTTATTCTGGTTGACCAATTCCGGAGATATAGGTGTGGGTGGTTGCACCTTTACCAGGATCTGAACCAACTCGACCACAAACATATTATTTGATTCTGAGATCTGCCCAACATAAAGTAACTCGATCCAACGTACACTAAAAGTCAGAGCCATAGAAAAATCTGCATAACTAATTTTCTGAACATGACATGGAAATATAGTGAGAATTAAATCTCAGTAAGTTCAACAATAAACCATCATCAATATAGCTCATCACGTCATGTTCAGCTGTATAAACTATAGTAAATATCTTTGATCACATGAATACACTATATCTATGCATATAAGAATCGTACATTAATGACATGTATGACAGGAATAATTATTTTCAGAATATCATATGGTGACTATCAATTTATTCTCATATCAAGCTACCTCGGTCAGGGTGAGTATTTTCTACTCTCCAGTATGGGATTTTCTCGCTCCATCCGAGATGGCTCACTTTCTCTTTCTTTTCTCATTAACATGATCATAACCGTTGGTATGGCGTCCCCTACTGGTGCACCACACGGATTGCCATGTGACCGTGCTCATTTCTTTTCTTTTCATAATGATAGCCAAAAATATGCTTTCAATAACAAATATATTCATCAAAATATAACTATTACCAAAAATCATTGGTAATCATGCCATGAACATAACCATTTCAAATATCACTTTATAAAATATTTCCATGTCAAACTTTTACACTTATGATGGTAAGAAGTTCATACAATGGTAATGGCTATGGCATATATTAGTCATTTATTATTTTCATTTATAAGATTTTTCTTCTTTTTTAAATATTAATTTTATTTCTTTATTTTCTTGATGCAGGTTTTTATCCTATCTAATTTCTCATACTAATCAGAGCATAACTACCTCAATTTAACTCCGATGTAGGTGATCTTAGTGTCAATCTCAAGTTAAAACAATTATCTAAAACTATTATGTTGAACAGTTTAGCGAAATATTAAGAAATCAAGGTGATATTACTCCCTCAATGTACAGGTTATTTCTTCTCGGATAGGTTCTAATCTCGGCCTACTAATCGGTCCATATCTCCCTCATAAAAATTCTAAATTAAGTGATTCTAGTGGCTAAAAATCCGTGAAACATATAACTATAATTCTTATGTTAACCATTCATTTTAATTCCCTACATAATATTTCCAGAAATTAAAAATATAGAAGCTATCCTAGCATATTCCTCCCTGATTAACCATTTTCTGACTTTTACTTACAAATCGGACCATATCTACCTCATATGAATTCTAAATTGAATGTGGCTAAAAATCTGTGACACATATATCTATAATTATTATGTTAACCATTTTTTTAAGTCCATACAGAAAAGTCCCAGAAATTAAAACACAGAAGCTATTCTAACATATTCTTCCCTGATTAACCATTTTCTGACCACTTCTTACTAATCGGATCATATCTACTTCATATGGACTCCAAATTGAGTGATTCTAGTAGCTAAAAATCTGTGAGACATAGATCTACAGTTTTTATGTTATCCATTTATTTTAATTCCTAACTGATTCTTCCCAAAATATTAAAAACAGAAGTTTAAAAGTTTGTCATCCATAGCCATACCTATGCAGAACTATCTACACCAGCCTAGGTATTCAAACATTCATAATATGTAACATGATATAGCAACATCAATGACCAATCATCAAAGTTCTAAGATCAAAATCTCATATAAATATTATAAGTTTCAAAAGTTTTCTTCAAAAAGAAATATTGTTAAACTTATCTTGAGCACTTAGTCTTCTAGATTTCTCCTTCCTCTTTCTTCCTTTCTTCTTCTCCTTTCCTCACTCTACCTTACTTCTATTTTTCCTCTCCCTCACTTGGACGAAATTTCAATGTTATAAGGGTGGGTTTTGCTTATATAGACTATCAAATAATTTACTTTTCATAATCATGGGTCTACCTTATCACAATTAGGATGCACTTGGTTGAATTTTTGGAAAACAAACAACTTATGTTCTTGTCTTCCTCTTCCTTAGTCAATATATGCATAGGAAAAGGAGATTTGTATTTTGAAAATTATGATGATATGTTCTTAAGATAAGGGACAAGGTCCCTTTGATTTAGGGATACATTTTCTTTTTCTTTTGTCTTAATCAAGTATGATAGGTTTGCCTTTTTAGGTGGTAAATGTCTAACCCTTGAATCTTCCTTGCTTAGCTAAAATTATTTGTGTAGGATAAAGATGTTTTGTCATAATGCTATGTATTATTACCCACTTGCTAAAATTATGAGTGTAGGATATAGATGTTTTGTCCTAATGCCATGTATTATCATACCACTTGCTAAAATTATGAATGTAGGATATCACACCGCTTGCTAAATTTTTGTTTTAATGCCATGTCACCTAATCTTGATTACACCATTATTCCATCACTTTATTTTTATTTATTTTTATTTTTCCTCTTGGGTTTGGGCTCATTCTTGCTCATTTTCTTTATTTTGGTTAAAATTCTATCTTTCATAATGGGCTTGTCACATTTTCATGATTTTTGGGCTACTGGTCCAATTTCTATATCCTAGTTCAAGTCTCTGTTTTATTTTTTCCTTGGTCTATCCTATTGATTTGCTAAAAATTCATGTGAAGTAGAAAAACTCTATATGAAGTGTCCATAGGTAAAAGTCCAATTTATGGGTGGAGATACTAAATTTAGTAACTTTAACTCTTAAATTAGGAAAAATTACCATAATCCAATCTTCTTGAAATTTTAATACATTTACTAACTTCACAAAAATTTATCTTCCTTACCCAAGAATTTCAACTTTCTTTAGTATATTTATTTTTAATATTTTCTCTTATATTTTCTCTCTTTACTTATTCCATTAATGTTAGAATATTTCTATGCATATACATAAGGTAAAGAATTTGTAAGGATTATATTTCCTTATATATCTAAAAATTGTCTAATAAATTTTATTTTCTTACGGGATGTTACATGATAGGTCTTATCAGTAGCACCTCGGTGAGATCTGCTGGTTTGGATTCTTTAAGATTCGAATCCTTTCTTGATATAGCTAGGTACAAATTCAAAGACTCCCTCTAGTTGTCAAAGTTAGTCTCATTAAGAGTTTTTACCATAGATAATTGATGGGATACAAAAATTGAGAAAAAAAATTAAGAAATATTAATTAAGCATACACAATATAATTATAACCAAGATTTTCTAATAAAACTCAGTTCATACAACTATAGAAAAATGTTTATCATAAATCCGCCTAAGGGTCCCATATTAGGATAAATTAAGAAAACAATGTGTATCATAAAATTTGGCTTATTTGATTCTCCACACAAAAATATAATCAACATTTCTGTACCGATAAGATACAAGACATGTTGATATATTAAAAGAAGCTGACAACTTATCCAATGTGGCTGCCAACCTATCCAATGTAATCCAAACAATAAATTATATTGATAATGTTACACCAATAGGAAGTATTCTTAATCAATATAATAGATTTATAGTGTTGCTAAAATAGTATTCGCTTACAACTATGTTCATGATAGTGAGTGGTTAAATTAGAAGTGCTAAAAAAACCTCAATATAAGTGTGAAAATTGTATAAACCAATGCAGTGCAATTTTAGGCACAAATTTATCAAAATGTAAACACTATAAATATTTATGAATTTATTTGACATATCGAATCATATTCATAGGGAGAGTGAACCATGTATATTATAGATAATAATATTTATTTTACTCACAAATTTTGTCACACGAAAATTTTAAGAATATAATATAATTTCCCACTACATAAACATTGAAAAATTCAAAATAAATATTTAATAGTCTTCAAAAATTACAGAAAAATATTCATCAAGTCCAGCACGTAGTATAAAGATCACTAAAAGAAACAGTAGGCCTGTGCAGCGGTCGGGTTTGGTCGGTTGAGATGAAAACTCAATCCAACCGATCGCGGGTCGGGTTAGACAAAACGTAAACCGAATTTGACCGCAAATTTTAGTAAACTGGACATTTTGAGTTTGGTCGGTTTTCACATATTTCGGGTAGGTTACGCGGGTCACCCGAAACAAAAACAAAACCTTCGTTGTTGCACAAAAAAGGAAGGGAAACCAGAAAAGGAAAAAAATTGGTGAAATACTAAAATCAAATCCCAAATTTTCAACACCAACAGATGAACAATGAAATATTAGCATTTAACAATAACTCACAATCAGCCTCCAACTTCCAAGGTAATATAAATCTAATACACTACATGAAAATAGAAAACTAACAAGAATAAACAAAGTAACAAACCAGATTCGGTGATTCACGGCCATGGCTTACTAGAGCTAACTTTGTCGAGCGCTAGGATGAAGATGATTTCTTTGGAGGTGTCGATTAAAGGGGAAAGAGACTAAGGCTTTGTCACACTCCTAATTTTAGGGCACGTGAAACACATATACCATGAACAGATATTTTTTATAAATATGCATAATTCAATTCTTTATCATAGAAATAGATACATATAGGTTTTCTCATGCATATATCATATACAGACTAAGTCCATAAACATGAGAGTAACAGCAGAAGCAGGGATCCTACCTATGGCATATAGAGCATATTCTAGAATACAAATACAATACAATCCAAATAGCGTGAGCCTTGGAAGTAATATAGGCTCACCCAGAGAATAACCAGCCTAACTGATCACTTATTTTCAGGATCAGAATCTATATTCTTATCTGAAAAAAAAATGTAAGTATCATATAGTGAATTTGACAACTCAGTGAGCAGATAATGCCTTCTATGACCTCTTAGGTCAACATATGGATGTACTCATATTTTAACATTTATCACATTGAAAATTAAAGTTTAAAAGTACATCAATATGGGACCTGCATTTTTAATATTCTCAGTTCAAATCACATTTAGATATTTGAAACCATATATGATACAGTATGATTGTTAATCAAATATTGATATTCATCAAAATATTTCTCATGAAAATATTAGGAGGATCCCATATCAGAACCACCATATCAGAGTTCAATCCCTTCCGTACTTTTTCGGTGTAGGATTTGCCAAACTCAGAATCTCAGCTAAGGTTTGCCCCACTACCGTTCAAGAACACACGCGAAAGATCTCTAATATGAGTATTTCTCGAGCACACAGCAAGGGAAGGAAAATTACATATCATATAGGTGGCATCCCGCCCAAATAGGAGGCATCCCGCTTTCCTTCACATATTATATCCCGTGTGTTGGCTATTACACGAGGTTAGCACCACCCCTGCTAGCTGAGGTGTCAAGGTACACCAGGGCTAACATCACCTACTGTTAGCAAACAATGTTTCCAATAAGATTCCTCCACATAAAATATCATATGCACATATGCAATATTATTCAAAACAGAGCTTTCAATATAATATAAAATCTCAATCTCAATACATATCATCTGTCATAAATTACCTATTCAGAGTTTATCACATATACTGCCCTTCGAGGCAATCATCTAACTTTATAAATCAATATCACGTGCATAAATATTCACTTTATCATTTAATAAGAAATACGTGTGACATCAGATATACCATGAATTCAGAAGTCTATTTTCAAAACTATATTCTTTTTGAACTATATTCTAAATTATAAGCAATTCAGATAATTTAATGCATTTCAGAAACATATAAAAGTGTAAATATCTCATAAATATAATCAAATACATGTTTAAAGATCAAGAAGAGTATAGAATAAGTCATAGAAAGAATTATCTACTCACAGGGTAAGACTCTAGGTTGGACAGCTCTAAAATACACTTTTTCAATTCAAATTTGACCAAATAAATCTCAAAAACATGTTAAAAGAGTCTAAAAACCTAAGAAATGATTCTGAAAGCTTGATCAATGATGAGGGGTATTGTTCACCGCCGAAAAATACTATTTACCGCTGGAAATCACTATTTATACCGACCGTATTTACTGTTCACGACGCACAAAAATTTGTCAGATGGCCGAAAAAAATTCATATCCTAAAGTTTATATAACTTCTGAATCCATCTACGGTGTCAGATTTTCAATTTGAAAACTCTAAGTAGGAGTTTTAGAATTTATCTTTTTCTAAGATTTTCTACCTCCGATCTGCGATAATTCAGCGATTGGTTTGAAAAATTGTTCAGCTAAAATCATAGTATTTTTCATTCTGAATCCAGCGGTACTCTTAGTTTCGAGATCAGAGGCCAATAGGCACTCCAAATCTAGAGAAAAAACATAGAGGTACTATTTACACTATTCAACTATTCATAATTCTGTAGATTCATCTCGGTTTCTGTCTCCTCCTCCCCGTTTCTCTTTTTTTTTTTATTTAATAAATAAATATTTATGATTATTATTTATTTTATTTTTTATATATTTATATAAATACCGTTTTTCATCCTAAAACATCCCAATTTTTTTAAAAAATTTACATTATTGCAAAACTTTAGTTACACTCTTAAATCATGACTTTTCTTGATAAAATTTTAATAAAAAAATCACAAAATAAATATCTTTATGCATAATAAAAGAAATAATATTTATAAAAATAAAACAAAAATTTATTAGAGGCTAATATAATTATTTTAAGCAAAATAATAATTATTTTAATTAAAAATATACTTACTTTTAGCAAAACATAATTTTTTACAATTAAAATATATTTATTTATAGCAAAACATTATTATTTAAAAATAAAAATTACAGGATATTACAAGCTTGACAGTTTGTAAGGAGAATTGAGGAGGCAAGCTGAGGTCAGAGATCGAAAGGGAGGCTGCGACACTTATATTTACGATGACCCCATAAGATTGAGGAGGTAAGGAGACCATTAAGGTTTCCCCCTAGCCGCAAGCCTAACACATAGAATGCACAAACATCCAGTACACAATCCAGAGTATTTAATAAATATAACTGGTCACATATGCCACATCCAATATAAGAAAGTACTGTATATATATATATATATATATATATATATATATATATATATATATATATATATATATATATATATATATATATATATATATATATATATATATATATATATATATATATATATATATATATATATATCACATGAATCCAACATCCGTGATTCAACTTGGCCCATGGCCTCATAATGCAAATATCGTTGTAAAACATAAAACCATTTTCTAAACAACACATCAAAATACGCAAGAAGCGATGATCCTGCCTGTAAGTTCATGGAGGTACACTAGACATAAACTAAACTAGACAAACAGTACAAAAGAGCTTTGCCCAAACTGGGGCTCACCAACGCTATCTTCAGCCTCCTACGAAGCTGTAGCTGGATCAAAGTCTCTTTGACCATCTGTGGGGAGGAAAACAGAAGAGGGGTGAGATCACATCTCAGTGAATGGGTAAATCACATTATAACAGAAACAGAGCAAACCAAGTATGAGTGTTTCGCAATGAGTTTAATAATTGAAATCAAAGTGTAAAGATAATAATAGAAACAATAAGCATTTAACCACAATTTATTGAAAGAAAAGCTAAACAGTTCAAAAGATAAAACAAGATTTAAATCAGTAGCCATAAAGCAAATCAATTATGCATGGTAAGTAATAAATAAAGTTATTTATGCAATAACAATGATGAATGAGATTGTTTAGAAATATTTAATCTTTAAGAAAAATGCACTAGTCTATTGGAGTTTTTTCCTAACAGATCAATCATCTTTCCCAAGCACATAGCAAGGGGAGGGTAATCACTGTAGGCGTAAATATAAGTCCACCCTAAATTCCCTAAGCACATAGCAAGGGTGTGATAATCACTGTAGGCGTAGACATAAGTCCACCCTAAATTCTGTGACTTAGGCGGTCATAAGCCCGTCACAATATCCTAAGCCGAAACTTTCGCATGACCATGGTGCACCAGGGCTAGCACTACCTGCGGCTAGCTAACAGTGATCTAAAAGGGTTCCTCCAATAGAAAACATTTGAAAATATGCTATTTAAAGAGTTTAAAGTAAAATATTTCAATAACAATATAATAAAGCTATAATTCTCCATCTAACTCTTTTCATGCATAAAATTCCGTTCTAAAACTATTCTTGGCACCCTTTTGTAATCACTTATGGACTTCTAAAGCAGAGATTAGGTTACTGGGTATCTCACTAAGATTTCTTTGTATCAAGAGAGAAAATTCTCCAAGAATATTGAATTTAATCACCTTCTAGTGACATTTCAAAATGACATGACATAATGCCAACAAATTCATTCTCAATATCACATCACAATCTACCATATCTAGACAACCGGGTACAACGAATGTCACATTCAGAAACCATCATATTTGGTATCTGTCTCAATTTCTTAAATTCTTTAAGACGCATCTCGCTATAAAACAGAGATAGCCCAACCGTCACTTAACCATGCCAACATAGCATACTGTAAACTGATTTACTTGAACAAAAAGACAACATCCTATCGAACCCCTTTAGCAGCAACGTGAATATAAGCATGTCCGGATTCACACCCATACTCAAAGTCCTACCTAAAGGTCCGTTACTCCATGAACACAGGAAAACCTAAACCTCTGATACCACTCTGTCATGGCCCCAAATGATGGAACACATGACCGGCACGGCATAAGGGTTTCCCCCTAACCGCAAACCTAACACATAGCATGCACAGACATCCAGCACACAATCCAGAGTATTTAATAAATATAACTAGCCACATATGCCACATCCAATATAAGAAAATACTGTATATATATATATATATATATATATATATATATATATATATATATATATATCTCATGAATCCAACATCCGTGATTCAACTTGGCCCATAGCCTCATAATACAAACATCGTTGTAAAACACAAAACCATTTTTTAAACAACACATCAAAATACGCAAGAAGCGAGGATCCTGCCTGTAAGTTCATGGAGGTACACTAGACATAAACTAAACTAGACAAACAGTACAAAAGAGCCTTGCCCAAACTGGGGCTCACCAACGCTATCTTCAGCCTCCTACAAAGCTGTAGCTGGATCAAAGTCTTTTTGACTATCTGTGGAGAGGAAAACAGAAGAGAGGTGAGATCACATCTCAGTGAATGGGTAAATTACACTATAACAGAAACAAAGCAAATCAAACACGAGTGTTTAGCAATGAGTTTAATAATTGAAATCAAAGTGTAAAGATAATAATAGAAACATTAAGCATTTAACCACAATTTATTGAAAGAGAAGCTAAACAGTTCAAATGTATGTTCAAAAGATAAAATAGGATTTAAATCAGTAGCCATAAAGCAAATCAATTATGCATGGTAAGTAATAAATAAAGTCATTTATGCAATAACAATGATGAATGAGATTGTTTAGAAATATTTAATCTTTAAGAAAAAGCAACACAATACTTCTTTTACTTAAAAGTCAACTTACTTTTAACAAATCATAATCATTTCTACATAAATAAAAATATATTTGCTTATAACGCGCCAAAACATAAATTCTCATATTTCTTTTATAATTCTTTAATCCATGTAATAAATATACATATTTTCTACGGTTCTTATCTCTATTGTCAAAATTCTCTCTTTTATTCTAAATTTCCTTTACGGTTATTACACTGTGACTCCTATAACCAAAACCCAAAATGCTTACCATTTAGCCACAACGTCTTTGTGTGAAGAAAGTTCGCTTAAGTTAATATATCGGTCAGATCGGATTATATCGAGTTAAAATAAATCCCTTGAACCTGATCCGAACCAATAAATCCAATTTTTTAAAAAAATTTACCCGATTAAACCCATCAACCCGATTTAATCCACCCAAAACAAATATTTTTGAGTGGGTTCAAATGGGTGAGCGGGTTATGCTCACCCCTAAGAAACAGTGGGTCAAAATACCCATTATAGTTTCATCACACACCAACATGCGCCAGGAGCATGTGTGGGCATGGTGGAGCAAGGTTGAAAATAGGAAATCCGCCATTGTTGCCCATAAGGAAGCTTCGAAAATAGGATTTTTTGTAGCATTTGACACCATGAAGTCCTCCTAAAAACTTCTCTAACCAAGAATGATGCATCAATCCAAGTCAAAAAGGGCCAGAACATACCAAAAAAGAATTCAAAAATTCCTTCTTAAGAACAAGTTTCGATATGTCATATGGGGCAATTTTTAAATATGATTAAACCATTAAGAAACATTATGTGATGCATTTAGAAGCATAACCTCAAACCAATTGCACGAAATAGTCAATGAATCAAGAGATCCTAATATCAAAAATATTTCAAACCCTAATATAAAGTGATTTCAAAATTCCTTGCAAAATAAAAGCCATTCATGAAAATTGGCATAGTCACAACATGCAATAATCTTTAAATTTCATACATGAACCAACAATTGAAACAAATAACGTGATTTAATGTCAAGATTGAAAACCTCCAATTTCAAGAGTTCTTGATTTCAAAAATTTGGGGACTTTTTGAAAAAAATTATTCATAAACCACAATTATTTCCATATGACAAACTAATTTAGAATATAATACTGTTAGACATGCTCTGATACCATTTGCTAACAGTATTCATAATACATATTGGGAGATAAATGCATACCTGATGACGGTTTAACAATGTCCATTATATAGATATAGATAAAGATAAGAAGAGGGATACAACATGCTTTGCCCCTTAGTATACACAACAACAACAACTAAGTATTTTTTCACTAGGTGGAGCCGACTACATGGATTAAACGACGCTACAGTGGCCTATTATGAATGAGATCAATAGATATGTTATTAATTATTAAATCATTCTTAATAGTTTCACCTATTATTTTATTTGACCTCTCTTAGTATGCACAAAGAACTTAAATAATTCAATAAGAGTTAAAAGAGAAGAGAAGTTTTTATTTTTAAGGTTAGGTTTTACAAATAAAAAATAATGATTATTTATATTAAAAATCATTTTCTTTCAGGTTAGTATTGTGATAAAAAAAACTAAATGACTATCAAGGGGCTGCAAGTTGGATCATTTACCAAATGAGTTTGTGTGCCATCTAACTTATTATAGATTACCTACAATTAAATCAGGATCCAATTTGTTCTAAACTCAGCACTAATAGCTTAACTCAAGTATACTAATGTCATAATAATTAATTAATGTTAATTCACAATTATAATTAATAAATTAATCCAACCAATCAACCATTAGGAAACAATGGCAACACGTGCAATGGCGAAGGTATTCCCTCTTGGATTTAGGTAGACGTGGGTGGAATCCAAGACTAAGTTCAAGACCCTTTGTTTTGTTGTTGGATGAAAGGCAATGAAACCTTCAAGTTATTATTGCCACATCATTCCAAAAAGCCTTTGTTTTGGGAGTTACATAGTATGAAAGGGAATTTTAGGGTACATATCTATTATATTGATCAGGTCCATCAAATCACCTTGATCTCCTCGATGAATCGAATCCAATGGCGAAATACCCAAAAACATAAGCTTCTTGAATTTCCAAGACTTGGAAATGTGAGTTAGAAATTGGGTACTTTGGGTGCAAGGAAGCAGTTGAGGCTAAGCTTAAGGAGGGTTTGAGAATGAAGCTTATGGAGCTGCAGAGAAAAAACATGGTGGATTAAAGAGAAGGAATGTGGTCTAAACTCTAAATTGTAGGAGAGAGAGAACAGAGAGAAGAGAGTGAAAGAACAGTGAGGTGGAAAAGAGGGATAGAAAAAGAAAGACGATGAAGATAAATTACCAAGAAATTGATCTTATCATCACTTAAGTAATGAAGCGTATAAAAAAATTTCAAAAAAAATACATTAAAGTGACGAAAACATGCTCTAAAAGAAAAGAGCAAAGTTAAAGTAACGCCTTTATTTAATCCACCCACGTACAATTGGAAAACCATCAACATCATCATCCACTATAGTTAACTTGTCATCCACCTTGGGTGTCAGTGCTTGACGAAGACTCCAAGGGTGGATGCGTGGATGCACGCTATAAGTTATAATGCCTCGGCACCAATGATAAGTTAACACGTCAACTCAGAGAGAGAGAGCTGAAAATCCATCCACATCATCATCCACCTTATGGTGCCCCCAACACCAACGGCCAGGTTAACTCGCGGTCAACCCAGAGAGAGAGAGCGAGAGACCGCACTAACTTTTTAAACAATTAGAGCTCGTTAAAGAGGATTGAGGAAGGCGATTGAGGACATTCTTACCGTGCATAATTGACAATTTGATCAAATTTGATTGAATTTGTTAAAAGAAATTTGTATTTATTTGAATTAACAAACTTAGATCGATTATATTTTATTAAAATTAAGTTTATATAAACAAATTAAATGTAATTTTTATATTCAATTTTAACTAAATTCAATTCAATTTAATTAAATAAATAAATAAATTTTTGATTTTTGATTTTTTTTTAGAATCATAATGTCTTTTAACTCAGATCAACTTGATTGAATCTAACATAATTTGTAATTTTTAAATAATTTAAAATCTAATTCGAGTTACATGGAATTTCTTAACTCGCATTATTGCAAGAAGGCAACAATTGTAGAAGAAAGTGTTTAGTACTTTTGGGGACTCCACTAGCAACAAGTAACATCATAGGGTCATCTGGTCAAATATTGGCCCACTTTGATTTATTATTGAGTTAAATACAGGCACAGTTTATACAAGTATTTGATAACTTGTTAAGATGTCATTGTGAACAATTATTAAATGAATTCACGTATTTTCGTGGAAAAGTCAATATAACTATCAACTATTCTTCTGAAAAACATTAAAATCAATACCTGAAAATTTTCTTCCAGTATTATATGCAAATTAGCATTCCAAAATAAGTTCCGTCATTTTTATCAACCATTTTGCGCTATAAAAATTTGTTGTCAGTGGGGATCAATCAGTTACTTTTCCTTTTTTTTCTGCTTTTTTTTTTCGTTTTCATTCTCTTTCTTTGGCTCATTCTTTATAAACTAATCAAAGAATACGGGTATTGCTGTGAAAAGTTTTACAGAGATTTTTCATCTCTAAACAAATCTAATTAATGATAAAAAAATATTAAAAAAAAAGTATAATATTACTTTTATTTAAAATATTAAGATTATTTTTTATTAAATTTTTTTAGAGTCACAAGTTTATAAGTTGCTTCTCTTTGGTATTGGCAGCTTTTTTTTTCTTTTTTCACAAAAGAGGACTCAAGCCTTAAGGAAATTTTCTTGTGTAATTAAGTTTAACTTACTACATCCATTATCTATTGACTTCGGTTACAGACAAGTCAACAGTCAAAAAAGTACGTCAACATATTATATCTTTTAGGTTATTGTCCCTATCTGTTCTCACCCTCGACACGACAGCTAGCCACAATTCCTCTCCTTTATTTTTTTATTTTTTCTTTTTTGTCTTCTTCACAAATAAATTTCTTAAATTTGTCTTTTACGAGATTTTTCAAGAAAATCTTGGGATGTGTCTTTTTTAAAAAACAAATTTGAAATTTTTTTAATCTTTTAATCTACATTTTGGAAAATCAAAATTAGTAGTTTTTCTTTAGTTTGGTGTAGAAATATTAATTATGATATTGTATAAGTTAATTATTGGATTTAATATAATAAATAGATAAAAAGTGATTATTTCATTGTAGAATTGATTATGATGATAATATTTCATTCTAAAAACGTAATTTAAAAAATCAATCGATTGAGTATTAACTTTTACTTTCTAATTCAACAGAAAAATTATATTTTTTTTTATAACTATTGAATGATAAATAAATTTAAATTTACAAGAAAATATTTATTCAAAGAGATAAATTTAATACTTCGAACGAAATTAATTTTGTATTTAAAAAATATGAAGATGCCCAGTATAAAAAAAACAAATTATTAACTCCCTCTTCTGCTATTTTGGAAAAACCACTCTTTTAACTAAATGTATAATTATTTTAGTATTTTGTGAATAAGCAAGTTTTTGTGGAAATAAATTGGAATAGTTTATAGTTTATTAAAAAATATTTGTGAAAAAAGACAGTCTCAGTACATCGAATGAGATTAATTTTTTACTTAAAATATGTGTAAATACTCATATCACTTAAAAAAAGTGTAATTAATTATACTTAAAAATTATGAATTATAAAACTTGATTATTTAATATAAATCTTTGAAACTCTTTCATTTATAAAGAGAGTTTCAATGCTTGAAAAATATCATATTGAATTTTTCTCAATTTTTAAATAAAATGTAACAAAATTTATTATCATTTCATTAAAAAAATTTATTTGTTTTTCTGAAAGTGGATATTCTGCAAATTTGGAAATATCTATATATTCCTTGTGAGATGGGTTAGATGGGATTGCAATTTCCAACAATATACAGTGTAGGAAGAACGTGGGCGTGGGAGTATATATTAAACTCATTGCATTTTAAAATTTTTTGTTTAAATTTTTTTAACTCTTTTTAAATTATATTTCTAAATTATTTTAGGTATATTAATGGTTAAATTATTAAATTCATTACAAATAATTCTTTTTTTATTTTAAAAAATTAAAATAATTAAAAATTAAATATTCAAATTTAAAACAAAGTGATTCTATAAATTTAAAAATCAAATTATTGATTTAGTTAAGAAAATAAGCCTAGATATTTTACTCTTTCAGAGGTATTCAAGATGTCACTGTTATATGACGTATTTTCTGCAGCAAAACACAAGAAAACACTTAATTATGATTAAAAAAAGTTATAACTCGTATTAATAGTTCTGAAAAATATTAAATTCTTTATATATTACTTTTTATAAATTTGATATTTTTAAAGAGTAATTTATGTATTCAAGAGAATTGGAACACTAAATTTAAATAATTGTATAATCTTAGATACCAAATAATTAATTTTTTTGCCCTTTTAACTTCTTTACCTTGGCTTGACAAATGTCGACGACATGAGTTGACAAGGTCAACAAATAACTACACCCGACCAAGGGTTGATATAGACTTAGGGTGTGTTTGGATTGGCGGTGGAAAGCTCTAAAAGCCCGTTTCCACCGGGATTTTGCCAGAAGCAACAAAATGTTGCTTCTGCAAATTGCTCTAAAATCACGTTTGCGTTGAAAAAAAAGCCAATCCAAACACACACTTAAGCTTTTGGGCAATAATACAGCAATAATGTTCCCTTTTCCAATTTGTAAAATATATGAAGATGGACACTAAACATTGTTCTCTTTCTTTTGTTTTTGTTTTCTTTTAATATATGGTTTCTACACGTATATTTTTATATCTTTTAAATATAAAATTAATTTTATTTAAAATATGAAGATTAATTTTTATAAAATCAATTTTTTGACATTAAGTAGACTTTTCAATCACTAATCTCATTAAATTTTTTAGAGTCAAAAATTTATAAGTCGCTTTTCTTTGGTATTAGCAGCTTTCTTTTTTTCTTTTTTCACAAAAGAGGACTCAAGCCTTAATAGTAAGGAGGGAAGCAATAATTTTTCTTGTGTAATTGAGTTTAACTTACTGCATCCATCATCTATTGACTTCAACAGAAAACAAGTCAACAATAAAATAATTACGTCAAGATATTATTGTGTCCTGTCTGATCTCACCATCGACACGGCAGCCACAATTCCACTCCTTTATTGTCTTCATCTGTTCTCACCGTCAACAATAAGTGGGTTTTTTTTTTCTTTTCAAATTTGTCTTTTATGAGATATTTCAAGAAAATCTTTAGATATGTCTTTTTTTAAAAAAACAAATTTGAGATACTTTTAATCTTTTAATATACGTTTTTTGGAAATCAAAATGTTATTTAATCTCGCTTCAAGTTGGAGTTGGAGTTAAAGTTTGTATATCGTCTAATAGTAGGATTAGTAGTTTTTTTTTGTTCGGTGTAGAAATATTAATTATGATATTGTAGAAGTTAATTATTGGATTTGATATAAATAAGTGGGTAAAAGTGATTATTTGGTTGTAGAATTGATTATGATAATAATATTTCATTCTAAAAATTAATGTAATTCAAAGGGTCAATCGAGCATTAACTCTTACTTTCTAGTTCAACAAAAAAATTATACACTTTTTTTGCAATCATTGTAAGTCTTGGTGGATTTTTCATATAAATGAATTTTTTAATTAAAAAAATAAAATATTACAATTTTAATATGGTATAATCCACTCTAAATCATGTGTGATAAAGTCTCATTGGTAAGTTTATATAGAGAATGCCCGATGACGAAAGGGATGAGTATAAATTAAACTCTTAGCATCAAGCTCATCTCAAAAATTGATGTTATATAAACTAGTAATTAATTGACTTACTTAATTTTTTTTTCACTAGATCACCTAATTTTACTTCATCTTAAATACCAAATGATATTAAAAATTATTATCAATTTAACGTGATACAGTTTCTTCTACATATTAAAATATTATAGATAACAAAAATTAATAAAATTTTTATTTTAATCCTTTTTAAATTGCGACTTTAGTAAATAACTTCAGTAACATAAAAAGTTATTAAACTCATGAGTTGTCATTAGTGTAATAAATAAATTTGAATTTATAATGGTTGAAAATTTTTATAATATTAAAAGTTTAAACTTATAAAAATATTTTTTCAAAGAGATAAATTTGATATTTTAAACGAAACTAATTTTACATCTAAAGAATATGAAAATATTCGTCTTAAAAAAACAAATTATCAACTCCACTCTTCTGCAACTTTGGAAAGACCACTTCTTTTATTAGATGTATAAATATTTAGTATTTTGTGAATAATTCAGTTTTTGTGAAAAGAAATTGGAATAATTTATAGTTTATAGAAAAATATTTGTGGAGAATGACGGTTTCAATACATCGCGTGCAATAGTCTTCTACCTAAAGTATGTGAAAATACTCATATTATTTTAAAAATAATAATTTTTTATACTTAAAAATTAAGAATTATAAAGTTTGATTATTTAATATAAATCCTTGAAATTCAATGCTTGAAAAATATAATATTAAAATTTTCCCAATTTTAAAATAAAATTTAACCAAATTTATTATCATTTCATTAATTTTTTTTTCTGAAAATGGATATTCTACAAATTTGGAAATATCTATATATTCCTTGTGAGACGGGTTAGATGGAATTCCAATTTCCAACAATATTGTACAGTGTCGGAAGAACCAAGGAGTATATATTGGATATGGATCCTCTGCTGTGTCTCTGCGCAGATAAAACGCGACTTTTTAGCTACGTTTTGGTTTTTTTATCTTTTTTTTAAAAAAAAATTTATTTTAATAACAATATATTTATTTTAATTAAATTAAATTATCAAAATTTTAAATTAAAAGAGCCAATTTTTATTTTGATATTTAAAAAATATGTGTTTTAATTTAATTATTTTAAATTTCAATTTTTTAAATATTTTAATTAAAATAACAATGAATTTTTTTTTGTTTTAAAATAAATTTTTTTTATTTCATATACATTTTTAATTTTATTTTATTAATTTTATTTTTTTAATATTAATTTATTTTAACAAAATATTTTTAAATTTATTTTATTAATAAATATTTAACATATTTTTTTATCTGTTATAACTACATAAATTTATGTAAAGATATAGTTTAATTAAATAATTATTGTCAATTATAATTTTTTTAAAAAATATTATTTAAATTGTTTCTTCAACTTCTATGAGGACATGATGAAATTTAGTCTAATATATATATATATATATATATCTCCCCTTTTAACTTCCTTATCTTGGCTTGACAAATGTTGATGACATGAGTTGACAAGGTCAACAAATAACTACACCCGACCAAGGGTTGATATAGACTTAAGCTTTTTGGGCAATAATACAGCAATAATCTTCCTTTTTCCATTTCGTAAATATAAGAATATGGACTTTGTTCATTTTTTTTTTATCTGGATATAAATATTTTTATATATATAATTAATTTTATTTGAGGTATTAAAATTATTTTTTATAAAATTGAATTTTTGACATTATATAATTTTTTGAATCACTAGACTCATTAAATTTTTTAGAGTCACAAATTTATAATATAGGCAGCTTCTTTTTTATTTTTTCTCAAAATGAGGGCTCAAATGGTTATATTTAGTTGATTGGAATTAAAATAAAATGGAAGAAGAAATTTAAAATTTCATAGTTTAGTTGGATGAAATAAATATTTCATATAATATTCTATTTCGTTAAATAATGAAAGAGTTGTTTCTTCCAAAAATTTTAAAAAGTTTTATATTATATTAATTTAATATAATTATTAGATTTCATATTTTAATCTTATATGATCTTTTAAGAGTCGACCCTAATTTTAAAAGTTGTCTTAAAAGTTTGGATTTAATCATTTTTATAAGTTTTTAGTTTTTTATAATAAAAAAATACTTAAAATTTTCCCAAAAAAAATAATATAGAAATAAAAAAACACACTAAATTTTTTAAAATAAAATTATTCATTATTTTTTCAAATTTATTTTTACTTCAATTTTAAATTTTTTAAAAATAAAAAATAAAAAATATTTGGTCCTAGAGACCGGACCAAAAAACCTTTCTTTGTAGCTATTATAATTGTCATTTGTTTCATACTATTGATAATATAGATAGTAATAATGGGTCATAAATTAAGCTCAATAATTTAGCAGTTCAAAATTCATCTGAACTAATCCACGTATTAGTTTATTTGTAAAATTGCATCAAATCTAAAAAATTAGGTGGTTTTGAGTACAAGGATTTATTAGTCACTCAAACAAATGAAAAGAAAAACTAAGAAATTCTAACCACAACGACGATGCAAGAGATCGAACTTAGTTCCGATACGACCTTGAACTAGAACACAAAGACAAATAACAAGAACAATCACAAAATTTTCAAAATATTATCAATATCAATTAATTTAAGGGTAACTCCTTGATTCATCTATAACCATATATAAAAATATAAAACATAGGTTGTTTCTTTTATTTTTAAAAATGTGTCAATTGAATCACCTTTTAATTTATAATATGAATTAGATTTCTCTAATTTTAATACACTACTAGAAAAGCAAAAAATAACTGCGGTTTTTTTCCGGGTTTAGCGACGGTTTCAACCGTCGCTAATGATCATAACGACAGTTGGAATAACCGTCGCTGAGACAGTGTCTTTACGACAGTTCAGACGAACCGTGAGAATAGCGTCGTTAAGACAAAGCACGGTGACGGTTTAAATCCTCTTAACGACGGTTACGGAACCGTCGCAATGTGCAGTTTAACGATGGTTCTCCTAAACGTCGTTATATCTTGGGAGATAACGACGGTTACAGGACCGTCGTTAGATCTATTTTTAAAATTTTTTAATTAATTTATAGGCAGTCTTAACGATGGTTACTTGACCGTCGCTATTTCTGGATTGACGACGATTCCAAAAACCGTCGTTATAGTTTTAACCTTGTAAAATATATATTTTTATTCTAATATTCATAATTTACATTATTTTGTTTTTTTGTTTTTTTATTTCAAAGTTCATTATTTACATTATAATTTAATTTAATTTTTTATAATAATTTTTTTTGTTTAAAATAGTCTATTTTATAATGTTAAGTTTTTTTATATTAATATATATTGAAAATATTAAAAAAAAAGTAATGTCATGTAAATGACATTAATAAATAAATTATAAAAACAAAATTAATAATGACTTAAAAATTAAAACTACAATATACATTTTTGTACAAAAAAAATATACAAAAAAAATCATCAACTCGGACCCTTAGGATCCTGTGACGTCTGATCTGCCTGATGTCCGCTGCTTTTGTCACTAAGAACCTGAAAATTAATTTTATTATATAAGCATTTTTAAAATTAAAAATGTTAATAATAACATCTATTTATGAAATTTAGGAATTAAATATTACCCTAATATTTGCACTCGGAACAAGTGCAATGTCAGGCGGCACTTGACCTGAAAAGTTTTGGAGCAAGAACGTCATAACTGCCTCCATTTGTTTCTGTCGAGCTATCATCTCAGCGTCACGTGCCTCTCGCTCCGCCTCTCGTTGCTGCTGCTCGACGTCTCACTCATGTATGGCCACTTTCAGTCGGACCACCTCATTCTGTAATTCATCGTACGAAGGCCCAGATCTAGATTAGCTCGACCTAACAGAGGCACGTTCGAAGACTTGGGTTGGACAAACACCTAACTCAAATCCTCGAACACGACCCGAGTGCTCTGCAGTTCTCAAGGCTCTCGCAAGTGAATCATCTGTTGAGAGCTCTTGGGAAGAGCTATCCTCCTGTTGGATCGAGGCAATTTTTTCCTACAAAATGAAAAAGAAACGTTAAATTTTTATTACAATTAACAAACAATCAAATCAAATTTTTAATTAACAAAAAAATAGAAAAATTATACATACCGCAACTACTCGAGCCTCGTTGTTGATGTATGTTCCATCAGCCTTTTCATGAGTTGCCGTCCATACAACGCCGCGAGTCACTGGGCCCCCAACCTCCACCTCTTGATTAAGTTAACAATTAATAAAAATTTTAAACAACTATTTTTTTATTTAAGATGAAATAAAATTCTTATGGAAAAAAACTCACAAGCTCAGTCTTTCTACGTGCAAAGCTCTTGGATCCAGTTGTATGTGGCATCGTCATACGTCTTTAGTTACGCCTATTTTGAGCAGCCACATCCCAAAGAATTGCATAAATAGATTAATTAATCAATGTTTTTGGGAAGAAAATATATATGAAAAAATCAATATAAAAATTTACTTTGGTCTTTGCATTAATTCGGTAGTCAACAAACGTAGCCCAGTGGTCTCGTGGAATGCCAGAGGGGACGTCATTCAACAACTCCTCCCTCGACTTCGTCCCATCATACTTGAGCCAAAATACATTATAATGTGCGGCTCTCCACTTAGCTCCAAGTGACTGTAAAATGACCTTCTTGTGGAGGCCCGTCACATTAAAATGTGTCTACACAAAGTAAAAGAAATTTTAGTGAAATATTAAAAATATTAAAGTATACATAAGAAGAATTAACAGTCTATACCTGTATCGTGTTGATGAACACTCATGTCTTGTAATTGTCGGGAATGCTCATCCAATCTTTATATGAGATCAGAAAAAAATAGAAGTTATCCCCAATGGTGCCGAAGAAGATACCAAGGAGACCACCTCCGTCTCCAATGGGCTGGTGGGTGTCGTTACACCAGACCACCACCTTATGCCCATGAGGTAACACCCAAACATCGTGGACAGTCATCTGTCTGGGCGTCACCTGACCGGTCTCATCTGTTACAATATAAAATAAATGTGTTAGCTCAATATTTGGACGCTAATTATTAGAAATATAAGAAAGATTTTATATTATACCTATAACGTTAACTGTCTAGCTCCTCCTGCGCCTACGCTCCTGTTGAGCAATCTGACGCTTCACCTCAATGCCCCCAACAAATTATCGACATCTAAGTTGATATCAAAATCATCGTATGGGCCCTAGGCGTCGTAAGAGGGGAATACATACGAGAGGGGCTCTGACTCCGGCCCTGTGTCAGACGAGGGCAATGTGGACGGTCCAGCCTCTGACTCTGGTGCCCTAGAGTCCGGAGGTACTGTAGACGGGACATCTACTGACTGGACAGTGCCATCATCGCAAGACTGTCCTCCCTCGCCACTAGCCAGGCGAGCAACATGGTCAACTGGGCTCGCTGCACCCGCTCTACTCGTAAATCTAGATCAACCCCTCTGCATCATCACTATGCCTGTCAGAATAAAATAAATAACATTAATCTCACCTCATAAATTATGCATTTAAAAAAAAATAAAAACATATATCAAAATGCAGAACAAGCATAAACTGTTCATTAACAAAATCGAAATATATTCAAAATATTACAAGATCAAATTAATACTGTAATAGACATAAATTCACTACTTCTTCTGAGAATAATCTTTCTAAATTTTGTACTCGCAATGGATCACTATCATATAAAATATTATCATCGTCCTTGCCCATCTCATATAAATCACGAGGCTTTAAATGTACAACCATATTCCATTTGTTGTCAACTGCATCTTCTACATAATATACTTGATGCGCTTCGGATGCTTTGATGTACGACTCGTCATCATCATTTTCACCTGTATGAATCAATCGTGAAAAATCGACAGATGTCATCCCAAAACCATCCATGGTAATGCCCCTCGCTGTTGTTGTATTGGCCCACATACATTTGAATAAAGTAACTGTAAAGTGACCGTGATAATTCAATTCTATAATATCCAATAATTTTCCATAATACGGGACTCCACCGAATTGCATATTTCTATCACTACTACTTGCATAACTCCTCGTCCCGAAAATACCGTGAACCCCACTATTTTGGGTTGTCAACCTTTGGTCTCACTCTAACGTTCGAAATTTGAACCCATTTATATTGTATGCACTATATCGGTGTGCTCTATCCAAAGGCCCAATTGCCAAAAATTTTAATTCATTTGATAATGTCTCATTACTATCATTCGCCATCTGGGAAAGAAAAAGTAAGTCGTGAGTTGTGCTGATAATAGACTGCAAATACAAATTGACTGGGTAAATTGTATACTTACACGACGAGTGAACCAAGAAACAAACTCCCTATGAACTTTTTTTATCTATTTCAGAAGACGATCGGGTTCTACTTCGTTAGCTATGTCTGACTCAATCTCTAAATTCTCTGGAAAAAAAATTGATAGGTAAATTCAATGTTTCTTATCCATTAGATAAATATTAATGTAACAGTAAGTATTGGTGTACTCACTGAAGATAAGGATCGACTTCCGGATAATTTATTAATACATGACGATGGACTTGCAATTTTTCTCGCGGAGAAAGTGTGAAATACTCGAACCCACCAACTAGCCTTCCTACTTGTGGAAACAATGTACCTCCCATAGACATCCCCAAGTCAGGTTGATCGTCGACCCGAAAAGGACGATTGAACACTGTCTCTACACCCTCCAAATACCTCGAACAAAATGTTAAAACCTCTTCAGCAACACATGCCTCGGCTATTAAGCCCTCTGGCCTTGCTTTATTTCAGACGAAGGACTTAAGTTTACCCAAGTATCTGTACAACATACGTTCAGCTAATGAAATTTTTTTAAAAAAAAATACATAAACAAGATAAAATAGATCTGAATTTGTTTATGTTTTTGTACCTTTCTATAGGATACATCCAACGAAATTGAACTGATCCGCCTAACTTGGCTTCTTGAGCCAAGTGAACTGTTAAGTGCACCATTACTGTGAAGAAGGAAGGAGGAAATAGCATCTCCATATGACAAAGCGTAAGAACAATACAATTTTGAAGTTGATCAAGTTCGCTGAAATTTAAAACTCTAGAACAAATATGTCGAAAGAAAGAACATAACTCAATCAGAACTGCAGAGACTTGCTCAGGAAGCACCTTCCTTATGGCTAAGGGAAGTAATTGTTCCATAAGAACATGACAATCATGACTCTTCAATCCCCCAATCTTACATTGTCTTAAATCAATGCATGTAGAAATATTACTAGAATATACGTCAGGTACAGATATATTTTTCAGTGTTTTAAAAAAAATATCTTTACCTGCAGTCGTCAACATGAACACAACAGGCCGATACTTACTATGCTCATCTGGCCAAAGCTCTAACCTCACACCTAACTCCTGTAAATCTCTGCGTACATTGAGGTGGTCTTTTGAACGGCCAGTGTCATTTAATAAAGTATACAAAATATTTTCGCAGACATTTTTTTTTATATGCATCAAATCAAGATTATGACGCATCAAATTGTTCGCCCAATATGGAAGTTCGAAGAATATACTTTTTTTATGCCATTGTTGAGTCCCAATTTCAACCCCTCCCTGATCTCGGGACCTCTGTTCTCGACCTTCATGTTCTCCACTCTTTCCGAATACAACGTTAATATCACTAATTTGTCTGAAAATATCTATTCCATTCAATTGCAGTGGAGGATTTCTTCTATCTTCTGTTCCATCAAACCTATTACGGGCCATCCAAAATTTATGACCCGGCTTTAGAAAACGACGATGTCCCATAAAACACCATTTTCGACTATGAGAAAGGCGCACAGGAGTTGAATCAAAATTACAGTGTGGACAAGCCAATCCAGTATGAGTATTCCAACCTGATAAACATCCAAGGTCAAGAAAATCACTGATTGTCCACATGAGAGCAGCATACATGTTGAACATGTCATTGTTGAATGAATCGTAAATCCGCACACCATCGAACCATAACTCCTTCAACTCTTCAATCAACGGTTGCAGAAATACATCTATATCATTTCCCGGGGCCTTTCTACCAAGAATTATCATTGACAACATGAAAGAACTCTGCTTCATACACATCCAAGAAGGGAGATTGTAAGGAATCAGTACGACTGGCCATGTGCTGTAACTTGTACTTAAATTCTCAAATGGATTGAAACCATCGGTAGCAAGGCCCAAACGCACATTCTTAGGATCGGACGCAAATTGAGAATTTAAGATGTCAAATATTTTCCATGCCTCGGAGTCCCTCGGATGCCTCATCATAGCGTCACTATTCCTGTCTGTAGAATGACATCTCATATATTCGGCAGTCTTAGAAGACATGAACAATCTTTGTAGCCAGGGCTTTAATGAAAAATATCTGAGGACTTTATTAGCCACCTTCTTCCGCTTGTCCCCTTTTTTTCTCGGTTTCCACCTCGATGCACTGCACTTATTACAAGCTACTTTATTTTAATTTTCTCTCCAAAATAGCATACAATCATTCTTACAGGCATGTATTTTTTTGTAGTTTAACCCCAACTTATTAATGCTTTTCTTAGCCTCATAAAATGAAGTTGGAATCTTTGCATCCGGGAAAACGTCAACCAATAGCTGCAGTATCATTGACATAGCCTTGTCGGATATCCCGCACAAACACTTGATGTGGTATAAATTCACCAAAAACGACAATTTGGAGTATTTCTCACACCCTTCGTACAATGGTTCTTGCCCATCTTTCAGTAATTCAAAGAAATCTCTCGTGCCTTCGTCCATCCTTTCACCTGATGGTGGAACTGATGGCATGTCCACAGAATCAACACTTTCATGTTCATCATGAATTCCAAATACTTTGTGGACCATGTCCTGCACAGGGTCGTTTTGAACGGTTGGACGTTCTGGAACATCATGTAATATTATTTGATGTCTTGTAGCATGATCTTCTGTTACCCTTTCTCCGTGCATACTCCAGAAGTCGTAGCCTTGTGGAAAAGGCTTGACGATCAAGTGTTGGCGCACAACCTCCGTAACTTACCATTTTTTAAATCTTCACTTTAGGCATGGGCAGATTATTTTACCTTCCACACCTGAGTTAGCATTTGTAAAATCTAAAAAACCTTGTAGACCTTCCAAATACTCTCGGGTGTGTCAAGATTTATGGATCCAAGTCTTATCCATGTCTGAAACTATTATGAAATAAAAAAATTAAATAAAAGTTCACTGAATAATGCATTCTTAAAGCATTACTTCATAATCTAACCCGTTATTGAGGATTAAATAATATACAACAAAGAAGGATTTCATGAATTTTAACACTCCTACCTAATTTGTATACATAAATTTAACTACTTATGTTTAAGTTAAAATAAATAATTAAATTTAAGTACAAAAAATAATCATTTAATGCAATCATTTATCATTATTGAACTACAAAAAATGTTTTATTCAATTTGTTAAAATATTTTAAATTAAATATTTATTTTATTAATTATTAAGCCCAATGCAGATTGGGCTGTTATATTCTTGTGTGGACTGTGATAGGTGGCCTACACAGAAAATTTGGACAGAGACCCAATCTACAACTTTTTTTGCTGTCATTTTTATTCCTATCGAAATGTTGACTGATAACTCAACCACTTCAATTACTATTTGAATTGCTCTCTCTCTCTCTCTCTCTCTCTCTCTCTCTCTCTCTCTCTCTCTCTCTTGAAGTTAAATGAGTCCATGTAGTAGGTTGTAATTGTGTTTCTCTTTAATCTATAAATTCTTGTACATTTTCTTAATCTATATTTGATTACTCTTATTTATTCAATTGTAATTTTATAACACTTGATATTAGAGGAATGTTGTAATATATCAGTATTTTTTCGTATAAAATTCTGTTAACATAGAACTTTAACTGAAAGAGAAACTAAGTTATCATATTTAAATTGTTTCACCTTATGTTGTAATATTTCAGTTAAATTTTATTTAGACATGTCACTGCTATATTTAAATCTGATATATAATTTTTCGTACAATTTTCTGTTCACATGGCACTTTAACTGGAAGAAAAACTAAGTTATTATATTTAATTTTATTGAGAAAAAAAACTATATTTAAACTATACAAAAAATTGTACAATTTTCTGTTCACATAGCATGTTAACTGGATGATAAACTAAATTATTATGTTTAAATTATTTCACTTTATAATTATTAACATAAAATTCTAAGTTAATAATTATGACATTCTACTTAAGTAATAATTAATAATTATTTAATTTTTTAAATTAACAAATATAATTATTAATTATTTTTTACTATTAATTTGTTTAAATTAACAACAAATATTTAACTAATATAACATAATACATCATTTACTAAAAACATAATATACAATTTTAAATAAACTAAAACCATAAACTATTTAAGTCAACCATGCAAATATATCAAAAAAAAAAATTTTAAACATTAAACATAATTAAATTACATACTTTATGTGAAAATAAACAACTTTGAATAGCAAGCGTCTATGTATAAACAAAGTATCTACATAAAAAGTTGAAAAGCAAATAACTTAATAAATTTCATCAAATTTAACATTTAAATAAAAACTAAATTATAATAATACAGGTACATAAAAACTTACTTCAAATAAGAGTGAATAAAATCGAACCCCCAAAACCGCTAAAAATTATCTCAAGAAAAAACTCACAAGTATTTGTAAGAGAGAAGATTAAGAATTTCAAGTTACGTAATGAAAATGAAGGAGGAAATGCGAATTTAAAGGAAAATGCGCGGTTTAACGACGGTTTATTAAAACCGTCGTTAAATGTAATTTTAACGACGGTTAGGGTTCAAAACCGTCGTTAAAATTGAGTTTAACGACGGTTTTATTAAAACCGTCGTCCAAGAGGCACGTGTTTTAACGACGGTTTACGAAATCGTCGTTAAACCGGACCAGAAACCGATAAACGGTTCAATTTTCATGGACTTTTACGATGGTTTAAAGTAAACCGTCGTAGGAATAACGACGGTTTCGAGTAAATCATCGTTAAATCGGACCAAAAAACGATAAACGATCCATTTTTCGTGGGATGTTACGACGGTTACCGTTAACCGTCGTTGATGTTACGACGGTTATCGCAAAACCGTCGTTCACTTAACCACGATTAGTGGCAAACCGTCGTTTACTTAACGACGATTAGTGGCAAACCGTCGTTAAACCGCAACAAATACAATAACAATTGATTTTCCTTGTGACATAACGATGGTTTTACCGGAACCGTTGTGAAGTAACGATGGTTTTGTTTAAACCGTCCTTATGTCATAGAATTTAAAGACGGTTACATAAGCCGTCGTTAAATGCTGATTTAACGACGGTTGTGTTGACCGTCACAATTCCGCGCTTTTTTTGGTAGTGATAAATGAGTCAAAATTGCGTCTCTATTAAATTTATAATTTATTTTACCATTCATTTACCACATGTACAACGTTAAATTTGTTGTAAATGTGTCTTCTTGAATGATTGAGCATAATATATATCATTTGATAATATAAACGTGACATATGCATAATAAATTAATAGTAAAATAAGTAGTAAATTTAACAGATATTGAAATTAGAAAAATTAAATTTATATTGCAAATTATATAAATATTAAATTAATTTATTTTTGAAAATAAGATAATCAAAAGTGTAATTAAACTCAAAATAATAATTAACTAATTAAACATAAAAGAACCAAATTTATCTAATTAAAATTTTATGTGTGTCAAAGCATACTAATATTATAAATTAATAAAATAAATTACTTTTATTCCTTAATATTTTGCATTTGATAGCCATGGGATTGGGAGAAATATTGGGGTTTTAGATTTGGATTTATGGACTTTTGGTAGTGACTGTGATTTTTGGATATGTGAATACGGAATAGGCTATCCGCCTGAAGGGATTGCAAACAATGACGCCGCTACATCTACTGACGACGGTTGCCGTTACTGCGACGATTTTTCCTGTTGCTGTTGCTGCGACGATGGTTCCTGTTGCTGTATGTTCTCTCTCTCTCTCTCTCTCTCAAAGTAAAACACAACACAAGGGGGTGAATCGGGTTTTAAATAAATAAACTCTTTTTTAAAAGACGGAGAATAGATAAGACAGAAATAGCACAGTATGATTTTAGCCAAATAAAGCACTTAAAGGATACTGTATAAAGAAAATATAAGGGTCTGTTTATTTTTTTATTTTAAAAACTATTTTTTATTTTTAGTTGTTTTCAAAATAAAAAAACTCGTTTGGTAACTGTTTTCTATTATTGTTTCAAAAATAAGTTTTGAAAACAAGTTTTTAAAACAGAAAAACAGAAATAATGAAAAGTTGTTTTTGTTTTCAGTTTTTATTTTTAAAAGAAAAAAAAAACAAAAAACAACATGTTTTCAAAACAGTTTATCAAACGAATTTTTTTTATTTTTGTTTTACAGAACAACTTTTAAACATAATTTTCAAAAATAATTTTTAAAAACAAAAAAACAAAAACAAAATCAAATAAGCCCTAAGATTTCATAAATTCACAAACAGCAAATATGCAAAAAAAAAAAAAAAAAAAAAAGAAGAAGAGTGCAAAACATATATTTATCTAGAAAATAAGCCTACGTCCTATCTTTTGGACTCCAAAGAAATTCTTTTTTCACTATCAAAGTTATTTTAGCTCAATTACAAGAAACAATTTGTTTTCCTACGTTCACAGCAAAACGTTACGAGTTTTTCACATTCGCAAAAAACACTCACTTTCTTACACTTTTAGCCACAAGAAAGTTTTTAGATTGTATAATAAAGTTTTCAAATGCTCTTCAAAACAAAGCAGATATGCTAGATAAGGTTCAAAAGGACTATTAACATTCTCAACAAACAATAGAGCTTTGTCATGCAAGTTTGAGTATTCAAATTCTCCCTTTTATATAGTTTTTTTTTTACCTCTTCACTGTTGCATAATATGCTCTTTAAAATATAAAACGAAACTGATTCGATTCTGCTTTAAATGTTAAAAAATTCTAAAAAAAATTTCAAATGTAGTTGGTTCACTTTCACTAACATTTCAATCTTTAGCTTTAATTACTGTCCAAAGTTCTAATTATTAAAGGCTCTTTGATTTGCTCATTACCGTTATTTTTAAGCCATTTAGAATGTGTTTTGAGGCTTGCCTTTGTTTGATTTGCTACATTTGCACCATTCATATTTTCAATTAATATCTTCTTTCAATTTAGTACATTAAAAGGAGATTTGTACGTAATTAATAAAATATTTCTAATATAACTCAAAATATATTCTTATTCTATTTATTTAAGATTTGTAATTCCTTTAATCTATCAATTATTCAAAAATAAAAAAATCATAAAAATATAAAGAATATTGATATGATATTTATCATCAAATTTTAATTTAATATAAATATCATATTTAAAATTCCAACTACTTAAAAAATATTATCATCAAAACATTACCAAACTTGACTTCAAATAAAAATTTTATCATCAAAACATAATAAAATATTCTTTTGAAACATAATAAACTTGTTATCCTCAAAACATCTTCAAAACAAGGTTAGGCCAAAGATTTCAGAACAATGGTATTTTTTACGAGTTTACAATAAATTCAAATTATCTTGACAGGAATTAAATAAATTGAGGTAAAGAGATTCTCACCTCAATTAAAGGTTTTTCCTTGTCCACTTGTCAGTGACATACTTGCCCTTTGAAGATCATTCTTAAAGCTTTCTTCACCAAAAGCACTATATTCTGATTTATCATAGAGACACAATATATTTTATATATAATCTTCTCTACTCTTTTTGACATTATTGAAAAGGGTTATTACAACGAAGTATAGAGTTTAATAACCAAATCAAGATTTTTCAAATTTCAAATAGAACTTGTAAACTTCAAATTTTGATGAAGAACCATAAATGTTCTATGAAAGCAAGTGAAATGAAAGAGAGAGAGAGAGAGAGACAAACACTTCCCCTGTTTTATGTAGCTTGTGCTTCCATTCTTCTCGTTATTTTTCAACTCAAAGAGCTCCATCCATTTTTCTGAAAAGAATGTCAATTTCTATCCTACTCTTAAAATTGAGAACAAGTACGCTCCAAGCTAATTTTCAAGATAAACAATCATTTCTCATAAAAACATAATCATGAGCAAATGTATACAAATATATGATCACTAATCCAATATATAATTTCTCAACAGAAACAGTGACAAAAACAAATATCATTGCATTTTCAATATGAGAACAAATAGGACATGAGAAATCATTTCATTTATCTTAAGCAATTTACTTCCTGAATTTTTTTTTTCAAAAAAAATTTCATATTCACAATCACAATAATTAACCAAATATTCAATAACAATAACATTTTGAATTAGTACAACTAATTCACAAAAAGAAAAAGATAATCGATTTTTAGCAACTCAGACATATTTCACTATATCACAGCTATTGTTTTTCATATAAACGCATTAACAACTTGGTCAAGAAAGCAAGGATATCGTTTATAGATAATCAAGGTGAAATGAATGATACTTTTCTCCATAAAATTTCTAATGGCACAATGTAATTTCTTAACTTAGTATTCTAAATATCATGAATATAAAAAATTTAGGTAGGTTGAAGTATGGACAAGGGTCATTTTTTATGTTTAAGGAATAGTATGCCATGCCGTGTTCAAAACACATCGTTTCCTCTGATTGAAACATTGTGTTTTGAGCATCGCACATTGTAGCACCCAACACTAGGCCACTAGGTGAGTGGTTAAAGTAACTAATCGACTAGTTCAATAGTGGTTAGCTATTGAATTTTGACAGTAAGGCAACTAATTGATTGCCAGTTGATAGATTCAGCCATTGTTAGCTATTGAAATTTGTCAATATGGTAACTATAGTTGATTGATGCTTCACCGATAGACTTCTCTATCATTGCTTAAAAGAGTTGAGGATGTTGTCGACTGATTAGGATACTAGTTGATTGATACATGGATAAGTTGACTAATATATAGAGATGATCATGACTTCTATAATTCTATATCCCATTCAGTTGACTGATGCAACTAACAGTTGACTGATATGAGACAAAAATCTCATGGAATTAGGCACCCAATATGACAATCAACTGATGTAATTCCTTAAACCTAGAATCCCTCTAATTGTTTCCTTCATTCATTGAAAAACCTGAAACTGTTTCCTCAAAATGCTCTCTATCCTCAACTTTTGCCTACAAATTTAACCCAATATTTATCGATTATTTGTCTCTGAGCACAAATTGAATCACAACCCTCTATCTAAATACATATCAATTGCACTAGTCGACTAAATGGAATGTAGAATTTTGGAAGTCATGACCCTCGGAATGCCCATATTCATTAAAAGAAGTTACAATAAAATTGCACTATCACCCCCTCTAAAGGTGGATTTAAATACTCAAAATTGATTTGCATAGTGTTATGAAAAAAAAAGTTAATCAAGATTACTAACCTTAAAGTAGTGAATGATACTTGATATCTCAAAGTGTTTAATTTTGAAAGAGGTAGAGTATTGTGCTGATAACATATTATGAAAATAACTTAAAAGTATAAAGAGACAAGAGAGTAAATTATGTTTCATTCATGTATGAAGATGTATTTATATAAATAGGTGGGAGAGTCTTAATAGTGGTATACAACCGTAAGATAACTCCCTAGTGATATAATTATCTTTTAAATAATTGCTTGAGATAATATTTTATCATATAGGATAACTGAAAAATCAGGATAATAGACATCCATATAAGATATTCATAACAAAATAAAAAATAAGAATAATTGGCTCATATATAAATTTTACTGTCTGTAATTTCTTTCCTCTTCAATTTTATGTTATAAATTTTTTTAAATAATTTTAAAAGATCTCAATCTAACGACATTCTGAGGTGTATGGATGTTCAAGGATGGATTAAGTTAGGCAATTACTTTTACCTTACCCTTTTCTAATGAAGGATGTTTGCGTCATTTCAGTTGCATATTTTTTTTTGTCTTTTGAATTTTTATATCAAACTTTTGGTTGTTTCAATAATAATACTAAGATTACTAATTCTGTTGTTGAATTTCAGTTTCATTGTTTAGTAAATAGACATTGTTATTAACATGAATTTGGTACTCTAGTTTGGAATTATTATTAACAAACTTAATATTGTTGTGGTTATTATTAAAATATGTTCCTCGTAATTGATAGAAAAAATTATATTTATCCACTCTAATTTTTTAACATTTCAATGTCCTCTAATTTACATATTCAATTGCAATGAGCATTTTTCATCTAAATTAGACATTTTAAAAGTTACCTGTATTGTCTATTATTTTTATATCATTCAACCAATTCAACAGGTCTATTATACCATTTTCCTACTTGTTTATGTCCCTCTTCAATTTAATTTCTCCAATTGTAGTGTTGATTTTATCCTTTTTTGAGTTGGTCAAATAAAAAAAAAATCACATGCAATGAAACATCAAACTTAATGTCTCATTTGAACAAAAAAATGTTCATTGGAATAAGATATATAAATTGAGAAAGGCTACATTGTAATGATTTTTAGATTAGGAAAAAAATTACAATTGAAAATATAAATCACAATAAAAAAGTACAATTTCACCTAATTAATATTATTGTCAAGGATCACTTTAATTCAAATATTTAAATTGTTAAATAAAAATACATGAATAATTTAATTATAATATTTAATATGCTTTCTCAAAAGCCTTTTGACTTTGTAACAGAGACAAAAGATAATGGGAATGACAAAAACTAAACTCTATGCCACTTAATTATAAAAATTATGATGCTATCTGTCAAAACCATTTCAATTTAAATGTTTAAACTATTAAAGTAGAAAATTCATAAACAATTTTATTATAATCTCTCACAATACTGAGAATTATAAAACAAATTTCCACTTTGTGAATTAAATTGATAGCTTTGTGAAATTTGTGTTGATGCATATTTTAATCTGCTTAAATTTCTGAATTTGTGCAGTAGATTGTTTCTGATGAGCTGCCATCTTTTCTCGTGCTGCGTCCCTTGTGAGTCCTCCTGAGGAGACATTGCTTTGATTTGCCCCAAAATGGATTGAAGCGTATTTAACTTTGAAACACTATCAGATATCAATATTGCTACCAGTTTCTGTTTTGTTTCGCCTTATTGACTATTGTTATAAATAATATAAACTATTTTTCTCACTGGCTTGATGGGCTTGTTGTCCAAGGTGTAGAACTTCCCAAGTTCTTGCTCCCCCTCTACACAAACTACTTGGCTTGTGACCATTTACTCTATCTTCTTCGGTTTGGAGTTCAAATTCCTTACATATCAGAATTGGTGATGAACCTCTTAGCTTAGGATCTCTCAAAAGTTTCTCCTAAGACGCTCTCCAGGGTCTAAGGATTTCCAAAACTTGAAAACACTCGCAAATTAAACTAGAATCACAGAAGTTACTGCTTCAGCATAGGCTTAGACAATCTATTAAGTCTTTAGATGATCAATGAGGTAAAATGAGAGAGTCAAGGGATCCATACTTGAGAGGATAGTCAGACTATTTGTAGGTTAACATCTTAAGGGCAAGATGGTAATTTTGATTGATCAGCATGTGTCCAAGAGTATCATGTGTCAATCAACTATTGGATACGTAATTCTTAGTACCAACAGCAGAACAGATGCGTCGTTGTTCTTAATCTCGTGATAAGTGAGATGTGATAAGTGAGATATTATCGCTTGGGATCTCTCTTGTAGTGCTTGAGATCTTGAACAATTAGGCTTAGATTAGATTTTGTTAAGAGTGTGTTTGATAAGCCTACTAAATTAATTTATTATTTATTTAGTTAACTTATAAATTTATTTAACTAAATTAAAAGTGTTTGATAAATAAATTTATTTGAGTAATTTAAATTAATTAAAAAATTATAAACTATACGATATTTTAAGTACCGCATAATTTATAAAAAAATTTAATTCTAATTCAAGAAATAAATAAATAAAAATGGGTTGAAGGATAAAGTTTTTCAAATTTCTTTTGAATTTTTTAATGAAAGAAATATAAAATGCTATAATTTGAAAAACAAAAAAAATAAAGTTAATTTAAAAATTATTTAAATTGTGAATTTTAAAAAAAATCAACAAAGTAAACTTAATTAAATATATAAATCTATAAACCAAAATTGTTAGTTTGGGTTCACATTTATAAATAATTGTGTAGGTAATCTCTAAATGGTGCCTCAAAATCAAGTTGAAAATATCTTGTACGATCAAGTAATAAAATTTTATATATATATATATATATATATATATATATATATATATATATATATATATATATATATATATATATATATTGTAAAATACAACAGCCGATGAAGATATACATAAAAAAAACTAAATACATCTAAAATAAATTTTAAGTGTAGCGATAATTAATATAGTAAAATAAGAGTGAGCCACCTTAGATTAGATAGAAAATTAAATTTCTTTTCTTTTCTATCGAAACAATCGAAATATTTTTATTTTTTGAAATTACCGAAACAAAATAGAGTTATTGAAACAAAACAGAGTATTTATTAAGAAATTATATCATTTCAATTAAAAATATTATATTACGAGATGTTTTGAGAGAAATATTTTTATTTCAATAGAAAAGAACAAAATTAATTTTGAAAAAACTTGATAATTTAAAAATAGATAAAAGTAGCATCACAGTACATTCAACACCTGTTTGGTATACTGGAATAGAAAGGAATCTCAGATGGAAAGTAAAATTTCATTGTTTGGTTTGATGGAATGGAGCATTCTATGAAATGCTCTATTCCATCATATGATGAAAAAGTGACTCCTTCCTATATGGATGGAATCCAAGATTCCATCATGAATTAATGATAATTTCATATTTTTTATTAAAATAATTTATTTAATTATTAAAAAAATTAATTTGACTATATTTTGTAAAAATTAATTTGTAGGAATTTTTTCTTAAAAAAATTTATTTTTTTAAAATTTTTTATTTAAAAAAATTAATTTAATTATTTTATATTAAAATTAATTTAATCATTTTGTTTATCTTATCTTTCTATTTTTTCAATATCTATTAATCAAATAATAAAATATCACATTACCTAATTCTTTTCATCGCATACCAAACAAGGTAATGGCATTCTATTCTTTTTTCCATTCCCTCTTCCTTTCTCCTTTCCATTCCAATAAAATTTATTCCAGCGTACCAAACGGGCACTAAGTTGTTTAAGTATGGATACATATATACTTAAAAAAATATTTTTCAATTTTATAAATTTCTTTTAAAACATTTGGATATAGTTTTGATGGAAGGAGACAGGTGAATGGTATAATTTTGATGAAATTTTAACTTGTAAAAGTGTAAAATAATTTCTTAGTCATGTGAATTTGACTTTTCATAGAGTTTTTTTTTCAATAAACTTTAAAAATTGACTTATGAAATAAGTTAAAATTAGTTTATTAAAAATTGATAAACTCTAATAAGTTATAAGTTTTTAACATAAAAGTAACTTATTATATCCAATTTAAAAACTATTTTTTTAACATTATACTGATACATAAGCTCTAATAAGCTATAAGTTCTGCTATTCAAATGGGCTCTTAAAGATAGATGTTTCGAAAAAATTAAGAAGACATAAATATAGACGCAAAAAAAATATTATTGTTAAATGCTGTTGAAATTTTATACATTCAATTAAGATACTAATTCAAATTAATTTTATATATTTATATTATTAATATTATATTAAAATTTTAATAATTATTACTTGAAATCAATCAAATATTTTTTTTTGTGGTAATTTTTTATTACTATTTATTTATTTATTTTTTTAAAAATCACGATATGAAATACCTTTATGAACTTATTATAAATTTAAGCATAATTAGTTATATTTAAATAAGTAGAACAATTATTTTCCTAAATTTTTTTAATAGTTTATTTCTTTCAATTGAAGTACTTCAGTTTTGTAAATTGCATGAATCTTGATTATAAATTATTGTAAAGTCACTTCTTTATTATATGTATGCTCCTTTCATTCTGTTAGGGCTCAACCTAATTTTTTAGTAAAAAAATGAATTTGCACTATTAATTTTTACCAACAGTTTACTTTCAATTGACGAAAGAAGTATAATTATTTTGTTTATTTTTCATATTACTATAGAGAAGTCTTTCATTGATTTAATTTCCGATTTTGAGGAAAATCATGTGGTAATCAAACACACAAAAAATTAATAAAAATTACACTTTCTAACAATAACAAGATAAAATTAGACAAAATTCAATAAAGATAAAACGATGCAGTGATAGAAATAAAAAGAAGATTAAAAGATAACATTAATAAACTTAATAAATTTTTTGCACATGTTGTCACCAACATCAATTCTGATATCCTTCATTGTATTTAATTATTTAAAATAATTAATTATATTATGGTTCAAAATTTTAAATGTAAAGAAAATTACGAAGTCAATTTCTAACAAAAATAAAAAAAGGCACAATCAAAAAGAATAATTTATGCCTAACATCATTAAATCTAATTAATTATTTCATCATCCTTTAATTAATTGTATAATGACTTTGTAAATTATTTAATTTAAACCCCAAAGCTGCTTCTCTTTTGGATGATTTTATTTAAATATATAATAATTGTGAGAATTGTTTAAGTACAATTTTTATACTTGAAGAGATATATGCTCAGGGGTTTTGAGAAAATATATTTTATTTTTTTAAAATTTGTCTTTAATATATTTCAATAAAAATAATTTTTTTTTCTTTTATCATTTTTTAAATTAAATAATTATTTTGAATTTTCAAAGATATATACATTATTAATTTGATGATTAAAATTTTACCTTATTAATTTAGTATTTAATAAAAAATTAACTCAGATTGAATATATTTTGAAATTTTTTTATTATTAAATATTTAACATATTTTTTTTATATTATAACTAAAATTTTATATATCTTAACTAAAAATATGGTTTTGTTAAATTTAAAAAGAGAAAAAAAATGATAAAAAGTATTTTTCTACTTTTAGTGGCGACCTAAGGTCGCCACTAAAAGTTTAACTACATAAATTTTTTTCTTTTAGTGGCGACCTCCTAGAGGTCGCCACTGAAAGTGTTTCTTTAGTGGCGATTGTTAATAGTCGCCACTAAAAGGTTATCTTTCAGTGGCGACTATATAAAGTCACCATTGAAAGTTTGACTTTCAGTGGCGACCCGTGAAGGTCGCCACTAAAAATACCTTTCAGTGGCGACTTTCTATAGTCGCCACAGAAAAATCGTCATTAATTCTTCAGTTTCTTGTAGTGAAATTCTCATCCACAATCCATAAACTATTTATCTCATGGCTTAAATAGCAATATGAATCGCAATAACAAAAATGAAAAAGGACTAGATTTAAGGAAATGTAAGAAATCTGAATTTAAGAAAAGTGGTAAATAGAACAAGAGTTCAGAAAAATACGCCTTTAAGGGTGATTGTCGCTGTTGTAAGAAACTTGGACATAATATATCTAACTATTTCAAGCTTAAAAATAAGCGTGAGAAAGAAGATATATCTTCTTATTTTAACCCTATAATATTTAGTTTGTTTTTTGAATCCAATAGTTTAGAGACTTTTTCCAATTCTTAGTGGTTGGATTTTGATGCAACTTTTCATGTTGCAAATTTGTTACAAGAGCTTAGGAACAGACGAATGCTAAATGAAAATGGAAAGGTCATCTTAAGAGTTGAAGGGAGCAAAGCAATAGTAGAATGTATAGGATCTATTAGTTTAAATTTACCTTATAAACATTTTAAAATTTGAACAATGTCATTTATGTACCTTCTTAAATAAGGAATTTGGCTTCCAATTCTATATCAGATAATTGTCATTATTTCTTTTGGCAAGGGAATAAAAATACCAATATTTATTTTCAATTTCTTTGTTGTTGGTTATGCTTCTTTACAGAACGGATTTTATCATTTAAATTTGAATATTTGTTTAGTAGGTTCTCTTGGTGCTCTTGTAAACATTGTGATTGAACACAAATGGTAAAAATGTTTAATGAATTTTTTGAATGAGGCAAAACACATGTTATCATGCCATTTTGATATAAAAAATTTTAGTGAGACCTCTTTACGTTCTTAGGATATGAATCTATCATGATAGGTGTTGTAGTATTTTTTTTATTTGTCTCAAACAACCTATATTGATCGGGTCCTTAAGAAATTTAGTATGGACTCTTGTGTTGTGCTCGTTTAGAAAGGTGACGGATTGTTTAAATCATAGCATCTTCAAAATGACATTGATAGAGATGAAATAGATAAAGTTCCATATGATTCTGCTATTGATAGCCTCATGTATGCTCAAGTATGCACTCTTCCAGATATAAGTTTTTATTATCTGTGTGTTTGGTAGATATTTGAGAAAGCCTGGCAAGGATCGTTGGAGGTTGTAAAGAAAGTCGTGAGTTACCTATAGAATACAAAAAATTGTATGTTGACTTTTAGAAAGTTTGATCATTTTTTGAAATTGTAGGATATATGAGTTCAAACTTTTCATCCTGCCTGGATAATTGTAAGTTAACTTCTAGATATATCTTCATGATGTCTAGAGGAGTTGTTTTATGAAAGAGCATCAAACAGTTACCTCAACTATTGAAGTAGAGTATATCGCTTGTTGTAAAACCATTTGTCGGGGTGTATAGTTGAGGAAACTGATATATAGTATGCATTTAATTAATTTTATATCAGGACCTCTAATTATTTATTGTGATAATTCGTCTTTTGTATGCTTATCTCAAAATCATAGGAGTTCCAATCATATTGAACATTTTGATATTAAAACTCCTATTTGCCAGAGAGAATATTACTGAATCTTAGACTCGTTTGTTTCACATTTATAATGAACAAATGCTAACAAATCCATTAACTAAGAGCTTACCCGTGGGAGTATTTCAGAAACATGTTACTCACATGGATCTTGTTAAATCTTTTGATGTAGCTTTGGATTAGTGGGAGCCTGAGTTTTGTGATTGGTTCTGAGACCATCTATGTAATTTTTGTTCAATTAAGATATTGAAACATTATATCATTTGTTTCTCTATTGAATTTAATGATCTTGTGTGTTTTCTTTTCTAAACTGTGGTTAAAGGACCAATTTTGTATTCTATTGTATGCGAATTTAAAACTTTATGTATTTAAAATCACTTGTTTCCCTATCAGATTCAGTAATTCTATATCATTTTATTTTTGAATCTCAGACTCGTTTGGTTCACATTTTGATGAACAAATGCTAGCAGATCCGTTTACCAAAGGCTTATCTGTGAGAGTTTTTAAGAGACATATTGCTCACATGGATCCCGTTAAATCTTTTGATAAAGCATTGGTTTAGTGTGAGTTTGAGTTTTGTTGGTTATAAGAGCATCTATGTAATTTTGTTTAGTTCGAATATTCAAATATTATATAATTTATTTCTCTATCAAACTCAATGATTTTGTGTTGGTTCTTTTTTGAACTGTAGTTGAAAGACCAATTTTATATTATGTTCTATTCAGATTTAAGACTTTGTGAATTTTAATATAACTTTTTTTCTTCTCGAATTTAGTGATTATGTATTGTTTTATTTTTGAATCTTGGAAGTTGTTTAACATATACTGATAGCTTAATATCACTTAAATCTTATTGTTTTGTTATTTGTCCGAAGAATTGATTAATGTTATCCAACTAAGAGATTGTTGGATTAATTACCGGTAGCTTAAGATTTCTTAATATCGTTTCATTACTAGTAGCTTAATATTGTTTCATTTGTGAATCTTGGAAGTGGTTTAACGTATTGTCACTACTTTGTTTTATTTAGCATATCACTTAATATTGTTTTATTTATTATTGGTAGCTTAATATCGCTTAAATCTTCTATCTCTATCTCTTTCTTTTCGCTCTCTTTTTTACCGTATCATTCGTTTCCAAAAATTGTTTGCCAAAATGCTTAAACTTGAAGCAAATTTGAGCTCCCTTCAAATGCATTTACAATATCGTTACTATCGATCTCGGAGAAAGGAGGAAAAAAAAGAAGGGAAGATAAAGGCCAAGTGAGAGAAAGATAGAAAGAGCGGAAGTCACGTGAGCAATGAATAATTGGCAGGATAATATTACAGAAGCAACAATGAAATAGTGAAAGGTTTTTTAAAAATTGCCACTAAACAGTGATAATTTCTTAAAAGTCATCGTTAAATTTGATTATAATATAACGTTGTTAGAATAATGATGATTTAAAAATAATTGTTATTATATATTTTAACCATTATTTTCTTAACTATTAAAAATATATTTTTATTTTTATTTTTATAAATTTTTTTTTATATAAATATATTTGATAAGTTAAATAAATTAACTTATAATTTATTTGATAAACTTATAAATTTATTTAATTAAAATAGAGATATACGATAAATAAATTTATTAAAATAATTTAAATTAATTAAAAATTTATAAATATTCAACTTATAAATTTTAAATTAATTTTTAATTTTTAAATTATTTTTTAAATTATTTTTATTAAATATAATCTATATTGATATTATTATATAGTTTTTTGTCTATTTTTCAAATATATATTTTAATATATTTAACTTAACTCCATTATGAATATTTCGGTAAAAATTTAATTTTTTTAATTATCAAACAATTTATTTATTATTTTTGAAACCTCCACAATCTACTCAACCGCGAACCCACCGACCGTTGCAGAGTTAAGGAGATAAGTAATGAACCGTAAGGAACACTAGCTTTTCTCCTTAACTCTGCAATCAGAGCTTGTGCAGAGGAAGAACGGAATAGCTGGGAACAGAGAAGAAACAGAGCACAACAGTTGGAGAGTGACGGAAGGAACGCAAACCGGCTGGGGGGATAAAGCAGAAAACACAGGTGACGGCAGAAACAGGGAGAGAGATGACGAGAAGAGGAAGCAGAACACGGAGCTGGACACGCTGAAGCAGAGAACGAAGTAGACGAACAGAAGAAGAAAGGCAGAAGCGAGCGACGCAAACCAGAGGAACGGAAGTGGAACGCAGAAGCAAAAACAGACGCAGAACGTGGGAGAAAAGAACTCCTGGGCGTTTTTCTGTACGAAACAGAACGCGAAGCTGCAGAGAAAGCAGCTCACAACTGAAGAACGAAGCACAGAAAGACCAAGCAGATCGTGAATGCCGAAGCAGAGGAACGAACGCGGAAGAAAAGAAAAGGATGCTCGTGAACGCGAGTGTACTTTGGTCCAAAAAAATATAAAAAAAATAGGACCATAATAGTGTACTAATAAAATATTTTAAATAAATTTAATTATAAGACATGTTCTTATTAAAAAAAAAGATTATATAATAAAATTAATGTACAAGAGAAAAAAATTATTTTTTTAAAATGAAAAAGATAACATTACTAGAGTAAATGATTGAGTCCCTTAAATATATTGTCTAAGTTCAATTCAAATCGTACCTCACTTTGACAAAAAAAAAAAAAAAATCCCAGCTCGACGAAAATCATAATTTACTTTCAGTCCTTTAAGTTTCAAGGAATTTTTCACTAATAACACTTATTTACTCGAGTACAAGTGACAAATAATTTTTCCATGGTCCCAAAGAAATCTACCCATGCTCGTTCTCCTGGCCTCACTAATGGCAGTCTTTTTTTTCCCTTCCTCTCACAGGAAAGCTAGGATATAATACACAAGCATGTGTCACAGAGAAATTAGGAAGTAGGCTAAAGTATCTTTTTTAATACTCAAAGTTTTAGCAAATTCAATTTTGTCCTTAAATTTTTTTCGATTCCAAGTCATCTCTAAAGTTACAAAAATGTTGTACTTCTTAACACTAACTCTAAAAAATATTGGCAAAAAGTGCATATGTGACATTCTAGTGTGACATCTACTCTTGACCTTGCATCATATTTTCCTCATCAATTCATCAAGGGAAGTTGCAGTGATGATTGATTATTTTATCGTTTCACATTAACCTATATTCTAACGTTATATAACAAATTAGTGACTATAAAAACTGTGGCCAGAGTTAAAAAAAAAAAAAAAAACAGCCTTGTAATCATTTGATGGTCGCACAATTAGATCACAAATCAAATGCATTGTCCTAGTGTCTTAGGTTATGAGAAACTCTGGATTTAAACTATTTTAAATTGTATTATATTTGGTTCAACCTGTCTCTCAAAGGTTATTTTGTTTCTCGTTTTTTTACCTTGGATTTTGGATTTTGGTCATCGTCAAATTTTTTTTCTGTAAAGTTTTTTTTTTTTGCTTGGTTACAGTGTTCATAATAAAAAGTAAAAAATTAAGATTTTGCAAAAATATTTTTGATTTTTATTTTTTAAAAAAAATTGTATTTTTTAGTTTTTATATTTTTTAAAATATATTTAGTTTGTATTTTTATTTTTACTATTTTTTAATTATATGATTATATTTTTAATTTATTTTTATTTTTATTAATTTATAATTATATAAACAATAAAATATTATGCATATAATTCAAAATAATTGTGAAAATGTTATTGTTATAATATGCTACAGTACTGAAAAATTTAAAAACATTTTTTTGACATTTTTAAAATTTTAAAAAATTTAGAAAACATTTTTTTTAAAATAAAAATAAAAAACAGTCAAAACAAACAAATCTTAAATTTTAAGAATCATATCAATTTTAATGAAGTAGATATATATTGGCGAGGTGTTGGTGTAAGAAAGGTTAAAGGTTTCAAATCTATAGCAATTGTGCAATGAGTAATTTAGTCAGAAAAAAGATTTGTGAGGTTAACTTTTGCATTACTATGAAAAATTACATCTTCATTTTACTACCAATCAATGACTTTGTAGCAATTTCTGAAATGTCTTAAAAGATTGATTGTATATTTTAGGATTTTATAAAACTTTTTATTGATGTATTGAGATGTTCTTCTCTCTTTTTTATTTCAATAAAATAAAATCACCCATCTTTGGTTAAAAAAAGTTATAAAACAAAAATCCTTTTCAAGGAAGATGCATCGACTATCCGTTCCATATTAGCGATTGTAGAAAAAGAGTTCACTGTACCTACTTGCAAAAGATGAAGTTATAATCACATTACAAGGAATTTGAAAGAACCTAGATGATCTCTTTGATCCTTGTGGTAGTTGCTTATTAATCCATACTTCCAATCATATGGATTAAATTTAAAGGAACCACTTTCAGTCTAAACAATTGCACTAATGTTATATACTTGTAAATTATTCTTACATAATATGCAATTTTTTTCATTTAACTTTGGTTGAAATTCAAACTAAAATTTTCAATTAAAAAAACGAATTTAATACTATTAAATTAATTGACTCATTAATATATGAAAAATAAATTAAATTGTAAAAATTTAGTTAAAATAGTAGACTAAATTTCATCACATGCATTGTTACGTGTGAAGAAATGCCATGCAGAGAAGATGAGTCAACAAAAAAGAAGGTAGTGGCAAAATCTTCACGTGATAGAAGGGCGCCGAAATGGATGGATGACTTCGTGACGTCATAAGCATGCGAGAGAGTGGCTATGTAACCGTTTAGCTGAGTGGAGCCATATGATTGGCTAAGAATCATGTTATATATGTAATACGTTAAATGAATGAATAACAAAAGAATATTTCAGAAATTTTTCTTTCAAGAGGTCCCCTCCCCTCGAAGTGAAGCTTTTCCTTTTTCCCTGCAAACTTTGTACGTATTATCTGATGCTTTCATTGAGCATCATGGTGGGCTCTTCCTAACCTCCACCCATGGCCGCCGATTGCATGGAAGCCACCCTCGCCAAACTCTTGGAAACCCAATTATCCTTTAAACACGACATGCATACCATGGCCACTAAGATTTCTACCTTAGAAGCTCAACTGGCAGCTATGTCTACACCGCCCCCTGAATCCTCTTCCACCACCACCCACAATCCCGTCTCCTTACCTACTTCCCTCAAGCTCGATGTCCCACGATTTGATGGCTCAAACTCTCTTGGATGGATCTTCAAAATTACTCAGTTCTTCAAATTTCACAACACCCAGGATGATCAACGTATTCGCATCGCCTCCTTCTACATGGACAGTGAGGCATTAAGCTGGTTCTAATGATTGCATGCTACCGGCCAGATTGTTTCCTGGCACAGCCTCCTTCAAGCGTTAGACGTTCGATTTGCCCTATCCCAATATGATGATCCCAGGGGTGCTTTATTTCAGCTCTGCCAGACCGACTCTATCCGAGAATATCAAGCTCAATTTGAGTCCCTTGCCAACCGGATCGTAGGTCTTCCCCTGCCATTTCTCCTCAGCTATTTTATTTCAGGTCGTCAATCCGAAATTTTTCGAGAAGTTCAAGCCCTGCAACCTATTTCCCTAACACAAGCTATAGCCCTTGCCAAACTCTAAGAAGATAAATTACGGGACTTTCATCTACGCTTCAGACCCTCCCCCTCACCCTTCAGACCCCTTGAATCAATTCCTTCACGACCATCCTTTCGGTCACATACTACAGCCACATTTTCCACATCGGCAAAGACCACATCAACATCTCCCAACCTTTCTTCCACCTATAGACCCACCATTAAACGTCTCACCCCGGCCAAAATGCAAACACGAAGGGACAAAGGCCTCTGCTACAACTGTGATGATAAGTTTCACCCAAGTCACAAATGCAAACGGTAGTTCATCTTGTTCGTGGCTGACCCTGACTTCTCTGAAGTTCCTGAACTAGATTTGCAAGAGATGCTGCTCGAAGAACTTCATCATCCACCCGCCCCTTGCCCAGACGCAGATGCAACGCAGGCTCAAATAAGTTTTCATGCTTTAATGGATCACTTTGTTCCTCAAACTTTACGAGTAGATGGGCGAATTGCCAGCTCTGAATTATCCATTCTCATTGATAGTGGGAGCACTCACAATTTTCTTTAAGAACGAATTGCTCGATTCTTGGGCTTGCAAACCCAATGAGCCCAAGGGTTCCATGTGCTGGTGGGCAATGGCGATGAATTGCAATGTTCTTCCGTTTGCAAGCAAGTCTCACTTATGATTAGCAGCCATCAGTTTTATGTGGACCTGTTCTTGTTACCCATCAGTGGAGCAGATCTCGCGTTGGGTGTTCAATGGCTCAAAACTCCCAGCCCAATCCTCACGGATTATGATTCCTTAACCATGAAATTCATAAAGGAAGGCAAACTGGTCCAAATATCTGGAAAATCTCAGCCCAAACCCGAATAGGTGAGTTTACATCAGATGAAATGCATAACTTACATTGAATCTATTGTTGCCCTTTTTCATCTACAGATCATACCATCCATAGAGCCGAAGGATGAGGAAAGTATTCCGCCACCCATTGATTCCGTCCTCAAAGAATTTCAAACCATTTTCAATACACCCTTCACCCTACCACCTCCACGACCTACAGATCACCGAATCCCACTTTTGGATGGATCCAATCCAGTCAACGTACGTCCATACCAATATCCACACTTCCAGAAGCATGAAATGGAAAAGATGATCCAAGAAATGATGGCTTCCGGTATTATCCAGCAAAGCTCTAGTTCTTTCTCTTCCCCTATCTTGCTCGTTAAAAAGAAGGACGGCATTTGGCGGTTTTGCGTCGATTACAGAGTACTAAACGCACTCACAATCAAGGATCGTTTTCCTATCTCTTCTATTGACGAACTGCTGAATGAACTCTACGGCACTCGGTGGTTCTCCAAATTGGACTTTCGTTCTGGGTATCATCAAATTCATCTTCTTTAGCATAAATTTTACTTAAAAAAATCCAAGTGCTCTTTTTCTCAGCAAACCATAGGTTATTTGGGCCACATTATTTCATGGGAGGGAGTAGGGCCTGACCCAGAGAAGATCAGGGCCATGATGTTGTGGCTAACCCCAGATACATTGAAACAACTACGTGGATTCTTGGGCTTGACAGGCTTCTACTGTAAATTCGTCAAAGGGTATGCCTCCATTGTTGCACCCTTAACCGATATGCTCAGGAAGGATTCTTTCATCTGGAACCAGCGAGCCCAACAAGCATTTGAAGAACTCAAGCTCGCTATGACTTCTGATCAAGTTCTGGCCCTTTCAGATTTTCAACAAACATTCATTCTTTAAACAGATGCTTTCGGTCAAGGAATGGGTGCAGTCTTACTTCAACAAGAAACTCTGCCCTAAATTACTCTTAGCTTCCACCTATGTTCGGGAATTGCATGCCATCACATCGGCTGTAAAAAAAAATGGCAAACGGATCTGTTAGGCAAAACTTTTATCTTCCAAAAGGATCAAAAGAGCCTTAAGGAATTGATGACGCCGGTGATTCAGACACCAGAGCAGCACTATTACTTCGCTAAACTCTTGGGCTTTGACTATGAAATCCAGTATAAACCTGGGACCGAAAATCATGTTGCTAATGTCCTCTCCCGAGTCCAACTTCTTCAGGCTCAGACCTTCAAGTTAACGGTACCCCACTATGAGTTCCTAACCAAGTTACGGGAAGAATACATTGTTGATCCTACAATGGCCCAACTAATCCAAGAGATACAAGAAAGCTTAGCCATCCACCCTAATATGTAATTAATCTAGGGCCTAGTATTTCATCACAAAAAGCTGGTTATTGGACCTCATTCATCCTTTAAAACGACCTTACTTGAAGAATATCGTACCACACCCATTGGGGGACATGCAGGCATCAACAAAACTTATGGGCGACTCAGTGAAAACTTCTTTTGGCAAGGAATGAAGCAAGACGTCGCCAATTTTTTCAATCCATGCCTTACATGCCAGCAGATCAAAACCCCCACTGAGCTTCCTTACGGCCTTTTGCAACCTATTCCTATCCCCACAGAAACGTGGCTTGACATTTCTATGGATTTCATAGTGGGCCTACCACCCTTCCATGGCCAAACTGCAGTTCTAGTAGTGGTTGATCAATTTTCTAAGGCAACTCACTTTGGTTTACTATCCACACATCACACTATAGTAAAAGTGGCTGACCTCTTTGTACAGATGGTCTGTAAACTATATGGGCTGCCTAAGAGCATTATCTCAGATAAAGACCCCATCTTTATGAGCCATTTCTGGCAAGACCTCTTTAAGCTCAGTGACACTAAGCTCTGAATGTCCACGACCTATCACCCATAAAGTGATGGACAGATTGATGTGGTAAATCACCTTCTCCAACAATACCTGAGGGCCTTTATGCATGAACAACCCACACAGTGGGGCTGATATCTACATTGGGCTGAATGGAGTTACAACACATCCACGCACTCATCCACAAGCCTCACTCCATATCAAATAGTCTACGGCAAACCTCTACCCTCCATTCCACAATACCCAGTTGGTAGTAGTAACTTAGAGGCCATGGAATCCGAACTCAGCACTCAGGAAGTGATATTAGCCCAACTTCGCGAGAAGATAATCAAGACCCAACAGACCATGAAGCTATACGCTGATAAAAAGAGGAGGCCACACCCATTCAAATTGGGTGACCTAGTATTTGTCAAGCTTCGACCTTACAGACAAACTTCCATTACAACATCTAGGTCTCAGAAGCTTGCCAAGAAATACTATGGACCCTTCGAAATAATCCACTACATTAGGGAAGTGGCTTTCGAGTTGAAACTACCTCCAGGGTCCAAAATCCATCCAGTCTTCCATGCTTCACTACTTAAACCCTTTCATGGAAACGCAAGCTCACAACCACTCTCACTATCACCAGAAAGCTGTGCCAAACCAACCACTCATTCAGCCTCTTGCTATACTGGATATCTGAAACAGAACCAACACAACCCCAACAAAGGCCCTTATTTAGTGGCAAGGTCTATACCCAGAAGACTCCTCATGGGAAGATCTCAATGATATCATGCAAACCTACCCTAACTTACACCTTGAGGACAAGGTGTTTATGCCAGTGGAAGCAAATGTTACGTGTGAAGAAATGCCATGTAGAGAAAATGAGTCAACAAAGAAGAAAGTAGTGGCAAAATCTTCACATGATAGAAGGACACCGAAATGAATGGATGACTTTGTGACGTCATAAGCATGTGAGAGAGTGGCTATGTAACCGTTTAGCTGAGTGGAGCCATATGATTGGCTAAGAATCACGTTATATATGTAATACGTGAAATGAATGAATAACAGAAGAATATTTTAGAAAATTTTCTTTCAGGAGGTCCTCTTCCTCACTACCGACCCAACACTTCTTAAATTTTATAAAGGCCTAAAGAAGATTTAAAAAAATAAGGCATTTTAAAAAGTATTGTTCAAATAGATAATAAAAAAAAATTTGAGGCTTAAAGCTTTAACTTCACTAGCTTTACCCTTGGGCCGGCCCTAAATGAAGCGTATAAAAAATTTCAAAAAAAATACATTAAAGTGACGAAAACATGCTCTAAAAGAAAAGAGCAAGTTAAAGTAACGCCTTTATTTAATCCACCCACGTATAATTGAAAAACCATCAACATCATCATCCACTATAGTTAACTTGTCATCCACCTTGGGTGTCAGTGCTTGACGAAGACTCCAAGGGTGGATGCGTGGATGCACGCTATAAGTTATAATGCCTCAGCACCAATGATAAGTTAACACGTCAACTCAGAGAGAGAGAGAGAGAGAGAGAGAGCTGAAAATCATCCACATCATCATCCACCTTATGGTGCCCCCAACACCAATGGCCAGGTTAACTCGCTGTCAACTCAGAGAGCGAGAGACCGCACTAGCTTTTTAAGCAATTAGAGCTCATTAAAGAGGATTGAGGAAGGCGATTGAGGATATTCTTACCATGCATAATTGAACCATTAAGAAACATTGTATGATGCATTTAGAAGCATAGCCTCAAACCAATTGCACGAAATAGTCAATAAATCAAGAGATCCTAATTTTGAAAATATTCTAAAACCTAACATAAAGCAATTTCCAAATTCCTCACAAAATAAAAGTCATTCATAAAAATTGGCATAATCACAACATGTAATAATCTTCAAATTTCATACATGAACCAATACCTGAAGTGAATAATGCAATTTGATGTTAGAATTGAAAACCCCCAATTTCAAGAGTTTTTTATTTCAAAATTTTAGGGATTCTTTGAAAAAGTTATTCGTAAATCACAATTAATTTCAGATGACAAACTAATTTAAAATATAATACTATTAAACATTCTCTGATACCATTTGCTAACAATATTTATAAGACATATTATAAGATAAATGCATACTTGATGATTATCTAATAGTGTCCATTATACAAATATTAGATAAAGATAGGAAGAGGGTTATAAACTGCTTTGCCTCTTAGTATGCACAAAAAACTAAGAGAGTTCAAAAGAAAGTTAGATGAGAAGAGAAGTTTTTATTTTTAAAGTAAAGTTTTACATATCACAAATAATGATTATTTATACTAAAAAAGTTTCTCTCTTAAGTCAATATTGTAATAAAAAGTTAACTGACCACTAAAGGGCTGTAATGGGCTTATGTGCAATCTAACTTATTATAGATTACCCATAATTAAATCAGGATCCAATCTGTTATGAGCTTAGCACTAATAACTTAACTCAAGTATATTAATGTCTTGATAATTAATTAATGTTAATTCACAATTATAATTAATAAATTAATCCAACAAGTCAACCTTTAGGAAACAATGGCAACACGTGCAATGGCGAAGGTATTCCCTCTTGAATTTAGGTAGACGTGGGTGAGATCCAAGATTAATTTTAGGACCCTTTGTTTTATTGTTGGATGAAAGGCAATGAAATCTTCAAGTTGTTATTGCCAGATCATTTCAAAAAGCCTTTGTTTTGGGAGTTACATAGTATGAATGGGAATTTTATGCTACATATTTATTATATTGATCAGGTCCATCAAATCACTCTCCTCGATGAAATCGAATCCAGTGGTGAAATACCCAAAACCAACATCTTATTGAATTGCCAAGACTTGGAAATGTGAGTTCCGGCCTTGGATTGCGTGTTAGAAATTGGGTACTATGGGCGTAAGGAAGCAGTTGAGGCTATGCTCAAGGAGGGTTTGAGAATGAAGCTTATGGAGCTGCAGAGAAAAAACACGGTGGATTGAAGAGAAGGAATGTGGTCTAAACTCTAAATTGTAGGAGAGAGAGAACAGAGAGAAGAGAGTGAAAGAACAGTGAGGTGGAGAAGAGAGATAGAAGAAGGAAGAAGATGAAGATAAATTACCAAGAAATTGATCTTATCATCACTTAAATAATGAAGCGTATAAAAAATAAAAATAAAAATACAATTAAAATGATGAAAACATGCTCTAAAAGAAAAGAGCAAAGTAAAAGTAACTCCTTTATTTAATCCACCCACGTATAATTGGAAAACCATCAACATCATCATCCACTATAGTTAACTTTGTCATCCACCTTGGGTGTCAGTGCTTGACGAAGACTCCAAGGGTGGATGCGTGGGTGTACGCTATAAGTTATAATGCCTCGGCACCAATGATAAGTTAACACGTCAACTCAGAGAGAGAGAGAGAGCGAGAGACCGCACTAGCTTTTTAAGCAATTAGAGCTCGTTAAAGAGGATTGAGGAAGGCGATTGAGGATATTCTTACCATGCATAATTGACAATTTGATCAAATTTGATTGAATTTGTTAAAAGAAATTTGTATCGATTTGAATTATCAAACTTAGACCGATTATATTGTATTAAAATTAAGTTTATATAAACAAATTAAATGTAATTTTTATATTCAATTTTAACTAAATTCAATTCAATTTAATTAAATAAATAAATAAATTTTTGATTTTTGATTTTTTTTTTATAGAATCATAATGTCTTTTAACTCAGATCAACTTGATTGAATCTAACATAATTTATAATTTTTAAATAATTTAAAATCTAATTCGAGTTACATGGAATTTCTTAACTCGCATTATTGCAAGAAGGCAACAATTGTAGAAGAAACTGTTTAATACTTTTGGGGACTCCACTAGCAACAAGTAACATAATAGGGTCATCTGGTCAAATATTGGCCCACTTTGATTTATTATTGAGTTAAACACAGTCACAATTTATAAAAATATTTAATAACTTGTTAAGATGTCATTGTGAACAATTATTAAATGAATTCACGTATTTTCATGGAAAAGTCAATATAACTATCAACTATTCTTCTGAAAAACATTAAAATAAATACCTGAAAATTTTCTTCCAGTATTATAACCATTTTTCGCTATAAAAATTTGTTGTCAGTGGGGATCAATCAGTTACTTTTGTTTTTTTTTTTTTCTTTTTTCAGCTTTTTTTTTCGTTTTTATTCTCTTTCTTGGGCTCATTCTTTATAAACTAATCAAAGAATACGGGTATTGCTGTGAAAAGTTTTACAGAGATTTTTCATCTCTAAACGAAGCTAATTAATGATAAAAAAATATTAAAAAAAAGACCTCTCAAACTCTCGTGTAGAGCCTCTTGGATTAGGTAAAAAGCATAATTTGTTTAACATTAAAGGTGACGATAGCGTGATTTCCGTCGCTGATTTTGTTTCATTCTTATATTTAAAGAATGAAATCCGAAAATAAATCTATAATATCAATACGTCATCATCTAAAAGATTATTATTTCTTAAAATCCTTTAAAAAATTTAAAGAATAAAATTAGAGAGAAACAGACAAAATTTATGACACTTATATTTAAATTAATAAATTTTATTTATTTATTAAATATTAATTTATATTTTTCACTCTGCAACTTTATTAAATAAAATACCTTAAAAGATGCACATCGTCAGCAAAGAAAGCCAGGGAGTGGGTGAAAAACCTGGCAAGCTATGAACTTCGGAGTTTGGACCAAAAACCCATCAAGCCAGGGAGGCAAAGTGCAATTGGGAAGCAATAGTTCATGTCCTTTATAAAGATATAACAGTAAACAAGCAAAAAATAAAAGGAAAAACTAGTAACAATATTGATTGTGTTCAAAATTAAACACACTTCAATCCATTTTGTTCACATCAATGTCTTCTGATCAGAAGCACGCATCCAAAAGGCAGCAACAGCACAGAGCAGCCAAACTGCACAAAATTCAGAAATTTAAAAAAAATCAAAATCTACATCAACACAAATTTCATAAATCTAGCCATTCAATTCATAAATATGACTAATGTAACTATCCAAATTCATTTTAAATATAATGTCAATTTTGCAGCCTGTAGAATACCAGTACATTTTGCTGAAAGATTCATACATAACTTTAGTTTATAAAAGATAAATAGACACTTATACGTGCTTTAATAATTAATTTTATTTTTTTAAAAATTGAATTTATCTAATAATCTCTAATTTTTTGAATATTGGAGCACGTTGGCAAATCTCAAAATGAACCAAGGGTAAAAAGTTTAAGGCATGTTTTGTTTTATTTATTTTCAATTTTTATTTTTAATAAAAATTAAAAATAATGATAAAAATATATTTATTTATTATTTTTATTTTAATAAATATTTCTAGAATTTTTAAAAATTTTGAAAATATCAAAATATAATTTTAAAATTTTCAATATTATATCAAACTGTAGTGATATTTTTATAATTATTTTAAATTATATAAATAATAATTTATATAATTTAAAAGTAATAAAAATACAAATTAAATCTAATTTTAAAAAAATAAAAAATAAAAACTCAAATATTTTTTTCAAATTAAATCAACCCTCAAACTTCAATTTCAAAACCTAATTCAACTTAATAAATTAATTATTATTGACCCAATCAAAAACTTTTGATCTTATCCTCACTTTAATTAATGAAGCATAGAAAAAATAAAATAAAATAAAAAAGCAAGTGAAATGACGAAAACATCCTCTACCAGAAAAGGGCAAAGTAAAAGGAACTGTCTAACTTAATCCAACCACATGTTGTTGAAACCCATCACATCATCATCCACCTCGAGTACCGTGTTTGACGGTCACTCTAAGATTGGATGCGCACTATAGCTTACGGTGCGCCATCACCGGCGACCGAGTCAACTCGCCGTCAAATCGCAGATCGCGCCGGATCTGAGTCACTATCGGCAGACTCGCCAAATTAAAGTTCACATAAGAGAGAGAGAGAGAGAGAAAACGTACCAGCCTTCTAAGCAACCGGCACCCCCTGAATTTTGTTGAGGCGGAGGCTGCTGAGCGTACTGAGGAGCATAGGGCGGAGGATATCCCTGTGCCGGATAAGAAGGCGGCGGATATCCCTGCTGTGGATATCCTGGCGGCGGATAAGCGTCCTTTGCGTACCCTTCAGGCGGATAACCTATTCAAGCATTCAAACAATCATAATAAGAAAAAAACTCATAGATCCACATCTAGAACCCCCCAAATATCTTCCCCAATCTCAAGCCTATCAGATCCAACAAGTAAAATCGACATGCAACCGAAGAAGCATAATATCTGAAACAATTCCAGAAAACGACCAATACATAAAAGAAAATTAGAGAAACAGAAAGCCTTAGAGAGGACCTTGCTGCGGCGGAACTCCGACCGGCGGTTGCTGCTGGTTGTAGTAGCTCATGATGGGTTGTTTTTGGTTTTGCTGTTGGCGTTGTTGAGAGAATGCTTTCTTTAAGACTAAAGAGGGTACCGGCACTATCTATTTAAAAGAGGTTGAAGATTAGGAGGAGACTTGAAGGTTGGAACCGAGGAGACGATTTTGGTTTTATTTTGTTTTTTCCGTTGCGACCAATCAATGAACGGAACTCCAAAAGAGATATCCACGGTGGTCAGTGACCTAACCAAATGACGTGTTGATAATCAACGGTCTCGATGAGTCAGTCATTTTGTTTATTTATCATAATAATGATCCTTTTAAAAAAAAAATTTATTTTTAGTAATATGATAATGGTGTGTGGGGCCCATATGGAGTTTTAATTCGAAAACATTTTCTTGGTTTTTGGTGGACCAGATAAACCATAATGGGAATGGTGAAGCACGCGTCGAATACGCGTAAAATATCTACGCTACCTAGTTCTTCGTACACTGTACATCGTTCGAGAGGGGAATCGCATCTATAAAACCTTTTCACGGAAATATTTCAAATTTTATAGAATAATATCCAACATTTATATTGGTTTTTGGTAATTTTTATTTATAAATTAGGATAAATAATGAATTTTAAGATTTATATTAAATAGCCACACTTTTAATTCTTGAATTTTTTTTATTAAAAATTTAAATATATACTGCATACGAAGAGATATACTATGAATATGTCTGACAAATTAAACAAATTAATTTATAATTTATTTGACTAATTTATAAGTTTATTTGACTAAATTAAAGATATTTAATAAATAAACTTATTTAAATAATTTATAACTTTTTATCATATATTATTTTAAATAACGTATAATTTTTAACTGATAAATTTTATAATTTTATTTTATTTTATCTTTATTATTTTGTTCAAATTCCAACATTATCATATTCATAATATGATATTATTTTTATTATGTTCAAACAACATTCAAATTACATATCTCATGATAAAATTTCAGATATTATTGATAGTGATATAAGGAATAAAAATTTATAAACATCTACTAAAATGAAAGAGATTTGCAATAATATTGTTAATTTATTTTAAAATTTTAGATGATATGTTTATTTTATATTTTTTGAGATTATATAATAAAATATAATTATTAATAAAAAATGATAAATTTTATATAAGTATATATTTTTATGTTATTTTATATTTATCAATTAATTTAATAGTTAATTTTATTAAACACTTCTAATTCAATAAATTAACTTAATATTTTTCAATTAAAAATTAATTTTTTAACTTTCAGCTAACTTATCAGTTATTTTTATCAAATATAGCCTTTTTATATATAAAAAAATATATTTTTTTCATAAATTATATACATAATTGAAAAGCTCTGGAATATAAAAGTTTAAATTTATAAAAAAAAATTGTGTGAAAGATTTGATCCAAATTAATTATATATCTAAGCTTTTTATAAATACTTGTGTAAAAAAATTTATTATATATATAATAAAAAAGAGGGGCCTTTGAAAATAAAAATAAAACCAAAAGAGAGTTACATACAGAAGTCACAATTTTAAAAATGATGACAATATTTTTTTAATTAATTTTCCTGATTTATAATGTAAAATAAATTATATCATTTTAAATTATTGATGAGATTTTCGATGTTTTGGATATCTATCTTAGTTTTCAAAATTAGAATTAACTTAACATACTTATCTTGGAAGGACTAGAGGTAAGTTTGAGTGAAATTAAGTGATTTAATTGTAACATCATATTAAATAATTCAATGAATTTATAATTTATATGAAACTAATTTCGATTTTTAAAATTATTTTATTAAAATAAATTCGATTTCATTCATGAAAAAAAAATAGAATTTTGAAAATTATTATAACATATTTGTATTATAAGATTAATTTATTTCAAATTCTATTATAATAAAGATGATTTTTAAATAAATATTTATTTTAAAATTTGAATTTATATTTTTATCTTAAAAATATATAAAAATAAAATGTGAAATTGAAAATTTGTATCTAATAATAATTAAATTTGTTAGATATCACCAGCACTATAAAATACTTCTAATTTTTAAAGACAAATAACGTCAGAGTCACTAAAAAAAAAAGTAGTTGGGGACGACGGTCTTTTATAATATTGAAAACCATAATAAATAAATAAAATTTCACAAAACAATAAAGAAACTTTAAAGCAAAAACAAAAACAAAAGGATTGACAATTGAGAGAGACGTCCAGGGAAGAAAAAAACCAAAAATTAATAATAGTTTGACGTGAAGTAATTCCTAACACTTATTTTTTTTCTCCATTTTCTGCTCCAAAAGCCAGGTGCGTAATGAAAGAGAGAAATTTTGAAACGTGAAGCCGTCGTACCTTCCTCAGATACCCAAAAATTATAGAAACAGGGGACATTCATTTTGTGTCAGCTTCCTCAGATACGCACAAATTAGAAAGAGGAACGGTGATTTGTGTCTGCTTCCGTGGATTGACTTCTTGTAATCCATTTTTGACCCAATTTTTGTACAACTCCAGAACTTTCTCGGAGGGTTCCTTTTTTATATCAAACCTTGATGGACTTGAGTTTGTCATCAATTACAAGAAAGTTAAAAGAAATTTTTTAATAATAATAAGGTTAAATTATATTTTTCTTCTTCTTTATTTTCAAAAATATATCAATTTAATATATTTAATTTTAATAAATAATTTAAAATAATATTAAATTTAATATTTAGCATCTTGTGTGTCAATAAATTTAGTAATACACACAATAGAATAAATAATAGATTTAATAGAGAAATTATTTTGATTTATTTATTAAAATTTTAAAAAAATTATATTATAAATTATAAAGAGATTAAATTAATATATTCTTAAAAAAATTACAATTAAGGTTAATAACCATTATTTAAAATTTAAAATTGATATTATAAAAGGATATTGGTTAATTAATTAATTAATATAAAATGTTTTTTTTTCTTTCGTGTGGGGTACTTGAAAGAGCGTGGAGGCGTACGCGGGTTCATTTTGAAGGGCTTTTACTTTGAATTCTCTTAGGCGGACTCTCAATAAATAAATTATTACTTAAGACGAGGGGCATCCCCCCAAACTATTGGGCGGCGAAGTTTGAAAATTTATTATTATTATTAGTTAGCTTGCACAGTTTAACTAATCAATTTTTTTGATTTGGTCAAACACAATAAGATTAAGGAATCTCAAAAGAAATTATTTATAGTCTGGTCCTAAAATATTGGCATAATGAAAATTCCTGCATGTCACCATGCCCCTTGACCAAACATTATATATTTGCTTTAGTCTTTAGATCAACCCTTAGAAATTAGGTTTTACTTCTACTATAAGGTAGATAACAGCTAGTAGTTAAAAAAACAATAATTTACAAATAACTAAGCCAAGACCTAAAGAAGTTTCTTAATCATCAACATATGTTTTATTTTTCTAACAAGAACAAAGACAATAATAGTAGTCAATGGTAACACCAATTAGGTGATAGTGGGAATAACAATAACAAGAATAAAATAATAACGATAGAAAACAATAATAGTAATTGTAGAAGTCGTTGTGTTGGTAAAATAATGACAATGATAGTAGCGACAATAATAATTATATATAATAGTGTCAATAATAATAATAATAACAGTGATAAAGACAATAATTTATCAATTAGTAGTTAAAAAACAATAATTTACAAATAACTAAGCCAAGACCTAAATGAGTTTCTTAATCATCAACATACGTTTTATTCTCCTAACAAGATAGAGACAATAACAATGGTTATGATAACACTGATAACAGCAATAATAATAATAATAATAATAATAATAATAATAATAATAATAATAATAATAATAATAGTGACAATGATAATAACAATAATAGAACTATAACTGTGACGATAAAAAATAATAATTATTATTATAAAAATTGTTGTAATAGTAAAATAATGACAATAATAATAGTGACAATAATAGTTATAATAAATTAATAAATTATTGTAGTGTTATTTAATCTATTAATCAATCTCACTTAATAAAAAAAATTATTATTGTTATAGTAATAATATAATAATGTGACAATGGTCAAACATTGTATAATATTAAATTATATTCATTTATGTTCCCATATTGTACAATAGACGAATTTTATATAAAATACAAATAAAAACAACTAAGCTAAGATATGCAAAGTAGCTTTATTATTTGATTGATGCACCGCATAGTTTGATTGGGAATAATGCCTAAACCCACATACCGTGTGGACAAAATTCACAATTAGTTGTGACTCTTGAAGCTTCCTTTGTTGGTTGTGTTGCCTTTTTGCTTCTCTTTCCTTCTATAGAATCCAATAGAACGCCAAAAGCCTAACGAGGGTATATATCATCGTAAAGCTGAGGCTGCATTATTATGTAGAAAACCATGTGGAATTTTACGTGACGAAACCCTTAATATATTATATTATTTGTTATTTTAAAGGAAAACGCAGCCTTTGAAATACTTTATTAAACAATGTGAAACAAATCAACTTACATCATCTTCGTTGAATTTTCTGGGTACGTATAATTTTTTGTGCTTTCAAAGTTCTAATTAAAATAATGTCGATTTTAAAATTTTCCCTAGGACATTGGGGTCCTCTTAAGAAAAATTGAAAACATTTTATTTTCAAATTTAATAATGATAGTTCATTATTTTGGGCCATATCTCTATTTTATATATTCAAAGGATTACATAGATATTATATTTAAAGTTATTAATTTTTTAAAAAAAATTTAGATTGTAAAATAATATTTATAAATATTTTAATCTCGTGTTTTAAGAAATGTGAATAATTAATTAAATTGTGGAAAAAATAAAAAATTGACTTAGAGACTAATAATTTTTATACTTAAAATGAAATTTCAATTAATGAAAAAAAATACAAAATATAATATTTATTTTAATTATATATAATTAAAAAGAATAAACTATACAATAAACAGAAAAAAAATATAATTAAGTCAAATATTTATATTCATTTTCGAAATGGAGCAGTTTCGGTGGAGTGTATAACTATATAGCTATATTTTAAATAATTTATTGTTTTCTTCTGAGAGGGGACAATATTGTTGACGTGAAGAATCGAGGTGGGAATGACTTGTCCTAGCTATTGCTTAGCTTACAAGGCGCCATGGGAGCTAGAAAGCGCCTTCAAAATTGAAACAAAAGAATATGCCTTCTAACATCAACCTTACCAAAGGATACAAAGAGATATGTCAAAAGTATATTTATTTTGTTTAAAAATATAGTTAACATATATATTTGAGATATGTATGAACACACTAAAAGAGATATAATTAAAAATAAGTGTATTAAAAAAAGTTGAGGTAGTACTTATTGTGGAGAAGATAGTAAAATCTCGCTTAAGGTAATTTAGATATGTGTGAAAGACATCTATAAACACTATATTGAGAAGAGTAGATCAGATAGAGAATAATTCGATAATTAAAAGTAGAAAGAAGAAAAAAAAAGGTGAAACTATTAAGAAGAATTTAATAGTTAATAATCTATCTATTGATCTCATTTATAATAGGGGACGGTAGTATCGTTTGATCTATGTAACTGATCATATCTAATTATAAGAGTAGTACTTAATATATTACTATAATAATTAATAAACTAATTGACTTAAAATTAGTGAAGTCATTATCAAAGTGGAGATTTCGAGTTCTATTTAAATGATCAAGTCTTTTTATACGCCAACTAGAGATAATTATATAGATTGTTAATTCATTCATTTGAGTTTCATGGTGAGACTTCTGACTTTTGTTGTCATGAGAGTAGCAATGTAGTTGAGTCATTGTGTTTAGACCTTTGCTTGCCATATTGAACCTCTTAGTTAATATTAAGGAACTAAATCTCGTGTCGTTTCGGTCAAAACAACTGAAAATATTCAGTTTCTAAGAGAACCAAAACGAATCACCAGAATAGTTGAGAAATTCAATCATTTCGGTGGAAATTATCCTTTTGCAGTGTGTATCAACCAAAATAGACACTGAAATGGAATCATTTCGGAACAAATCACAAATGTTCAAAAGTCAAAACAAATCTTGAAAAGAAAAAAGATGAAGACACAAAACTGACAAAGTTAGGAATCTGAATAGATATTCTTCAAATGTTATAAAGCCAAAAACAAAATGTCAAAATACTTTAAATCAGATCAAATCATCAATATCGAAAATCTAGAAAAAAAAACTAATGTTTTACAGCTTGAATTTTTTTTCACCTTCAAAACCAAATTAATAGATCTAAGCATTTTACACTGCAAGAATTATCTAAGCAAACACTACTGATGTTTGAACTCAAGAAATAACCAAACATAAGGAGAGATATAGAAAATACCTACGGAAAAGATGAAACTATCGTTTACCGAACAAGTTCTTTCTCCTCTCCTCTTCTCTTCGTCTTGTAGTGTCTTGATTCTGATCTTTTTCATTTTTCTTGCGCGTCTTCTGATTTTATTTCATCCGTGTTTTTTACTTTGCATCTTCTGGAGCTTGGAGGTTTCTTATTTTGACTTTGCATCTTTTGGAGCTTGGAGGAGTCTAAAGACTTCTGCGTCAATGCGTCTTTCTTCGCTCTTCCCATCAATTCTGATATTTCTAGAGACTTTTTGATCTTTATCAATTTATTGCATTGCATATTTGCATCAGGATTTGAGTTTTGGAAAATAAAAAATAGTATTTTAATAATTTATATCAGGAATCATTCAAATTACAAAAGGTAATCTGATCTTATCTTCTTTTTCCTTTTAATATATTATTTATATAATATTTTTAAAATATAAAAAATGAATAAAAATTAGAAAGTGTGAATGTAAATTTTTAATAATTTTTAACGAATTATATTTCATGAGATAAATGTAATTTACTCTTATGAGCATATGGCCGCCCTTTCAATTCTTACTAATTGGGAGTTTATCTATTTCAAATTTTACATTGTGCAAGTACGGGATTGATAAAAATTCTGATTCTTTTAATTGAATTTTGTTTTGTGGTAGCAGGGATGTCAAGAGGATGTTTTCCAGGTTTTTATGAACTTCATAACCGCAGCTAAAGTTAAAATACAATCAAAATCTTACAGCAGCGTTTTTCACCGCTGCTAAAATATAAAAATTTTAAAAAAAAAATCATGATGTGTATGTAGCATTGAAGTCTTAAGGGAGAAAAAAAATAGAGACTTTCATAAATTTGGCCTACTCTGCTAATATATACATACTTATAATGTCACGTCTGTACTTTACGAACGCGAATACCGTTACTATCCAAAAAAACTTTTCATTACACATGTGCAAATGATCTCACGATAACACATATTCAAGTATTATTCAACGTTCACAAGTATACAAAACCAATAATTATACATGTCAAATCTATATACATCAAGTTTACAGCGGAAACAAGGATCCTGCCTGTGACTTTCAGAGCAACACTAGAGTACAAATATATTACAATATAATACACTGAGAGCCTAGAAACAAGTTAGGCTCACCACTGAGGCACGACACCTAGTCGGTCAAGTAGCTGCGGGACCAAATTCTGGGTCTTTATATGAAAAATATGTCAACCACGTGTAGTGAGTTTTACAACTCAGTGAGCAGATAACACCTCCTATGACTTCTCAGGTCAACATAAGGATGTACTCAGATAGTAAAACTTATCATATCAAAATATACCGTTCAGAAGTACATTCTTATGGGACCCGCATTTTCAAATATTCTCTGTTCAAAAATCATAATCAGGTCTTTCAAACTGTATGCGATACTGTATAAACAATGCTCATATCAAGTTCAAAATCATATTCAATACTGTAAAATCATTAATCAAATTATGCTATGCATCAAAACATTTCTGTTAAAATATTCGGAGGATCCCATATCAGAACCACCATACCAGAGTTTGACCCCTTCCGTACTTTGGTGGTATAGGATTTGCCTAAACTCAGCATCCCGCTGAGGTTTGCCCTACTACCATTCAAGAGGACACGCGAAGGGACTCTGTATGGGTCTTTCCCAAGCACACAGCAAGGGAAGGCAAAATAACATCTCATATAACTGGCATCTCGCCCATATATAAGAGGCATTCCGCTCTCCTTCACATATAATCTCCCGTGTGTTGGCCCTCACACGAGGCTAGCACCACCTCCCCTGCTAGCTGAGGCAATCAAGGTGCGCACCAAGACTAACATCACCTGCTGTTAGCAGACAGTGTTTCTAATAGGATTCCTCCACAGAAAATACCATATGCACATATGCCATATAATCCAGTATAAATTCTCAATATATTACAGACTTCAGTCTCAAAATACTCATATGTCAAAATTTCCCATTCAGGGGAAACATGTATACATGCCCATATCCAAGGCAAACATATCACTGTAAAATCAATGTCACGTGTATAACATATTTTCTTTGCCATGTCATGCGAAATACGTGTAAAAATCACATGCTTAATGTGTTTCAAAACTTATTGCAAAATCAAACTCTTCTTGAACTACATATCATATATCAAATATTTCAGACATTTCCAAACCATTTCAAGAACATATGGAAGTATAAATAACACGTAATCATACTCATTTATCAATATAAAGTTCAAGAAGAGTAAAACCAAGCCATAGAAAGAATCATCTACTCACCACTTTAAAGCACAAAGTTGAATACCCTTAAAATCCTATTTTCTGATCCGAATTCAGTGAAATAAACCCCAAAATCGAGTCCGAAACATCCGAAAACCTTGAAAACGACTCCAGATTTGCGAAATTTGGCCTCCGGGAGCTCGGTCAATGCAGGTCAACGCGAGAAGGTTCGGCTGCCACGCGCTACACGCGTCGCCCGAGGAGCTGCGCGTGGGCGTCACTCTCCGAGGGAAATTCGGCGTGTGGGGGCGCGTGCGGTGGTGGATCAGCCTGAAATTTGAGATCCAAAGGTTTCGGTGCCTTCTGGATCGATCTACGGTGTTAGTTTTTGCGTTTGAGAACTAAAAGTAGGAGTTTCGGGGGTTACATTTTTGGCCATTTTTCCCTTCAATTTTCTGATCAATTTCCGGTCAATTCTCCAGAAACCAATTGGATGGATTCGAAGAACTCTTCGTCCTGAGTCCGTTGGTGGTGGTGGTGTCGAAATCCGAGGTCCGTAGGTGAAGAAATCTTAGAGAGAAGTTAGAGGGTTTTCAGGAAGAATTTTCTGAAGAGAGATGAAAAAAACTGCAAATGATCGCTTCCGGAGTGGTTGAGGCCCTTAAAATATCTCGGGGGACCTTTCTGCAAAATTTCACTTTTAGCGGGAGGTCCTTGCAAATTTTCTTTATTTACATTTTAACCCCGAAACTTTTAAGAAATTACATTTTTGCCCCAAAACGTAAATTTCTAACATTACTTTTATAATTCTTTAATCCATGTAAATAATAACTTATTTTCACCGGGTCCTAACTCCATTTTCGAAATCCTCTCTTTAATTCCGCATTTTCCTTAATTAAAATCTCCATTTTTCTAAAATTATCTCTTTTATTCTAAATTTCTTTAATTGAACTTTCTCGTTAAATTTACGGTTATTACATATAAGGACCAAATAACCACTCAATGTTCAAATAGAAGTGAATAAGCATATTGTGTGGTTATTTGGTTCTTATAGTAAATGTCATTTGTAAGAATCCCAATTCTCCGTATCCTTCTCTAAAAGAATAATATAGCTACATAAAACGCAAAGAAAGAACAAAAAAGCTTCAAATGAAAGCAAACAATATTGGAAGAGTAAAACAGAATTTTCCTTAATTATAAAAACTATAAAACTAATTTATTATAACACAAACATTAGGAGAATGATGTATGAAATCTAAGAATCTGCAACACGTCACTTATATTAATTCTATTGAGTATGATGTAAGTTAAAAGAAAAAATAGAGTTATTTTAAAGTTTAAAATTTATGAGATAGAGAGAAGACAGAGATGAGAGACAAATAAAATCTTATGAGAATTGAATCATAAGAAGAATTTAACTATTTAATTTTAAAAGTTAGTTTTCTTGTATTTTCTCTATATTTTTCACTATTGATTCTAGCTTTTTTCTACTATTTTCTTAGTGAACTTCAAATGGAGATATAAGTCTCCATCAATTGGTACGGGAGCAAATTATGTGGCAAGAAATGGAAGATACTAAGATGGAAGCAAGAGTGGACAACCTAGAGAAAGAGATGAGGAGTTGAAGAGAGGTGTTGAAGCATTGAAGGAGGGAATGGAAAGTTTAAGGAATGACATACTAGAAATCAGGGACGAATGATATGCTCAATCTAGAATAGAGTTTTTCAAGGCCGACTCAATATTTACGAAAATTCAAAGCGAATTTTAAAGTAAAATTTTTTAGAATAAATAATAAAATTATGTTTGTTATGAATTCATCTATTGTGGATGTCCATTTGATTTCTTAACTCTCAAAATGATAAATATTATAAATACATTAGTGTCCTTTTATTTTCCTAACTTCTAAAGCCATTGAATCTTATTTATGCTCCTTGACTTTTGGGTTATCTTCTTTTATGATTGTATGCCTATAAATAGAGACTTGTATGAAGCAATAGAAGATGAAAGATATTTTCTCTCTGTGTATTATTTCTCTTTAAATGTCTTTATATTATATTTTCTCCTTGTGTAAAATTTCATTTACAACACGTTATCAGCATGACTTTGCTCTTGGCTGTTCGTTTTCAAATCACAAGGAGAAAATAGAATTTTTCATAACTTACTTGAAAATTTTTCATTGGTTTTGTTTTATTTAATTTTAAAATAATGTCAAATCTTACAAAACTTGAGTTTGTGACTCTTGATATTTCGAGCAAGAACTATTTATCTTGGATACTAAATGCTGAAATTCATCTTGATGCAATGGATCTTGGAGACACCATTAAAGAAGGAAATGAATCAACATAAAATCATGCTAAGGCGATGATCTTTCTTCGTCACCACCTTCATGAATGATTAAAATCTGAATACCTTATTGTGAAAGATTCACTTGTTCTTTGAAAAAATTTAAAAGAAAGGTATAACTTCGCAATGTTTTGTATTAGCCCTCAATTAAAATTATGTGGAGAAGAAATTATTGATAAGGATATGTTAGAGAAAATTTTCTCTACTTTTCATGCCTTGAATGTGCTCCTGCAGCAGCAATATCAAAAAAAATGATTTGAAAAATACTCATAATTGATTCCATGTCTTCTTGTGGTTAAACAAAATAATGAGCTATTAATGAAAAATATGAAGCTTGTCTAACTGACACTGCTCCATTCCCTGGAGTGAATGTAGCAACATATGACCACTATGGTCAGATTTAAAGTCAAATTCGTGGTCGTGGTAGTTATTTCAAGAATATACCTTCCCATTAGAAGTGAAAAATAATAAGGCTAAAAATGATAAGAAAAAAGATGGGCAAAAAATAGAAAACATGTTGAAAACACAAGCTATCACTGTAGTAGCAAAAGACATTGGTCACGTACTTGTTGTACGTCAAGGCATCTTGTTGATCTTTATCAAAAATCTATTAAAAATAAAAAGATATAGACCAATTTCTTTAAGGAAGATAGCCTCAATGATGGCTATGATTGACATAATTCATTTAGATGTTACATATTTCTTTGCTAATCCTGATGGACAATTTTTCCTTTGAGATTGTTATTTTTAAATATATTTTATGTACTCTTTTCTTATATTAACTATTCTTGTTTTATTTTCAATAAAAAAATATTTCTCCCAATTAGTAATGCAATAAATCAATGTTAATATTATATCTAGTAGTACAAAATTAATAGAAAACTTTGGAAAAGTTAGTATAATGTTACTTAGGGGAATGAAACTACACATTGATAGAGTTTTATACTCCTCTAAATCTCTTAGAAACTTATTAAGTTTCCAAGATATCTGCCGAAATGGATATTACATTGAGACAACAAATAAAGAAAATATTGAATATTTTCATATCACAAGTACAATCTTAGGTAACAAATGCATATTGAAAAAGTTACTTACATTCTCCTCTGGATTGTACTATACATATACTATACATACAATTGAAATATATGCTATTGTAAACCAGAAGTTTACAAATCATAATAACTTTGTTATTTGGCATGACCGATTAGGCCATCCCGGATCAATTATGATGTGAAAAATAATTAAATATTTAAGTGGACATTCATTGAAGAGCCAACAGATTCTTCAATCGAATAATTTCTCATGTCTTGCTTGCTCTCAAAGAAAATTGATTATTCGACCATCACCAATCAAAATTGGGAGTGAATCTGTCATATTTTTATAAAAAATACAAGGCGATATTTGTGGGTCAATACACCCATCATGTGGATCATTTAAGTATTTTATGTTTTAATCGATGCATCGACTAGATGGTTATATGTGTGCTTATTATTATCTCGCAACTTAACGTTTGCGAAATTACTTATGCAATTGATTAAATTACAAGCACATTTTTCTGATTTTCCAATAAAAAAATACGCCTTGACAATACTAGTGAATTCACTTCCTAAATATTTAATGAATATTGTATGTCTATTAGGATTGATGTTAAACATCCTGTAGCACATATTTATACACAAATATGGTCATACAGAATCATTTATTAATTGTACTTTCAATATCCACTTGGGGCTATGCAATCTTGCATGCTGCATCATTAATTCGCATAAAACCAACAAGTTATTATAAATACTCCCCATTACAAATGATTTTTGGTCAGGAACCAAATATTTTTCATCTAAGAATTTTTGGATGTGCAATATATGTCCCTACTTGTAATAGCCGTAAATTTAATTAAATTCAAATTAAAGAAAATTTAGAATTTAAGAGAGGATTTCGAAAATGGAGTTAGGACCTGGTGAAAATAAGTTATTATTTATATAGATTAAAGAATTACAAAAGAAATATGAGAAATTTACGTTTCGGGGCCAAAATGCAATTTCTTAAAAGTTTCGGGGTTAAAATGTAAATAAAAAAAATTTGCAAGGACCTCCCTCTAAAAGTGAAATTTTGCATAAAGGTCCCCTGGATATTTTAAGGGCCTCAGCCACTTTAGAAGTTGGTCATTTGCAGATTTTTTCAATTCTCTTCAGAAAATTCTCCCCGAAAACCTTTTAAATTCTCTCTAAGATTTCTCTGCTTACGGACCTCGGATTTCGACACCACCACCACCAACGGACTTAGGATAAAGAGTTCTTCAAATTCATCCAATTGGTTTATGGTGAATTGGCCCAAAAATGGCCGGAAAATTGAAGGAAAAATTGGCCAAAAAGGTAACCCCTGAAACTCCTATTTTTAGTTCTCAAACGCAAAACCTGACACCGTAGATCGATTCAGAAGGTACCGAAACCTTTGGATATCAAATTTTAGGTCTAGAGTCCCTTGCACACACCCCCACACACCGAATCTTTCCTGGAGAGTGAAACCCACGCGTAGCCTTCCCTGGTGGCGCATGTAGCGCGTATACCTAGACCCTGTTGCGTTGACTGAGCTCCCAGAGGCCAAATTTCAAAAATCCGGAGTCGTTTTTAAAGTTTTTGGACCTTATGGACTCGATTTTAGGGTTTATTTTACCAAATTTGGATCAGAAACTAGGATTTTAAGGGTGTCCAACTTTGTACTTCAAATTTGTGAGTAGATGATTCTTCCTATGGCTTGCCCTATACTCTTCTTGATAATTGAGCATGTATATGATTATGTTTATGAGATATTTACACTTTGATATGTTTTTGAAATGCATTAAAATAATCTGCATTGTTGACAATTTGAAATATGATTCAAGAAGAGTATAATATTTGAAAATGGATTTCTGAATTCATGATGTATCTGATTTCACATGTATTTCTAATTAACTGATAAAGTGAATATTTATGTATGTGGAATTATTTATGTAATATCCCGTAATTTTATTTTTAAATGATAATGTTTTGCTATAAACAAATATATTTTATATGTATAAAGAAAGATGTTTATGGGACGAGATTATTCTCAATACCCGTGCCGGTTACGTACTCCTAACTTGGAGTCATGACAATTTATAAAACTATATGTTTGCCTCAGATATAGGCATATATACATGATTCCCCTGAATGGAAAGTTTTGACAGATGAATATACAGAGACTGAAAGTCTGCATTATATTGAGAATTTTATACTGAATTATATGGCATATATGCATATGATATTAATTTATACAGTGATATGTTTGCCTTGGATATGGGCATGTATACGTGATTCCCTTGATTGGAAAATTTTGGCAGAGAATATACTGAGAATAAAAATACTGTATTATAATAGTACATTTATTTTGATTAATACGAAATATATGAAATTATGGTTTTATGGAGGAATCATATTGGAAACACTGTCTGCTAACAGCAGGTGATGTTAGCCCTGGTGCGCACCTTGATTGCCTCAGTTAGCAGGGGAGATGGTGCTAGCCTCGTGTGAGGGCCAACAAACAGGAGATTATATGTGAAGGAAAGCAAAATATCTCCTATATATGGGTGAGATGCCAGTTATATGAGATATTATTTTTCTTCCCCTGTTGTGTGCTTGGGAAAAGACCCACATAGAGTCCCTTCGCATGTCCTCTTGAATGGTAGTAAGGCAAATCTCAGTAAGAGGCTGAGTTTAGGCAAATCTTATACCACTAAAGTACGGAAGGGGATTAGACTGTGATGTGGTGGTTCTGATATGGGATCCTTTGAATATTTTATGAGACATTTTTTATGCATAACATATTTTGATTAATGATTTTACAGTATTGAATACGATTATGAACTTGATATGAGCATTGTTTATATAGTATTGCATATGGTTTGGAAGACCTGATTATGACTTTTTGAACAGAGAATATTTGAAAATGCGGGTCCCATGTGGATATACTTCTGTAATGTAATTTTTGAATACTTAATTTTTATAAAATGAGTACATCCATATGTTGATCTGAGAGGTCTTAGGAGGTATTATCTGCTCACTGAGTTGTAAAACTCACTACACGTGGTTGACATATTTTTCAGATAAAGACCCAAAGTCTGATCTTGCAGCATCTTGATCGACTGGGTAACGTATTTCAGTGGTGAGCGTAAATTGTTTCTGAGCTCTCAGTATGTAAATTTGTAATATATTTATACTCTAGAGTTGCTCTGAACGTCACAGGCAGGATCCTTATTTCCGCTGTAAATCTGATATATATAGAGACCTGGTATGTATAATTATCAATATTGGAACCTGGAAAACGTGTGATGTTACTCATATATGTGATATTATGAAACGATTTGCAATTGCATAATAATAAAGTTTATCGGATAATAGAGATATTCGCGTTCCTAAAGTAGGGGCGTGACACTATTACTCCACCACAACGCATTAAGATGAGTTCTCAAAGAATTTTAGAAATATATGTTATATATGAATCTCCTTCTATAATAAAGTATCTTGAAACATTAACAGGAGATTTATTCACAGCTTGTTTTGTTGATTGTCATATTGATAAATCAGCTTTTCCAACATTAGGGGGAGAAAATAAGTAGTTGGAAAAAGAAATTAGTTGGCATGAATTATCACTAATTTATCTTGATCCTCGTACAAAATAATGTGAATTAGAAGTTCAAAGGATAATTCATTTGAAAAATTTTAGCCAACCAATTGCCAGAAGTATTTACTGACCCAAAAAGAGTTACTAATACTAGCTGTTAATGCTCCAATTAAATTTGATGTCCCTATCAAATAATTCACTATTACAAATAAGCTTGAGACCCGCATGAAGCGTGGTAGGCTATTGGTTTCAAAGATGAAAATCCTCGAAAAAGAAAAAAAGGAGAGCTAAGAATCAATATGGTCAAATCGAGGATATAGTAACTCCAGAAGAGTTTCCAGAAGAGTTCCAAGACATAATTAATAATTTAGTTTCAGAAGAAATTCAAGTACCTAAAATTTGTGAAAATGAAGATATCTCAATTAAATATATCATGAATAGAATATGATGGAACCAACAAAAAGTCAATGTTGATAATAATTTTACATACAATATAGTGCGCAATATTTTGAATGATAATGATGATTATAAATTTACATCTGTCAATGAGTGTCGACATAGATGTGATTGGCCAAAATAGAAAGACGCAATTCAAGCAGAATTGAATTCACTTAAAAATTGTGAGGTATTTGAATCTATAGTTCAAACACCTGAAGGTGTAATACCCGTTAGATATAAATGAGTATTTGTATGTAAAAGAAATGAGAAAAATGAAATTGTGAGGTATAAAGCATGGCTTGTTGCAAAAAATTTTCACAAAGATCTGGAATTGATTATAATTTCACATATTCTCATGTGGTAGATGCAATTATATTTTGGTATCTCATTAATCTGACAGTATATGAAAAACTTGATATGCGTCTTATGAATGTTGTTACAGCCTATTTATATAGTTCACTTGATAGTGACATATATATAAAAATTTCAGAAGAATTTAAGATGCTTGAAGCATATAATTCAAAAATCCCGAGAAATTTATTCAATTAAATTACAAAGATCTTTATATGAATTAAAACAGTTTGGACGAATGTGGTGTAACCATTTCAGTGAATATTTGTTAAATGGTGATTATAAGAATGACCATATATATCTATGTATTTTTATAAAGAAAGTAAATTTAATATTTGCTATTATTATCGTGTATGTTGATGATTTAAATATTATTAGAACTCTTGAAGAGATTATAAAGGCAGTAAAGTGTTTAAATAAAAAGTTTGAAATGAAATATTTTAGAAAAACAAAATTTTGTCGTAGATTACAATTTGATCATTTGATACATTAAATTTTTATTTATCAATCAACTTATACAAAAAAAATCCTAAAAGAATTTTATACGGACAAAGAAAATCTATTTAGTATCACTATGGTTGTTTGCTCACTTGATGTGAAACAATATGTTTTCCAACCTCAATATGATAATAAAGAAATTTTTGGTCCTAAAGTACCATAACTTAGTACAATCGATACACTGATGTATCTTGCCAATAATACAATGCCTGATATAATTTTTGTTATCAGCCTATTAGCTAGATTTAGCTCTTGTATAATGCGAAAACATTGGAATAGAATTAAACATGTCTTTCGATATTTCCGAGGTACTATTAATATAAGATTGTTATATGCAAATAGATTTAGATCATAACTCATTGATTATGTAGATGTTGGATGTTTATTTAATCTACATAAGGCTCGATCTTAAACATGATATTTATTTATATGTGGTGACATATAACAAATTCATTCAAGTGGTAATTTGACAAATTTATTCACCAAAGTCTTAATGAGGCATATTTTTTATAAAATGGACATTCAAGGGGAGTGTTATGAATTTATCTATTGTAGATGCCCATTTGGTTTCTCAACTCTCAAAACAATGAATATTATAAATACTTTCATTATTATGAGTATCTTTTTATTTTTTTCAACTCTTAAAACTATTGAATCTTATTTATACTCCTTGACTTTTGAGTTATCTTATTTTATGATTGTATGCCTATAAATAGAGGTTTGTATGAAACAATGAAAGATGAAGGATATTTTTCTCTTTATGTGTTATTCCTCTCTAAGTGCATTTACATTATATTTTCTTTTTGTGTAAAATTTCATTTATAACAATGTTAAAATTATTATATTTTTATTTAAAATTTATTTTTTATACCTTTTAGATGAGATAGAAGTACGTGAGATAAATAATAAGTAAAAAAAATAGATGAAATAAAAATACGTGAAATAAATAATAAGTGAGAAAAAAAAAGTCTTTTATGTAATTGTTAATTTATTTTTGTGTGCAGTTGATTCTTAATTTTTTTAAAAAAATATTAAAATAAGTAATAATTGTTTTTAAGAGGTTTAAAATCTTAACTTTATTAGCTTTACTTTGAGCCGATCCTGCAGTTTTCTTAAAAACAAAAAACAAAGTGGTGGACAGTACCATTTAATGGCAGGAGGTTCAATTCAGAGCAATAATGAAGGAATGGGTGGAGAAAACTCAGGAGGTTCTTGACAAATTAGAGAACCAACCCAAGGACAAGTCTCCATTAATGGACGTTGTGTTTGTTGAAGGAAAACTAGAAGAAATTGGAGTAAGCAATCATGTTCCCGGAGGAAAAGACCTTAACCAAGTTCCAGTGGATGGAAACCAAGACTGCGATGGCAACTTGGGTGCTTTCAAAAAAGAGCTACAGGAGGCAGATGAACATGAGGCTTTAATGCAAGACTCAAATGTGACCGAATACGAGGAGCAGAGGTGTTTTCAGTTTCCTGTTTTTAAAAACAAAACGTTCGAAATTATTTTTTAAACATATCTCTCAAAAACATTATTGTCAAACATTTTTTTTTGTTTTAAAAAAAATATTTTGGTGCATTGCCAATAAATCAAAAAATTTCATCTGATGCTACTACATGTTTGTTTGAAAAAAAAAAATTTTAACTGAGCAAATACATATGACAATATCTTGTACATTATTGATGAATTTTTTTTTATTCACCAACGTTGTACTAAATAATCACTCTTTTAAAAATAAAAAATTGTTGTTGAAAGCATTAACCAAACAACCACCATATACCATTTGTCAACACTAATTTTGGCAAAATATATATACAAAGAAATGCAGTTGAATAAAATATAAGATAAGGTGTGGAAAGATTCTTTTGAAGAAGGTAAAAGGAGCATGGAGAAGGTAAAGCATGGTAAATGCAATGGCTTGATTTAGACGAAATTAAAACCTTTCAACCAAGAATTTGAAATTTCCCAAAGAGAAGAAGTGCCCAATGCAAAGGTGGTAGAGAATTTGCAAGATATTCCATGTTTGGTATTCCAACTTTTGACCCTTGGAATCTAACTCATTAAATAGACAAGGGGGCCCATAAATAATTTTATTTATGAACTAGACTTGACAGTAAAAAAAAAATTAACTTTATTATAATTTTAAATCCTTCCATATTTTAAATATTATCATACCAAATATTATTATATAATATGATATAATATTTAAAATTTTTATATTTAATAATTGCCATAAAACTAATACAATTCATATTTTTAAAATATTAATAAAATTAAAAAATATGTGATATGAATTTTTTTTAATTTTTTAATAATACGATGTATTATTCAAAATAATTCACATTTTACTTTTCTTTAAACTCATTGTATCAAATATAAATGTCTTAAAATGATAAGCAACTTAATATATATATATATATATATATTAACTTGCATGGAGCCAAGACGTTTTCCAAACATTGCAAGGCAAGAGGTAAGCTACCATTTACCAACTGCAACCAAACGCAAGGTAAGTTCATAACTGCAACCAAGAAAATGACACTGGTCTCTTACTATAAAAAGGCATCAAAGTCCATTCCATTTGGAAAGCGTTGCAGACAAAATCACTGTAAGTCTCAACGTCGCCGCCTACCCGTCCTTTTTGTCATCATTTCGATTCTATCTGAGCATGTGGGACAAATTACTACTCTAGTATTCTTGCTTTCTCTATAATATAGACAAAGAACCCAGAGAGTCTCGTTCATTCCACATTGGGAGAACGAGGTGTGAGAGAGAATGGCAGCAGGAGAAGGAGGAAAAGATGGTGGAAAAAAAGAAGAAGGAAAAGAAGGGGGAAAAGAAGGAGGAAAAGATGGAGGAAAAAAAGAAGGAGGAAAAGAAGGGGGAAAAGAAGGAGGAAAAGATGGAGGAAAAAAAGAAGAAGGAAAAGAAGGGGGAAAAGAAGGAGGAAAAGATGGAGGAAAAAAAGAAGGAGGAAAAGAAGGGGGAAAAGAAGGAGGAAAAGAAGGGGGAAAAGAAGGAGGAAAAGGAGGGGGGAAAGCGGATGAGTTCCAGCCACACCCTGTGAAGGACCAGCTTCCCTGTGTCGACTACTGCGTCACAAGCTCTCCATCTTGGCGTAATCATCATCTTTCCTTTCTTTCTTTCTTGATCTTCATTGTTTTGTTTCTCTTATTCAATGCCTCTGATTTTGTGAGCTTTTATTTTTTTTCTTTTGGTGGCTATTGCGTTCTTCAGTTGCAGAAATAAAGGCCCATGTTTTTTAGTTGCTTTTACGTTTGCTGGGTGTTGTGCGTTTCAACTGATTTTTTCTTTATTGTTAATGCTGTTTGATTATCGAGAAAAGGAATGGAAAGAAAAGGAAAGGAGAAAAACAATGGGTCGCCGTGTTGATTAAAATACAAAGAAGATCAGATATTTGAATTTTTAAACCATCTAGTTTTTCATGGACTTATAATAAAAATACGAAAATCAACCTGGGAGCAAGTAGTTGCCACTGTCTCATACTTCGAGACTCCATCTTCTCGGATTTCTTCGTCTTACAGAGAATTTGTATTCGAAGATATATCCCTCTTATTTTCATGCACTGGTTCGAGTAACCAAATGGAAAATGAGCTACTATATTTGGTTTTATATTACGTAGGATTGCTTCTGAAACTGTTTTTCATTGAATGCAGCCGAAGCAATACTCCTCGGATTTCAGCACTACCTGGTTATGCTCGGAACAATCGTTATAGTTTCCACCATACTTGCCCCTTTGATGGGTGGAGGCGATGTAAGAATAATGTTGGAGTTCTTTTACAATTTCATATTTATTGTTCAGTCCCTAGCTTCTAACCAGATTCTAAACCATAGGTGGAGAAAGCTGAAATGATACAGACTCTGCTTTTCGTTGCGGCTATAAACACCCTTTTGCAAACTTGGTTTGGAACTCGGCTTCCGGTTGTTGTGGGGGCTTCATATGCTTTCCTCATTCCTGCTATCGCCGTCACTTTTTCTAGGAGGCTGAGTATATACATAGAACCACATCAGGTTATTTCGTAGCGATAGAAATCATAAATAATTGCTCTTTTTATGTATAAACTTCTTCTGAAATGCTAGTTGCTTTTGATGGCTAATATAGAGAAGAAGCAAAAGAGGTTACTTGGAAATGACTGGATTTTAATTTTGGAGAAAATTGTTAGTGCATGTCACTGATGTTTTTTGATTCTTAATTGAATTTCAGAGATTTAAACAATCCATGAGAGCTATACAAGGGGCACTTATTGTTGCATCTTTCCTCCAAATCATTATTGGTTTTTTCGGATTCTGGAGAATCTTTGCCAGGTAGCATATTCAAATAATACTCTGCGATGTCTTTTGATCTTAGTTGAAGAACCCAGTAATAATAACGAATGATTGTACAGGTTTCTTAGCCCCCTTAGTGCGGTTCCTCTTGTCACCCTCACTGGCCTAGGGCTCTTTGCATTTGGTTTTCCACAGGTGCACTCATCGTTCTTTTCTCTGTCTATTTGTGCTAAACTTCTATCACTTGTGCTGACTGGATTGTCAACCACTGTCCGGAGTTGGCCGAAGGCTTTCATATTTGGCAGAGTCCACCTTCTGGGCTCCATCATCTGCTCTTATTTGATGTCTCTGGGGTCCCCATACCCCGCATTGTTTCTTTGTAGTTTTCTTTGATTTTTTGGGCGTCTAGCCCCGTTTCATTACAAAAGATACCAGGTATTTAACAAACATAACCTTTTCTTTCCCCTGATTCATGTAGTTGGCAAACTGTATTGAACTTGGACTCCCTGCATTGGTAATTCTGATTATCTTGTCCCAGGTGTGGTACTTTCTTAACCGTTCTCTCTCTCCCATTTCAAGTTAAATCCCTTTGAAATATTTGTATAGCATGATAAAAGAAAAACATAAAGATTCTCCTTTTTTTTTCTTTTTTCTAATTGTATTATCTTAAGACCTAATTAGTGGGTTGCATAAGATATTTACAAGATCCCCTTTTGTTTGACATTACTATTTGCATAATTTCACTTAACTTTGTTGACTCGTAAATAAAATCAGAGTAAGAAGCTTGCAATAATGAAAAACCTGGAGTTGGATATTAATGAGTATTTTGTCCTTACGTTAACTCAAACGAAGAGTTCCACTGAACTCATTGAACTTTTCAAAATATACAGAAGGAACCGTGCATACATTGAACTTGAGAAGTAAGATACTATAATAAAAACTTTTCCTTAATCGTTTAGATTATTGGGTTGAAACATTTCTTCATGTGGTATTAGAGCCTATTATGTCTACACTTCAAGCTCAATGTGTTTTTGTGTGAGAGAATGTGTTAGAAATTATACTAAAAAATACTTAATTTTTTGAGTTGAAGGGGTCATTGACATTATTCATGCGTATGAAAATAATTATCTATTTTTTAGTTGATCTTTCATTCAACTTATGTGAAAACAATGTCCTTGCAGTACGCCCCTCACACGATGAGAACAAGACGAGCTGATCGATTTGCAGTTATAGTCACAATAGCAATTGTATGGGCATTTGCTGAGATTTTGACTGTAGCTGGTGCATATAATAAAAGATCTCTCAAAACTCAATTAAGTTGCCGTACTGATCGATCTGGGCTCATCAGTGGTGCTCCTTGGTCAGTCCTGAACCAGTTTGCTAATGTTTTTAAAAATCATGTTTGGGCTTGAAAGCAATATGCAATAGCTTATGACACTATGCGGATGGTCATCTAAAGCCTCGTTCTTCAATTATATTTCACTCCACTTTTGCAGGGTAAGGGTTCCATATCCATTTCAATGGGGACGTCCTTCTTTCAATGCTGGTGATGTTTTTGCTATGCTTGCTGCTTCTATGGTTGCAATTATAGAGGTATGTTTTTCCATTTTGAATATGTAGACAAACTTGGCTGTTTTATACTAGTATTTTGGCTAGCAGAAAAAGCTTGCAAATGCTAATTCTATCAACAATTTGCATACAATGTCAAATTTGATCAGCTATGAAGCACCTACACTTAAAAAACAGAGCTCGAACATTTCTAATAAGTGTCTAATACTCATATCAAATGCAACACAGTACTTTAAAATTCATTTTAAAACTATATATTTTATTGTAACGTCATGTCTATATTATGTTGTATGGATATGACTCTATGGACCAGCCATTTTAACATGAGAAAATCCATTCTAAAGTGCCTTTATCCTTTTCTGATATTCTTTGGCATTTTTCTTATTAGAAGATACATGAAGGAAGTTCTTTATGATTGAATTTACTTTGATACATGTTCTGTTATTCTCATTTTCTGGGGACAGTCCACTGGGACTTTCATTGCAGCATCAAGATATGGGAGTGCAACCCCTATTCCACCTTCTGTCCTTAGCCGTGGAGTGGGCTGGCTGGTATGATAAAAAGATTTGCAGCGTTACTTCTACATGTGCATGCACGTCTTAGACTATACTATTTGTTTAATTTTGATAATTTCAGGGCATAGCGACTCTTCTGGATGGCTTTTTTGGCACAGGAAGTGGCTCCACTGCATCAGTGTACATATTTTCAAATTCATAAATAATGTGCCTAGTTCTTGTCAAAAAATGCTTTACCTGGGTTCGAGAATTTATCTTCAACTCGTACATAAAAGACTTGACCTAATTGTCCTTTCTTTTATTCCCCTAAGTGAAAATGCAGGTCTTTTGGGTTTAACAAGAGTTGGAAGTAGGAAAGTCGTTCAAATAGCAGCCGTATTTATGCTTTTCTTCTCTATATTAGGTAAAGTATTCCTCTCTGCAATGTCTGAATATTAAAATGTATTTGTTAGTAAAAAAAAAAATGTCTTACTGGTATTTGCATAGGGCGTCTCGTTCATTGGTATGTAATTAATAGTCAAATACGCTTGACTTAAACTTTTTCATTTTGCTCCTCTAATGCTTAGCTTACAACATCTTGATTGTGTTTTCTGTGTCAGGGAAATTTGGGGCTGTTCTTGCTTCAATACCATTGCCAATTATAGCAGCTGTGTACTGTGTACTCTTTGGCTATGTGGGTATGTGAGAATTATAATTGAGTTTGCTTACTTTTATACGGGCTTATGTGAACTTGAACTACTGATTTTGATTGTAATGGTTTCTTCTGAGATGAGCAGCATCAGTTGGGCTTGGTTTTCTTCAGTTCTGCTATCTAAACAGCTACAGGACATTGTTTATCCTTGGCTTTTCTCTCTTCATGGGTTTATCAGTTCCACAATATTTCAACGAATATCTGTTGCTATCTGGGCATGGTCCTGTTCATACTGGCTCCATTGCGGTATGTAGTCTATCTTCATGACTCTGCTTTCAGATTAGCTACCTGTTCAGAAATAATAATAATATTATTAAACAATAACTAAATTTTTTTTATTAAGTGGAGTCGTCTACATAAATTAAACAATAATAATAATAATATTATCGTTATAAAAATATACGGATATCTATAGAAATTCAACAACAAAGAGCACAAGTCCTTGAGTTTTCCGTAACAAAATTTCATATTTTTTTGAGTCAACATGCCACCTCATCATCCAACTATGGTGATTTTAACATAATATTTGTTTTTGGAATTATGGCTCACAATGAATAATATGAGGGACTAAAATCAATTGGAACCCTTTTACGTTTGGGAATCAAAATTGGTCAAAATGTCCCATCTTTGATTCTTATGAAGAATTTCATTTTGAGCTGAACAACTTTCGGTTCTCTTGTCATCTTGCAGTTCAACAACATAGTGCAAGTGATTTTCTCATCCCCACCAACTGTGGCAATCATAGTTGCTTACTTTTTGGATTTCACTCTGGCTCGTGGGCACAGCTCAACTCGCCGAGACAGTGGGAGGCACTGGTGGGGGAAGTTCAGGGACTACAACAAGGATACTAGAAGTGACGAGTTCTATTCACTGCCTATGAACCTTAACAGGTTCTTCCCTTCATTCTGAATCCCTTATATGCCATTTTACGAAGGAAAACAGGGGAAATTTGGTATTCTTAGGATCCTATATTGTCTCTCAAGTGCCCTATATAGCAAAGAGCAGAAGCATGTATAGGAATATTTGAGCAAAAGACATGGCTATCATGCAAATTACTATTATCTTACACAATAAAGAAACTACTTGAAGTTGATTGAACCTCCACACCAAAGTTATTTTTTTTACTTTTTTTTCAGATATTCATTTTATTAAACAATGATAAAAAGAATTGTGTCAAACGCAAATGGCAGCATCAAAAGACTAAGGTAGACAAACAAGTAAAGAAACTTAACTATGCGTTTCTGAGTAAAAAAAAATATCATATACTAATATTTTAAAAAAATACGATAAAGAATTATTTATAGAGACAATATATTTTTTAATTTTTTTAGAGTTATTTTTTTTATTTTCTTTTATCAAATAAACAAGTTGTAAATTTGAATGTGAAACGTTCTTTCTAATAAGAAGAGGAACTTTCTAAAAACGAAAGAAGAAAACCACAGCAAAGAGAGAAGAAAATATAAAATTATAGTCAGAATTGATGAAAAATGAATAGTATAAAAAAAGTAAAATATTTTTTATTATTTTATTTATTTATAAATTTTTTTATAATTAACAATATATATTTAAATTAAAATTTTTAATATTATTTGACAAAATTTAATTTAATTTTTTATATTAATAATAATTTAATTTATATTTTATTTATAATATTTAAAATAATTTTTAAAATTGAAATAATATTATTTTATTAATTTTATTTTATAATATAAATTTAATATTATCTCTGATAACCGAAGAAAAATGAAGAGTACAAAAAATTTAAAATATTTTTTATTTTTTTATAATTAAAAATATATATTTAAATTCAAATTTTTATATTAATAATAATTTATTTTATATTTTATTTATGATATTTAAAATAATTTTTTAAGTTGAAATAATATTATTTTATTTTTTATTATTTTTTATATTAATCACAACATTCTTTTATATTGAATTTGCGTACGGAAACTGGACCTGAAATATTGGGTCTCATCGTTGGCTTGATTGAGCATGCTCTACGCTAACCGGGCCCTCCAAACTGCCCTTGTCGGGCGGGACTCACGGTCTCATGGACTCTGAATTTAAATACGAAATCTTAAAAAGTTCAAATTGACCACAAATAATTTCAAGAGATTGACCAAATAAATTTAAAAACTCTATTTTTTATTTTCATTACAGATTTTTTGAGTTTTTCACTGTTCTTTTTTTTTTTTATCTCAAGATATGCACTTTAAAAAAAATACAAATCTCGAACAAGATCAAATGGTCAAGAGCTCCAACTTATTTCTATAACAAAACTCTTTTAATTATTGAGATAATTAAATTTTAATTTTAAAATTAACATTTTAAAAAATTATTTTTTAAAATACAAAGAGAGTGTATACCTAAAATTATATGAAAAGAAACTAAGAGTTTGTTTGAAAAATATTTTTAAAACAATTTTTTTAATTTTTTTATTATACAAAAATAAAAAAATTTATTTTTCATATTATTTTTATAAAAATATAACTTAAAAAACAGATTTTAAAAAATATCATTTTGTTGTTTTATTTTATTTTTATATAAAATTATTTTAAATTATTTTTCCAAAAACAAGAATTATATAAAATTATAAATAATGTGTCTAAATTAATCTTTAGCCGAATCACATTATTAAGTTCTCAAATATTATTTTTAAAATTTACGTCTAAACAATTTTTTATTTTAATTTTAAAAATCAATTTTTAACATTATTTTTAAAAAATAATAAAATAAAAATACTTAAAAACAATTTTAAACAAATACTTAGTCTTCATTAAAAAAATCTGTGACAAGTTTTTACATAAAAATTTATTAAAAAATAGAAGAAATTAATATTTAGCATAGTTGTTAAAAGAAAACAAAAGCCAACTTCAATTTCAGAATAAGTTTCAATTGTGAACAAAAAGAAAATAAAGCAATCAGTCGTTTTAATGAGATTGACTATTAGGGGAACCATTGAAGTTCCACAAGTCTTTGTCGTTTCTAAGAATCTAACTCTTTTGCCACATTAAATATTCGAGAGTAGCATTAATTCAAAAAAAAAATACAAATACTTTTATTTTAAATTTAAATTATTTCCATTTTTTTTTAATTTTTAAAATAAAAAAATATTTCTCTTAATTTTTATCCTCTAACATTTAACATATTTTATTTATTAAAAAAATTAATTTACAATATTTAATAAAAATAAACCACTATTTAATATTGTTTGCAGATTTAGGTGCAATTAAATAGTGTGTACGATTTACACAAATGCCAGGTGATTACTTACTTTCGAAGCAACTTTAACTGGCTTATCGTGTTGGTTTTCAGTATGCATGCAAATTTTTTCCCTAAACACTCTTTTATTGAAAAGAATGTATTGAATGCATGCAATTATTCACAACACAAAAAGGGCAAAGGACTGAAAATGGTAAACAAATTTAATTACCATGTTTGAAATATTTTCATAGTATCAATAAAAAAATATTTGTAAAACAAATAATTTTAATATTTTAAATAAAATACTAAAATTGCATGAGTAAGTGAATTTATTTACACCTCACAAAATAATTAGTAGTGGGTGTTTTTCTTAATTAATTTTTGATTATTTTATACTAAAGAATTTATTTATTCTTACAGCGTAAAAGAAATTTCCTAAGATTAATTTATAATTAAGAGGAACTTATATTTATGTAAAAAAACAGATAATAAATAATTAAAAGTAAAGTAAGTAAAAAAAACTATTTTTCTTTATTGATTTACGAATTAAGTTAATTAAATAAATATTAAAAAGACTAAAAAAAGTGTTTTTTAAATAAAATAATATAAAAATGGCACAATTATTACTCGAGACAAATAACTGACTTCATAATTCATGAAATCGCCATCAATCACTATTACAGAGTTAGAAGCATGTGTTTTGCTTTTTGAACATAAAATACGGAGAAATCATCAAAATACGTTTGATTTTTTATTTATTTTTTATTTTAAAAAATTGTGTTTAAAAATTATTTTATAGACAAAAAATAAAAGAAATTATTTGATAAACTATTTTAAAAATATATTATTTTTAAATTTTTTGTATTTTAAAAATAAAAATAAAAAATAAAAACAATTTTTTTTATTTTAAAAATAAATTATTTTTTTAACAATAATAAAAAATAATTATCAAACAAATTTTTTTTATTTCAAAAAAATAAATAAATAAACAGATCCCAAATCTCCATAAATAAATTAATTTTAATAACCAACAAAAGTAAAAGAAATTGGCTCCATTATCTCTCCTTGGCATTCACAGTTTCACCCACTCTCTTCTCTTTTCCATCATTCACTCTCTCCGAAATAACCACAAAAAAACAGAGACTTAATTCTTGGGGGGAAAGAAAATAATTAAAATATAAAAATAATAATAATAATAATAAAAGAAACTTTTTTGAGAGAAAGAGAACTCAAGATATGTCAAACCCAAACCCATAAGAGCGAGCGATGACCGAAAGCAGAGCCACTATTTCGCCAGTCGTTAATCACTCACCATCGCAATGTCTCAGTCGTCGGAGTTGTCCGCCGCCGGAAGCTTGTTCTGCTGCGAGGACGCCGCTGAAGTGGTGTCCTCCGTTGCGGACACGTCGATCTCCGACCATCCCTCGTCATCATCGTCTCTACCACTCTATACGCCGCCGGCCGATGAGACAATCATCGGCGGACTCATCGACGTCGAGACCCATCACATGCCCGACCCGGATTATCCACAACGCTGCCATGGCCGTTTCATCGACGTCACCGCTCGCCAACACTCCATCAACTGGATCTTGAAGGTATTCGCTTAATTACGTAGACGATAATTTGTTTGCATTTTCCTCCTCTGAGTTCGTCTCTTGATATCTCTGGGTAATGCAGGTGCACAAGCATTGCCAGTTCCGACCAGTAACGGCGTTCCTCTCCGTTAACTACTTGGACCGTTTTCTCTCCTGCTCTTCTCTTCCGGTACTGTGCGTCTTCTCTTTTTCCCGGGAAAATGAAGCTACATTCCATGAAAATATCGGATTTTCCGGGAAAAGTGTCTGACACGTTCTTTATTGTTATGATTTTTTTTTAATTATTATTGAATTAATCGTTTAGCTTTTTGGTCTGAACCTGGCAGCGACCAACTGGGTGGCCGTTTCAGCTGCTATCAGTGGCTTGTTTGTCTTTGGCGGCGAAAATGGAGGAGCCCCATGTCCCTCACTTGCTGGACCTTCAATTGTTCGAACCCAGATTCGTGTTCGAACCCAAGACGATCCAGAGAATGGAGCTCTGGGTCATGACCAGTCTCAAGTGGAGATTACGCTCTGTAACGCCCTTCGACTACCTCCATTATTTTATCTCCAAGCTCCCTTCTTCCTCCACCCCAGAACCCGAACCCGAACTCGATCTCATGAACCGGGTCTTCTCTGCTGCCTCCGACCTCATTATTTGCACCACTCATGGTACCCACAACTTGGCTTCATGTCAGTTTTGTTATTCGGATTCTTTTCCTTTCCGGGTGGTAAGAAGTTGATCACTTTTTATGGATTCTATTTCAGTGGTTGAGTTCCTGAGATATGCACCGTCGACCATCGCCGCCGCCGCCGTGCTCTGTTCAGCTGGCCAACGCCACGATATCCACCACCAATCTCCGCCGTGTTTTCATGACAGAGTAAACAAAGTACACTAATACACAAATAAAAAATAAATTATTTTTATTTTTTCAAAATTGATAAAAAGCTGTGAGAATCATGAAAAGGAGTGCTACAGTTATGTGGCGGGAATAAAAATCGGTTTTTTTTTTTTTAAATAAAACGATTGACCTTTGTTTCGGGAACAGGAAATGGTGAGAAGCTGTCACCAACTAATGATGGAGTACGTGGTGGGCACGTGTCCGGGAACTCTCCATATAGGGCGTAGAGCGGAGGCTGCGCCTCTTTCAAGCCCCATCGGCGTGCTCGACGCCGCTACTTATAGGAGCTGCGACACCCGTTCCGAGAACCTGGGGTCAAGCAGGCAAGCCGAGGAGCCGTCCAAGAAGCGGCTGCGATCCTCTGCTGTGGATGTATAGCGGCGGTAGCTAAGACCGGCAGGCATCCTAGTATCATACAACATCAAGATATGTCCCATTTTGGGAATCTCTTCAGAGAGAAAGGAGGGTTACTTCGATATATTTTTGTTAATCGTAATTCTCTTCCCGTAGCCGTTGATTATAAGACCAACGGTGATTGATTGGAGGAAACTTGGTCCGGTTAGAGGTAATTTTGGTAATTTACCTTTAAATGGATATAATTATATTAATAATAATATAGAATCGAATGAGCTTCTGTAATGTAGATTTTTTCAATAATTTTATTTTTCACAAGCACCGAGAAGGCTTTAGAATATCATAAATAAGTGTTAAATATATTAGACATATTATTAAATAAACTTATTTTAAAATAATTTTTTATATATTTTTAAATTTATTATCTTGTTATTTGCAATCTGATTTGCATGCATTAAAATTTTTTTAATTAAATTCAATATTTAAAAAATATGTAGAACAAGTTTCTTTTTACGCTTTTTAAATATACCTTTTAGTTTTAGGCTTCAAATATATATGGACAAAAATGCCAACAACAAAAAATTCCCTTCTCTACATAATACAAGCATTGATCTTTATGACACGTGTCAGACAAATGTGGGTCGGAACCTTTATTCATTTTTTTTTTGGGGGGGGGGGGGGGAGGGGGGGTGAGAGGTGGCGTTCTAACGTAAAACTGATCAAATTATGCTGGCAGCTTGTCTTTACTTCGGAGAATGCTTTGTGGAATACCGAAATTAGACATGGCAAATAAATTACAGCAAGTGTGAAATGACTCGGAAGACGTACCTGCCTCGTGATAAATTACTGGACGGTGACGTGGGCATGACGGGTGGATGCCACGCAAGAGGGGGATTTTGGAGGGAAAGGAACTGAGTCGGAGAAGGGAGATGAATCAGAGCCGTCCAGATGTGATTTGAGGAACAGAAAAGTAGATGACTGTAGAGTAGAGGTCTTTGTCAATAAATGCTATATGTCATGCTGACGAAGAGGTAAGTTTAATTTTTAAAATAAATATTAGTGACAGAATTTTTTTGTCGTAATAAAATATTTAAAAAAATATTAATTTTATAATATTAATAATTTGTAGATATATTTTTAAAATAACAACGACAAAAAAAGGTTTATCACGCTTTCACGAAGGACTAGGATGATGCAGTGTAAGGGAACGAGAAACCAAAAGGATATTGTGCTGTCTGACCAATGACCCAATTATAGGTAACGGGACGGGAAGAGACACGTGGCTATTACGGGAAGAAGGCAAGGTTTAATTTCAGGTTTTAGCTGTCTCCTTCTTTTTACTAGGGTTTTTTCTTTTAAATAATTTATTGAAAATATAATTTATAAAGTGGCAAATATGAAATATATAAAATAATAATAAAATTAATATATGATACATAATTTAAAATGTTAATGTGAACATTAAAACTAACAGTGTGGGCTTTTTTTTCTAACGAAATATTTAGATGACATTTTAATAATTAAAATCACATTTTATTCATTTAAAACCATTTTTCTAAACTATTTTTATATATAAAAACATGTAATTTTGATCACTTAAAGTGTCATTTAGATAATTCACTTGAAATAAATAGATTACAATAGTCGTTTGAAGCCCACATAGTATATTTTGTTAAAAGAAATGATAAAATTATAAATAAATTATATAATTGTAAATTTTTTTTTAAAAAAGGAAACGTTGTTTAATTTTGAATAAAATAAAATAAATTAAAATATAATTTACCAGAGATGAAGGACTTATTTGATTCTATTTTTTTTTTTTTTTTTTTTAAAAATTATTTTTAAAAATTATATTTAAAAGTTATTCTATAGAACAAAAGTAAAATAAAATTTGTTTGATAAATTGTTTTGAAAATATGTTGTTTTTTATTTTTTTAAAAAATAAAAACTAAAAACAAAAATAATTTTTCATTATTTCTATTTTTCTATTTTAAAAATAATTTATTTTTAAAATTTGTTTTTGAAACAACAACAAAAAATAGTTATCAAAAAAAATTTTTTATTTTAAAAATAATTAAAAATAAAAAAATAATTTTTAAAATTATAAAACAAACAGAACCAACAAAATTTAAATTTAACACTCAAAAGAATATTTGTAATAACAAAAATTTAAATTTTAAAAAAAATAATCTTAATATTTTATATAAAATTAATTTTATATTAAAAAAAAGGCATTGACCCGTTTGCGTACGTTGATTTCTGAAGCCCTTTCTCCCACCTCCTCAGTACCTTTCTATTTTTACCGTGTTTGCGCCGTTACGTCAACATGCTTCTGCCTTTTCCACTCCAACAAATTTTTGGCGTGCCTATATTGTTAGATACACTGCCTCAGAAATTGAAGTTTTCTTCGTTAAGGCGCTTGCAGAGTGACCCTCCTCTTTTTCAATTATTGCATTTGTGGATTCCCGCGAAGGCTAGCTGGCCCACAAAATTTGACTGGGATTTTCCATATAAGCTGGTCAAATCCACGTCCCATCACAGCCTGGACTGGGACCCTTCTACCTCCTGCGCCAAATTTCATCCACAGCGATACTATTACTATTAGATTGCAAAATTATTACCTGTAACGAGAAAATCAACTGCAAAATTATTATATGTAACAAAAAAAGTTATAAATAATGGTTTTTTTTTGTTTACTTTGTCTCGAACGATGTGCATAAGTCAATAATTAAATTAAATTGAGTTGAATTAATTTTTAAAAAATTATAATAATTTTTTTACTTTGCCTGGAAGGGTGTGCACAAATCAATAGTTTATTTAAATTAAATTAAATTAGTTTAAAAAAACTATAATAATAAAATTGATTCTAATTAATAAATTTAAATAAATTATACTTTATTAAAAAATTAAATTCACGTAAATATATTTAAATTTAATTTGACATATAATTTTTTTTAATATAGTACAATTCAGTTTTTTAAATTTAAATCAATATCACATATTTGACATAAATTAAATTTTTTTAATAATTTAAAATTTCAATCAATAATAAATATTAATTATTTAATTTAAATACTGTTTCATCGAATTTAACTTATAATTCCAAGAGAATTGATACTCGCTTATGCATATGATCAATGATTGAACAACTTGTAGGAGATTGTCACCACAAGTAATCACTTATATTAGTGTATATTGTTGCATATACAATAATGTAATTATTATAATTTTATCACAGATAAAATAAAAATAAATTTAAAAATATATATTTTTTATTAAAAATAAAAAAATAATTTAATTTATTATTAATAGAATAATGTCTATATGACAAAAATAATATTTATTATATGTTATGATTAAAATATTAATAGTGAATAAAAATTATTTATTAATAATTAATTAAATATTAAATTAAAAAAATATAGAGAAGTATGAAGTGCACAGAATTATAATTATAATTAACTATAGTTAAGCTGAATTAGTTGGAATTGGTTAATTACCAATCTATAAATGAAATGTTCTTTTTGCTGATAGTGACTTATCTACTGTATGTTCCGCTTGTTGTCTTGACAAAAGTCAAATTTCAATATCATAATCCTCTTCATATAATTTATTGGGATGTTTGGAGCCTGCCCTATTCCATCCATAATGATAGATTTTATAATTAACGGTGGAATTATTATTGAAAAGGAGAATTAAAGCGCCTCTTTGTTTTTTTTAAATAATTTTTAGAATAAAAAAATTTATTTATAAATTATTTTTAAAAAAAAAATAAGAAAAAATTATTTTTATTTTTAGAACATAAAAACTTTAAAATAATATATTTTTAAAATAATTTATCCTACAGATTTTTTTTTATATATATATAACAATTTTAAACATAATTTTTTTAAAAAATAAAAACAAAATTAAACAAGCCCAAAATTTTTCAAGAAGTGGTGAGTACATGTCACTTTCTAGATTCTTAATTGCTAAAATATTATTCATAGATTGAGTTGCACTTACATACATTGATAAAATGGTCTCAAGGAGAAAAAAATACAGAAATCAATCTTACTTTATATGTTAAAACATTTTTTTCTTAAATTTTAAAATTATTAAAACAAAAAAAATGTCTTCTATTTTTATTTTAAAAACAAATTCTAAAAATAAATTATTTTAAAAGTAAAAATAAGGAGGAGTTGTTTTTATTTTTTATTTTTATTTCTATAACATTAAAAAAGTAAAAAAAAAATATTTTTAAAACATTATATCAATTTTTTTTTACTTTTAATTTTTAGAATAGTTTTTAAACATAATTTTTAAAAATATATTTTTTTAAAAAAATTAATCAAACAAATTGTATGTCTTTTTAATGGTAACCATTTTTATTGATATTTTGTCTACTTTTGTTTTTAAAAATTCACACCTTCAAAAAAAAATCTAAAAATTAAGATTAAATAAATCTCGAAGAAAAAAAAAGAAACAAATTATCAATTGTATTCTTGGCTTGTGTACGTATGCTGTTTTTTTGGTTCAAAATGCACGAATGCTAAATTACCGTTGCCGTCATGCCACGGCAGATTGGGACAAGACAAGGGAAGGGGTCCAGCGTGGGACCACAAAGGAAAAAATGGGTCCCACAAAACAGTGTCTTTTGAGTAAAACAGCCACAATAGGAAACAGCCCAAGGACGAGACAAACATGCATTAACAGCCTTTGCCCCCACTACAAGCCACCCCTATGTTTATGCATCTCACCAAAGGCTTTTCACATTTTCCCCCTAACTCCTCATTAATGCCCTTTTGGTTACTTCTGATTGGCTTTCTTTCCAATTGCTCTAAACCACCCCCCCCCGCCCCCTTTTTTTTTCTCTCTTCTACATTTAGAAGCAAAGGCAATTCTTGCTTAATATTGTATCCTGGTTTAGAACTGATTTTAATTCATAAGTTAGCCCACAAATATTATAAAAAAAATTGCGTTAATTAGAATTAGTTCAACTAATAAAATTAAATTGCATCGATATAAAAAAGAATTTAATTCGATTATTGTTAAAGTAATTTAAAAATGCGTCTAATAGTATGAAAATTCGAATTGTTCAGTGCATTATTAAGTTATAATCATTCTTATTTTTAGATATTATGTAATAAGATATTAAAATATAATATATCATAATATTTAAAAATTTTATATTTAGTATAATAAATAAAAAATTATTATAAAAAAGACATAATGAATATTATATATATAAGTTAACAAAATTAAAAATTTTAAGATTTGAAAAATCTTAATTTGTTAATGGTATGAAATATTATGTAAATTAGTATCGTCTTATACTTTTTGATATCTTTGACGATATTAAATATTTTAAATTTTAGTATACTAAATTTAAATATATTAAATACTGCCTAATATTTAAGATATCATGATAACGATAATTGTTTATAAACTTTTCAACTCTTTAAGAAGTGAAGCTCTCTATAAAATTACCTTTACTAATTAATGATTCAATTTTTTATTAATAAATATTCATTAAGTAAAGTAATAATTTTGGTCCTTAAATTTATTGATCAAAATATTTTTAATTTTTGAATTTTTATGAATATATAAGTTAATTTCGGAAAATTCCTTTAAGAAATAATATTTGCTGATATTTTTAAATATTTAAAAATAATAAACATGTAACAAAATGATAATTTTAAAGAATAATATTTGTGTAATGAAAAATTTAAAGGTTAAAGATAAATATGTTTATAAATTTAAATATTAAAGTATTAATTTATTCAAATAATATATCTATCTCTTAAATGTTATAACAGAATAATATTGAAGAAAAGTAGGGGAACAGATCCTCTGTTGTGACTCATGGCACAGCACGCCGTACTGTGTTCGATGCATACCGTTTCAATGTTAATAAAACGGTGCGTTCTTTCATCACACGCATCTTACGTGAATTTTATCATGTAAATATTAAAATATTAATTTATTCAAATAATATATCTACCTCTTAAATGTTATAGCACTGTAATATTGAAAAAAAATAGTGCATGACAATTAATGAGATTGAACATTAATCTATTTGAGAAGACACTGATGATTGTGAGTCATAGTTAATTAATCTCCCTGACAACAACATATTAAAGCTCATGTCTGTAATCCTATGTTAATAATTTATAGCAACCTTTAAGACCACCTTCTAGTTGTTTTGTGGACACATGTTTTGATGTTGGTAACCTGTCACTAGTGGAAGGCGGTGAGAATGAAACACAAGAGACTATCATCGAATTGAATTATAAATTTAATTTAAAAAAATTAATATTTATTATTAATTAAAAATTAAAATTATTTTAAAATTTTAAATTATGTCAAATTAAAATCAAGTTAATTCGAGTTTTAAAAAAAATATTAAAATATATCAGTGTAAAAGAAGAAAAAAAGTTTTATGAAAAAAAAAATAGAGGAGGGGCATTTTTGAAAAAGAAAAAAAGGGGCTCCCTTTTTCAATTAAAAAAATAAAAGTGATTGAAAGTTTATATGAAAAGAAAAAGAATTTATATGAATTCAAAAACTCATTTTTTTTCATCCAAGTCATATTTGAGCATATTTTAAATTTTATATATAAATTTTATTTATTAAAAATAATTTATAAATAAATTAAAAATTTATAAATTATACACTAATTTATAAATTTTTAATAAATTTATTTATTTTTTAAAATACACTCATAATCTATTTGTATGAAATAATTTTTTTTAATAAAATAGAATAGTTTTAAACTTATTAATATAATTTATTTTTAATAAATTCGACCAAATTATCCAATTATTCACGGCGCCGCGAGTGGGGTACGGGCGGGGAAAGAGACAATTCAATTTCTATTGTTAAACGGAATCTATCGGAACGGTGAGGCAGCTGGGAATATTTATGTGTTAAAATGTGAAAGAGATAACGAACCGTGGAGACTTAAACCTCTTTTGGCAGGTAATTTCATTTAATGCTTCTACATTCAACCACCGCAATAAAACACAGATTCCTGGCCAGCCACAATAATTCTTGGGAAGATATTTACTTTGACCAAGTTTATTAAATACAAACAATTTAAATGCTTAAATAAAGATGACAGTATGACATGCAACCTCTTAACAATGATGTCTCATTATTATTCACAATTTCTTTTGAGCAAAATATAGCATATCATTCAATAAATAGACACGTGGGATAAAATTGTGATTCAATTAATAAATAATTTTAAATTTAATAATTGAAATTTTTTTATAATATTAAAAGTTTAACATGTAAAAAAAATATTAAAAACATAATTTTAATATAAAAAATAAAATTAATTTTATATTTAAAATATGTGAATATACTCATGTCAAAACAAAAAAAATTAAGTGTTATTTCTAAATAATATTATAAGAAAATTAAGAACAAAATTTACTAGTAGTAAAGCCAAAAAAGAAAAAAAATAAAAGATATTTTTGGAAACAATGCAGATCTTTTTTGAGAGTTTTGTCTCCTAAGCCTTGAATAGGTTTCTTCATCTTAGCCCATCAATACTATTGTTGTAAATACAGAGAACAGGCCCAAAAATATTTATAAGAACCAAACTTATAGAAAAGAGAGAAAATTTTCATTACAAAACAAAAAACTTTACAGGCAGACCCGTTATGGGCTGACTTTGGGCTAGAGAAGGTGGGTTGTAGTCCACATCCTTTTGAATCACAATTTTCTCAATTGTTGCTATGGGTGGGGTGAGCCCTAGAGATTGGTCTGGTCTCTGCTATTCCCTTCTACAGATCAGGCCTCCAAGGCTACAAGCAAGTAGTCCCAATAACTTTAAATGTATTATTATTATTATTATTTTATTTTTTTTTAAATTTTTGAGTCACTTCACTCTAATTATAATTAATAGAAATCATTGGAGAGTTTTTAATTATAATCAAGCAAATATGAATATTAGACCAAACCATTGAAATTGGATGCTTTGAATCCCACTTCTTCCCTTTAAATGTTTTCCTACTTCATGGATATTTTTTAATAGAACTTTAGGTAAGAGGTTCATTTTAAGTATTTTAATAAAATCATAACACATAATTTTTTTTTTATAATCCAATATCACATTGTTAGTTTTATAAGAAAATTTTAATTGTATTTTCAATTTTTTTATTTTTATGTTTAATAAAAATAGTTTTTTATTAAATTTTTTGATTATTTTGTCATTAATTTATTACACTTATATTACATATATTTAATTGAAAAAAATATATTATTAATAAATTTAATGATATACATATATCGTCCGTGTAACAAATTAACGGTATAATAGATAATGAAATTAAAGAAATAACTATTTTGACTCATTTATTAAAATTAAAAAAATTATATTACAAATTATAAAAAAATAAAATTAATGCATTCCTAAAAAAATTTTACTTCCTGCCTCATAATTTTACTAAAAATTTGATAAATTGCACCGAATTTTTTTTAATTGTACTTCTTGGTTTTTCTTTCTTATATAATGAAAAAGGAGTATTTGTAATTCATTTTCAAAATAGACTTCATCAAAAAATATTAAATTATAACTTTTTCACAACAAGAAGTTAATTAAATTTATACATATAATTAATTTTTTAAAACTATGTTATTCTACCTCCGCTTACGTTTGTTTTGAAATAAAAACTCAAACTTAATCTAAATTTTAATTAGGCTCGAGTCAAAATATTCAAACTTAATTTAAATCAACTTTGGATTAATCAAATTTGATTTTATATTATTTTTAATTTTAATATATTAAATTAATCTTAAAAACGGGCCGAATAATTTAAGACCAACTCCCGATTGGTCCGATCCCGTCGGATTATCCGGTTACCGGTATCGATGGGCGGGAGCAGGTAAGCTACAGTGGGGTTGAGGCTAGTGAGTTACGTGGCAGGCGAGGATTGGTGAAAATGCTGCTAGAGAGTAGAGGGCGGTAGATTGATGTTGGTTTTGGGTTATACGCGTCCGTACAGAGGAGTGACAGGAGACGACAAGAGAGAATAGGGTTTGGTTTGGTTTGGAATATTGTAGCAAGCCACACCCACCACCAATCTCACATGCTGTCTCCGAGTTCTGAGCTTCGTGCTCGCCAGCTCACATTTTGCAATCATCAATCATGATATGACAATGACAATTATTTATTAATCATTTATAATTATTACTAAACTTTTTTTATATTATAAAATTATGAATTATAATTTATAAATATTTATTTAAATTTTTGTAATAAAAATAATAAAATAAGAATTAGTTGATTGAGTATATAGAAGTTAAAGTTTTTTTTTTTTATAAATTCAAATTTTAATATTATAAAAGTCATAAGTTAGGAGATATATATTAATCAACACTTTACGTAAAAGTACAATTAATTGACATATACTAATCAAGACCTCTTTTTCCTGTTGAGAATCAAAAGTACAAATACTGCAATGACACGTTTTTAAGATTTTAAAATTAATTATAGTTTTTGACTCAACAAAAATAATATTATAAAATTAACACTTAAATTTAATTAAAATTTTAAATTATGTTAAATTAAATTTAGTTGGATTATATCATGTTAGCTTAGTTGGGTATAAAAAATTTTAAAAAAGGTCACTTCACCTGTTTAATTAAATATAAAAAATTAAAGATTTTTTTTTTATTTTTTATTTTTTATTTTTAAAAATTATATTTAAAAATTCTTAAGTAGAATAAAAAAAAAAATTCATTTGATAAATTTTTTTGAAAATATTTTTTTTTATATTTTAAAAATAAAAAAAATTATTATTTTTTTATTTTTAAAATAATTTATTTTTAAAACAATAACAAAAAAAATTATCAAACTAATTTTTTTTGTTTTAAAAATAATTAAAAATTAAAAATAAATTTTAAAAATAAAAAAACAAACAAATCATAATTTTTATAAATTCCATTTAATTTGTTTAAAGTAATTTTTTTTAGTCGAATTCAAAAGGGCCTACTAAAATTTTTTAAGATCTAAACTTCTAATTTTCTCTTATCACATGACTAACCAGCTGTGAATTACTCACCAAGACTTTGCACAAACACATATATAATTATGAGAAAAATTGACATTTTTGGTGGTAATCAAACTCTTAAAAGGTCGCCAATTGAGAGAGGAGTAGCTAGGTCAAAATAGTGATGGGCCCAAAGTTGTTGGGAAGACCCATGAGAAGGAGTTGTCAAATTATGGCCCATATGAGCTGGATATGAAGTGGGTGCCATTTGACGCATTCCTCCAATAAGGGGGGGAGAAGTAAAAGAAAAGGAACAGAAACGTTCAATTATGATGCCCTTGATTGGGAAACTTCCACTCTGGATAGCATTGATGCTAACACTAGCTAGTAGTATTAGATATTAATTTTGTTTGTTGCGGTCATAAATAATGAGTGATCCAAGGCCAAACTGCACATGCATCTTAATAGTCTTCCCCCCCCCCCCCTTTCACTTTCTTTCCCCTCATGTGGTCTCTTTGTCAATAAAGCCATGCCTACATTTTTATTTCAATAAACTAATAATTTAATTTTAAAAATTATTAATTAATTACATATAAATTATTTTATTAATCTTTATGAATATCAAATTTGTTATATATTAATGCTTAAGAGATTAATATATAGTAAAATTGATATTTTAAAAAAAAATCCAAAGATTAAGCTTTGAAAAATAAGTTAATTCCCTCTATAAAAATTATTACATTAAATTAATTATTAATAGGCATATAAGAATATTAATATTTTTATTAAACTCATTTTTAATGTGCATATATTTTTGTCTATAATTAATTTAATTTATAAATTTTTGTAAATCAAGTTTATTTAAAAATTAAGTAAATTTTAGTTTCTAAATTATTAAACTCATTACATGTTAATTAATGGTTATTTAGTCTTTAAAAATATTAAACTTGTTTCATATTATTTTATAGATATTTGATACAAAGATTAATAATTAATTTATGTATTGAAGAGAATTGAGCGACTGAAATTAAATTATTTTATAAATTTAAATATTAAATTATTTTATAAATTTAAATATTAAATTATTTTATAAATTTAAATATTAAATTATTAATTTAGTACTGAAAACTTTTCAACTACCTGCCAAAAATGTTGCTGGTGGATATACTAGGCAGAAGGATAAGGATTGTCATAATTTAAGCTTTTATTAGGGTTTAGGCTATTGTAGGCATGCTCCACGCCCACTCTAAATAAAGAGCTTGATCAGTACCAGGAAGCTTCATAAATTTTTGTTGCAAGCTAAAACAGAAACACATTTCAACACAAGTTTCTTTGATTAATATTGTTTGTAACCAAACTTTGACCATTTGGAGTGTCGTTTTGTCTAATTTTAAAAGATTCAAGTTGGGTGGCTCCATATTGAATTGTAGGGCTTCTATTTTTAATTAATTCTTCTTCCCTTTAATTATATAAAATAATCAAACTTGTGTATCAAGCTCTATTTGAGTGTCAACATTTGATCTTATCTTCATTCATATTCTTATTTGTAAATGTCATTGTCATATCATATGATGGGGTAACTCTACAAATTATCTTAATTGCAATTAGTAGTTTCTAAATTTAATTTATCTTTCAATTTAATTAAAATTCGTTGCTAATGTCGAAACTAAAAAAAATACAATATTTTTGTGCGAATAATTTTAAAAAATTGATAAAATTGTAATTTAAATCATAATTAAAAAAATTAAATTAAAGTGATTAGTTTAATAAAAATTATCAAGAAAATAGACGAGAACTTTAAAATAAGTCAAAAAAGACTTTTTGTGAATAATCTTTAGAATTTAATAAAATTATAATTCAAATCATAATTATAAAAATTGAATGAGATTGATTAGTTCAATAATAAAAAAAAGAATGAATTGGTATAATCATAAATTTGACAATCAAGAAATTATCGAAGACTCTAGAATTAGTCAATGTCGATCAAAGACCGACCTAAACTAGCTTATTTTTATCATAAATCCGTGACATGGACATGGTTTGAGACTAAACTAGACAATGGGCAAATTTTATGAAAAAAATATGATGCAGTAGGATTCAAACACGGGGACTTGAAGAACAGCTTACCATTGTGACAAAGCATAATCATTGTTCGTATAGTATAAAGGATTTATTTATACTTTACAAAAATAATTAAACATTTAATAACTAAACATAAAATCATGGAAAATTATAAAAATATAATATATTAATTTTATTATTAAAAAAAGTATTTGCTCATGATCTAATCTTGAATTATTATGTAAATTTTTTGCTAAAATCATATCAGTGATATATTTTATTTATAAATTATGAGTTAATTTAATAAAAAAATTTATAATATCTCTATTATATTAGTGGGTTTTAAAATTTTTAAAACTAAATACTATATCACATATTATAATTTTTTTTATACCCAATTAAATTATTCAATGATGTTTTTATGTTTTAGAGATTTTTAAGACATTAATTTAAACATATCACATCATTTTTAATTACATATCACTTACTTGCCTCACCAATAAATCATTTTTTACAACTCTCCAACGTAAACCATAATTTAAATTTGGGGTCTATTATGATCTAAATGATTAAAATTATTATTTTATTTTTAAAAATACGGTTATAAGTATCACATTTTTATGTATCTTTTTCTCTTTACTTAAGGGATTATTTAGTTTATTTATTTTATACTTTTATTTTTATTAGAAATAAAAAAGACTGAAAATATATTATATAGAGTTTAAATAAAAATATTTTTCCAAAACATTTTTTTTAAAAAGAATGAAAATAGAACATATTAAAAAATATTTTCAGTGTTTTTAAAAAATAACTAATGATATTTTTGTTATTTTAAAAATGAGTCTATCGTAATTATAAAAAGTCAAACTCAAAAATTAAATAATATTTATAACTATTTAATTAAAAAAACATATTTTTTAAATAATAAAATTTACAAATAAAAATATATTTTTAAAATAACAATAAAAAATAAAAAATAAAAATACTTTCACAAGATAAAAGTATTTTTTTTTTTTCAATCGTATATTATTATTTGACTGCCTTTACTTTTTCCTTCTGGATTTTAAATGGTTACTGAATCTAAGTACGTCTGCGTACTGCTCTTATTTGACCCGTCACGTGCATAAGTCCTTTCAAGCTAGGAGTCACGGCCCATAATAAGCAAAGGTTTTATATTCATTGAATATTCATTTATATCAACCTTAAATTATTATTATTATTATTTTTATAATTATTCTCAATAAACTTTTCAAGTTTAAGAGTACTCTGCACCAAAAAATAATTTAAAAATTCTATATTTTAAACGGTATATAAGTTTAAATAGTAAATTTATATTTTGAATGGTAAAAATAGATTTTGAGTTGTGAAAAATATTTACTTATTAAATTTGATAGTAAATATTTTCAAAACTATACTTAATCTTTGCCCAAAATTAATTTGGTTAATAAAAGTGTTATGTTTAGAAATGTCGCTTTTAAATTAAGAAATAATTTTATAAATATATTTGATAAGTTAAATAAATTAATTTATAATTTATTTATAAATTTATTTGATTAAATTAAATATATTTAATAAATAAATTTATTTCAATAATTTAAATTATTTATAAATTATATAATATTTTAAATAATGTATAACTTATAAAATTTTAATAATTTTTAAATTTTAAATTAATTTATAAATTATTTTTCTCAAACAAAACTTATATTAATTGTAGTAAAAATAAAATTGTTTCCTTTCATTTTTATTCTTTTACAAAAAAATTAAGAGGCAATAACTAGAATCAATGGAGGATTTTTTGAGTTAATGCAATTTGATTTTATTAATTCGAAGGATTTTTTTTACGTTAATAAAATTTAATTTTATCAATTGAATATTCACCCAAAAAAATAGATAAAAGAAAAGCCGTTTTTGGCTGTTAAAAAGAGAATTTGACAGAAATGACAGTTTGAAATTCAAGGGAATTTAGAGACAAGTGCGGGTGCACGTGCAGACATGTGTTTGAATATGTGGAAGCCCGCACACGAATATTATGCACACGTGCCCACATGCCTCTGTGACTGGTGGTGAAGTAAAAATCCTTGGAAAGGAGAGAAGCGCTTCTGAATGTGATTGCATGTGGATTCATAAAAATCCCACTCAAACTGCACTTTGCCCCAAAAATATTTTTACAGTCTCTGCCAAAACCCATTTTTATTTCATCTCTTCCATAGTTACAGAATCTCTCTCTCTCTCTCTCTCTCTCTTTCAACATGGACAGAAAAAAAAGGGTAAAAAATAGTCCATTTGATTTTGCTCTGAAATCTGCATAATGGGATGACAAATTATGCAAGATTTGTGTGGATAAAAGTGTCTTGGTCTGGTTTTTTTTTTACCATCTTTTATTGGTTTTGCAGTTGAAATTAGATCTGTCTTTCAATTTTTTTAATTAAAATTAAGAGAAAATTGTATATACTTTCTTTTAAATTCGAGTTATTCACAAATATTCTTTGTTTTTAAAAATTAAAAATTCCCCCACATCAACTTTTAATTAACTTTTGACTATTTTTTAAAATGAATAGAAATGTCACGTCACACTAATAATGCAAAATTTCTATTAATTATGTTAATGAGTATAAGGTGTTAAATGCTAGTTGTTAAAAGTTTAGAAGGGTCTTTATAAATAATCCAAAATTGAAAGAAATATTTGCATTTTTTACAAGTAAAATAAAAAAAATCTTATTTTAGTCCTAAAAGAAATAATTTAATTATAAATTTAATACTCTAAATATTTTTGTATCATTTTAATTAACACTTAAAAGTATGATTTTGTTCCAAGTTCATCCTTCCAAAAATATTAAAGTAATGCTATCAAATCTTTATAATAAAATATTTTACAAGCTTGAAACCAAATATACTCCCACAATCTCAAGTACTAAAATGATATCAATAATTTATGAAATATTTAATTGATAATAACATAGTCAGCAAAATATACTTGATTTGATTCTTATAGATAATTTTTTGTTAATAGATATGCATTAATTGTTACATATTATCTTAATATATTTTGAGTTGATATTAAGTCTATTATTGATGAATAATTTTTTATCTATCAACGTTACGTGATAAAATTATTTTAAAAATTATAATTTTTGTGATGTGTCACTATTTTAGTACTATTAGCAGACAAAAAAATTATCAATCGATAATAAATTAAATAATTTTTTATATATTTTTACTTTAGTAAAAAAAGAGAGAGAGTAATACTATTAAGTATTTGAATGTTTAATGGTAAAATCTTTATTGAAATCGGTATTTTAGATAATAAAGATTCGATGATTGAACACTCGAGCGCTCAATAGAAAAAAAGAAAAAAAAAAGGAACGAGGTTTCAAGTTCCTTTCATCCATAGTTTAATAACCATGATAGGCAAATAAAAGGAAAACAGGGATACCAAATAATGTGCGCTGTTATATTCAAAACAACTTCAATATTCGTTTCCACAATTGCACACCAAGTCAGATCATGTTTGCTACATAAAACCCATTTCGAAGGACCACTTTTGCTCCAATAATCCCCACTGCAATCTCTTCTTTAGTAATCAAATCTTGCTGGTCTTCCCTCACAGTGGGACAAATGGTGGGTGTAGAGAGAGAAAGTGGCATTACTGCTTAAGGGCATAGGTGTTCGTGTACTGTAGAAGGAGAAATGGACTTGTACCTGGTTTTGTTAAGAGGGTACACAGTGCCTCGCTGTCTTGCATGTGAAAAGGTTGTGGGCTTCCCCCACCCCTTCCTTCCTTCCCTCCCTCCCTCTTCTCTCTTGCATGTCCAAAGCTGTGTTGCTAAATTCTATTTTCTTAATTTACTGCAAAATAAATTTAGGGTATTAGTTCAACTACAAAAATGGTTGATAAATGGTAGTATTATCAAACGGGTTGGTTTGTTATCATAAATGGGTCAAAATATTAAAATTTATATTAAACATATCATAAATAAATTGATTAGTTTACGTTTCTATTTCTATATATTTTTAAAATTTTAAATAAAAGTACATTTAAATGGAATAAATGTAAAATTTTTATTAAAAAAAATTATAAACACATTAATGTAGACAAAATACTATTTTTAAAATCTTGATCAAACCTTTTTAAAGTTAAAACTTTTTTTGTTTTTTTGTGAATTGTCTTGTGTCTATTTTTACCGACATATTTTAATTCGAATCTAATTTTAATTTTTATGTTGAAATTTATCTAATAAATAAATTAAATGGTTAGTTCTATTTGTCAATAATCTGTCAATTATATCTTTGAAATTTGAACCCTAACTTTGACATTAGTATTTAGTTAAAGTCCTTACCATTGTACCAAAACCATTTAATTTGAATACTCAAACTTTTTTATTATATAAATTATTAAAATTTTGCATTTTAATTTTAATGTTTTATATTTTTAGAATTATATATTTAAAAAAATTAAAAATTTAAATTAAATAAATTTATAAATTTAAAGACTAAATTATTAATCTTTGATTTTTTTAATCCTCTCTAGATTAGACGTGGAATGGTATAATTGGAATACAAAGGGAGTTGACGGTAGCCGCCCGAACCCACCTTAAAGCTGAATGGGAGGAGAGTCAGGACAAAACCACGTCTAGGATTTGAGTCCGATTCCCTTCGTTTTCTCCATCACTACCTATCCACGCTATGCAATTTATATCCAACTTGGTGAAGACCAAAACTAGAAAGCCACATTGCTACACAGTCAATTAATACATAGTGTGTGAGAGTTCCATAAAAAAAGATTATATTTTCATCCTTTTACCACTCTTTCTTCATAAAGGAGAAAACCTCATTTGGGATTTTCCTGAGAAAATCGAAAGCTAAGGAAGATGGAAGCAGCATTGGCTTCAGAATGCAGCAGTGGGTGCGAGTCTGGTTGGACTTCATACCTGGAAGAACGCTCTTTCCTTAACCAGAATGCTTCAATCAGAGACACTCAATTTGTTGGCGAAGACGATGGGTTTTTTGGTGAATGCAAAGAGAAAAGAGTCAAAGACGAGGAGGACTTGTCTATGGTTTCTGATGCTTCTTCTGGGCCTCCACATTTCCCAGAAGATGAGGCTTACTTCAATGAAGAAGATAATGGGTGCTTTTATGCTCCATCCAAAACAGCAAAACTGGCGAAGACAGGTAAAAACAGGCAGAAAGTTAGAGAAAATCAACATCTTGAAGATAAACACCTTCTTTCTTTACTTGACGATACTGCAAGTTCTCCTGTTTTTGACTTCTCCAAGGTACTTTTGAGCTAGCAAAACGCTATTTCAATGTCTGATTCTTAAGAAACATTTATGGGTTTTGGGATTTATTTTACTCAGATGAATCTTGACTGCTTTTTCAGAACAATCAGCAAGCTTCAACAGAGTGTGTGCTAGATTATTCACAAGGTTTCTCTGCAACTTATTTTGAGGTACCCGGCATGGTTCTGACTTCTTTCATATTTTATTTGGAGATCTTATTTTGTTAAAAAGCGTATTCACAATCTTTTGTGTTCTTGCAGGAGAGATCCTCATTCCAAGACCATTTTGGCTTTCTACAATCCTCTCTATCACAACATGAACTTCAGAACAACCAGTGAGTACTTGCTTCTTCTTCTCTGCACAAAAAGAAAAAAATTCCAGTTATGAAAGCTCTATGACCTTGTTATGATTGGAATTGCATTCTCTGTTTAGTAGGTGGTTTAATGGGAAAGGGATGGGGATGAGATGAAGATAAGATCAGTTCTACTGATATGGCTGCCGTTGCCATTGAAGAAGTTGCAGTAAAAGCTACTAAAGATGGATGGAGGAGGGAGAATTGCAGAAAAGAAGGAATTTGATCTCAGAAGGGATCATGCTCCTTTCTTTTTCTTTTCTTTTTCTCTTTTAGCTGTCGATGCAAGTGGGAAGCAAACAACCTGAAAGGAACAGTTAGATTTTTTTTTCCTACTTGCAAAATTTAATGTTCTTGTCAATGAATAGTGGATACAAGTGAGCTAAGTTAGGCAGGCTCTGTATAAGCATGCTCACACTCCTTGTTTTTGATGAAGACCCATGCTCACTTTATATCAGCAATTTTCAGCACTTGCAACTCTTGCTAAGCATTTAATTCAATATATAACTGTTCTGACTCCATCCTCCAAAATTGAAATAACTATGAGAATGAGAACGTCTATTTTTATATTTTTTAAATATAAAATTAATTTCTTCTGCAATACTATGGATATATCTCTCTCTCTAAATATTTTTTGTGGGGTTGAACTTTTGATATTGCTACAATTTTTAAATATAAAACTAATTTTGTCTATAATTTTTAAATATAAAATTAATTTCATCTACAACATTGTGGATGTCTCTCTCTCTCTCTCTCTCTCTCTCTAAATATTTTTTGTGAGGTTGAACTATTGACATTGCAGAAAAAAATCAACTGCTAAATTTTATTTTGTACAAAACTACATTATTATTAATCTAGTGCATTTAAGAGTTTTCTTTCAAAGTTTTTTTTTTTAAAATGATCCATATGCAAGATGCCTAGTTAAGTAGAGCAGATCAGATCTCGTGTCCATATTAAAGACCATGTAGGAGCAGAGGTTCTTGCTTTGGAAATGCAAAATTTGTTTAGCAGACGCGTACAATCTCGGGGTTCACAATCTGTTCCTCAACCTGCCTATTTAATTTAGCCATTATTCTCAGTTATGCTTAAACAAATTCTTTATTTTTATGTCCTTAGGAAAATTGAGGCATGGAAGATGGCAGTGATTGGCACTCCCAACTTACCAATCCCAGCAAAATGTCAATAAACCTTGCTAGCTAGTAACAAAAAACCCAATGAGCTAAAGAAAATAAGAAATTAACAAAGCAATCCCATAATTCGTCTCAATAGGAGAGAGAGAGAGAGAGAGGAGAGCAAATGGGGCCTCCATTATGAATTTAAAATTATGCACTTTTGTAATCCTATTGGATAACTCTTTTCCTGTTTTCACTCGTAAATGAAACTTTTCTGTAACGCAGAACAAGTTTAGCTGATATCAATAAATCTATTGACAAGGGAAATGATAAATAAAATAAAATAATTACGAATAGATGTATAAATATACTAAATGTAACTTTTAATGATTATATCTATATACTTATTTATAATTAATTTATCTTTAATAAAATATATTTATTTAAGAATCTCTAGATATTTTTTCTACTACTTGATCACGTAGGATTCCCATAAATTTGCATTTAGATCTTTATAAAGAGATTTTTAGATAAATCTAATTTACAAAAGACGAGTAAATAAAGTTAATCACAAAGAGGAATGTATGTTAGCAATAAATTTTAATGAAAAGCGTACTTAAACGTACTTAATTAATAATTTTTCATCTTCATATTACTAGCTATGAATTCAAGTATTGGAAAAAAAGGCTGTAATCATTTATGAGGACAATACGTTCATGAATGTTTGGAAGAGTCGAGACAAGGCTCCGTAGTTGTTATGAAAGTTCTAGTCTTTCCTATCCAACTCAGAATTAAGGCCTAATAAAGGGGACAAGATAATAAAGAGGAGTGATGGGTGATGGGTGGGTGACAAGGGTAGTGTACAAAGATGAGGAGGAAGTACTAATCTTCATGTTGGAATATTTCATATGCATCTTCTTAGCCCTTTTCCAAGCCCAGGAGATCCTGCCTGAGATCTTCCTGACCCATAGGAACATGCCCCTTTTTGTTTAGAATTGTCCACTTTATCTCCTTTGGAAGGATCCTCATTTTAAAAACATCATTTAAATGTTTGTTTATTTAAGTTTGCTCCCCAAGGTCTGTCTGTTTGGGAGCTGTCATAGGACTTGATGTCATTTGCAATTATGTGTCCTCTCTTCATTACTTTTCTCCTCAAATCATTCCCAGTCAGCTTTTTTCAGATTAAAAAAACAATAGTGCATGTGTGAGGTCAGAAAAAGTTAAAAAAGCTGAAGAAAATATGACAATTAATTAAGAATTTAGGATGCCAAAAATTCTATTATCTGCCCACATGTTTATTTGTAGATTAGAGATTGACTAAGTCTATTAATTTTTGTGTGTGTGTTTGAGTTGTAGCATTTAATGTCTTCTTTATGATTATTAAAAAATAAAATTATATTATAATTAATAGTTATAATTTTTGTTTCACTAATTTATATTTAATTTTTACTATTAATATCAAAATTAAGACATAGATTTAAACTCTAAAAATATAGGGATTTAGTGGTAAATTTTAAATTTTGACAATAGATCGAAGGTTAATTATATTGATTAACTTATTTTATATTCAAATAATTATAGGTGATGTTTGTTGAACGGTCGATTAAAAAAATAAAGTTATGTTTGAACTAATAACTATAATTTTTATAGTAGCTTGACAATATTATTTTCTTGATTTTGACAATTAGTGTAAGAAGTAGGTCACACATTTGAAGCCTAATTGCATAGTGGCTTATGATAAGCACTTGATTCAAACCATTGGTACTAGACCAAAAGGTTGAAAGTTGGTCGTATCAATTAAGTCTTTGTGTTCAAATCATAAAAATTGACATTGAATGGTTAATTTTAAAAAATAAAATTATGTCTACACCAATAGCTATAACTTTTGTTCTAGCCACACTGTTGGTTTCTCATATATAATTGAAGTTTTGATATGGGAGTCCTCCATGAGGTGATATTAAAAAAAGAATGGGTGAAAATAATGGAGGCTAAGCTAAAGACAAATCAAACACAAAAACTTCTTCCAGTGAGAAAATTATTAAAACGTGATCAAGTCATAGTTGCTTAGCTGCATTCCATCAATTTGGATAAGAATCTAATTAAAGGGTATGGGAAAAACTTTTTGTGCCCTTCCAACCACCGCCCAAACCAAAACCCTCATCCTATAACAGAGAGAGGGGTAGGGGCTAGGGAGGGAGGGGCTTTGTTGCTTTCAAACACGTGTCTAAGGCCATTGCCAATTTAGTTTGGATGTTCCCATTTCTTAGGACAACTCTTTCTGCATCTCTGAAACTTGTAAGCTCTCTGTTAAAGATATGAATGTGCTGCTAACTACAAAACCATGAGCGTTTAGTTTCAGTTTTCCAATACACTAGGAACCCTAATCTTAGTAAACACAAGGTGGTAGTAGTAAAAATACAATTTAGTGGGCGTTGATACCTTATTCTTAGCACTATATCTTCTAGAGTATGCAGCTGGGAGTTTTAATTCAGCATAACCAGACCAAAAATAGAAGTTATGTGCATTGGACTTATCAATGGCTTGTACCTGTACACCTCCAACTTTCTTTACCAATCACAGAGGGATCTAGTTTGGAATCACTGTAAGAAAAAAGGGTTTTAGAGGGGAGTTGTCACTTATGCCTATCAAACCAGTTGTCATTGAAAGTCTAATATTAAGGATGATTGACTGAATAACGATTTTATTATTCAAAATAAAAGGGTTTTAGAGGGGAGTTGTCACTTATGCCTATCAAACCAGTTGTCATTGAAAGTCTAATATTAAGGATGATTGACTGAATAACGATTTTATTATTCAAAATATATGCATTTTTTTAATTTGATTCTTTATAATTCTATTTTTTTCATTTCAATCTTTCTGAAGACTATCCCGTCTTAAAAACTGTCTTTTAAGTTAATTTTATTAATTAACATATATTTAACAAATTTATTTATTTATTGTAACCAAGAGCTTCTGTGATTTAACTTATATATTAACAGATATAATTTTACTTTTCTGACATTGTGATTAGTAGCCAGAAAAATATTTTCAGTCACAACTATGGCCGTTAATTATATTTGAATATGCTATTTCTTGTAGTGAATGTGCAGATTTTTGGTTTGGAAACCCGGCAATACTTCTACCGTTCAATATTCTTGGACTTCACGGGTAAGATTCACGGGCAAGATTCGGGACTCTCCGAATTCCTTTATGTGAGTTTTTTAATTCAGAGACTTGATAAACAAAATTCCAAGGCTACAACTTGTACCATTGGATAACTCTGTGACTCCACAGTCATTCTGTGCATGTACCTAATTAATACTAGTCGTGAGACGACAAAGTTCATATAGTAAAAAGTTAAAACTAACAGAACCTTGAAAAGATATGCATGCAATGATACACACACTAGGAGGGACAAAGCCAAATAGACCCTAAGTCATGCGCACCCTATGCAAAAACAAAACTCACAATGCTGTAAACTGGAATTGGTTTAGTCGGTAAAGTTCAAAACATTTAGTTCATAAACTGTTAGTAATTTCTTTTTTTGGTAAGCAATTTTTAAATACTATTACAAGTCTAATTGAGTTTTGTAGCATGCCCTACTTTAAAATGAAATAACCTTCTCTTACTCTAAACTTTTATTTTACCACCAAGAAAAAAAAAATTTACTCAATGTTAAGTTACACAGGGACAGCAGACAGGTAAAGTATTGTGGTAAAATAAAATATAGTGTTTAATTAAGTAAAATTTGAAATATGTGTCATATTTGATATGAGCTTTAAACATGTATCAACTATAATAAAACTCTATTTTTAAATTATTAATACTTCGTCTATTTTTGAAATATGATATATTTGTTTCTATGTGAGCTATTAGCGAAAGTTGCTCTCTATTTCCCTTAAAAGTTGCTTCAGGCAAATCAAAATAAGCATTATAGTTACCCTTGTAATAACTCTCCAGTCCCTGCAACAACAAAAATTCGATATAAAAATGAAAAATTTTCTCACAGCACAAATTCAATCTTGTGCTCATTTATGCAGTCCCTGAAGTTTCAAAATGTTGATGGGATTTTTCCAGAAAATGCGGTTGTGGTAGAGAATGAGGGTAAAATATCTCTTTGTTAGCAAAATGTTTTTTTAGTTCAGCGTCTCTTGCAGAGTGATCCAAAATCACAATCCATTAATTTTATATTTGTAACGTAAATAAACACCCACCTAAAAGTGGGGAATAATGTACCTCTTTTTCATTCATTGCTTTGCTTTCCTCTAAATTCTTCAGATATTCTTCTGATAACAATTTGTTTAAGACATTTTCTCAGATAGCTAGAGCACATAGGCAGCTTCTAGAGCTGAAGAGAGTGTGGGAATTATACTATGAAGATCAGTACCAAAAAGGAAAAGAAGGAGTGACTATGAATAATAATGCTATTCACACCACGTTTAACACTTTCACCATAGGGACTATTGAGCAATGAGTTCACAATTCGCACTCACAGTGCCATCAAGTTACTGGTAAATCTAAATAACTTTTTAAGGCTTAGAATCTTTTTAGCTTTGACGCTTTAATGCTACTCTTATTTTCCTGCCCTTCATTGGAAAATAGAAATAAAAATGGAATTGATAGTATCACTTCGCATGCAAGCGTTTCTCTCTTGCATCAAACAATCCTCAGGTCTTTTTGGGCCAAGAAACGATATAGCCCTATGAAAGTCAATCTGGTATTTTCTTGCATATTTCTTTGTCATGTTTCTAATCATACACACACTGATTTTCTCATGACAACGGAGTCAAGACAGAAGGCTGGATTTTCCACAAACATATTTTTATGAGGGGTCCATTTGCATACGGAGCAAACATGTTCAGAAATGAAAAAAGGGGCAATTTAGATATAATCAAACTTCAATTGCCCCATGTTGGTCCAAAATCTATGAACTATATATAGACATGCATCAAAAGCAATTCATTGAGTGTAACTATGTATATACAGGAACGAACAACTGAAGCATTTATTTATTTACCTGGAAGTTTATCCAAAAAAGTTATATAAGCACTAGGCACTGGGAAGAAAAGGGATCTGCTGCATAATCCAAATCATGAAGGACAGGGTCCTGCAAGGAGCAAAGTTTATGAGCTAAAGGTCTTAGATATTGTTTGTTATTCAAAACTTCCTTGTATAAGAATATAGGAAACACTATTACTTTAAAGATGAGAGATATATCGTGTGTAACACTTATATTAAATATGACAAAAATACTTTAAATTGTTTATAAATTTTAAATATTTTGTTATGTCGCAGTATTCATATCATGTCATATCTTGTATTTAAATAAGTACTCATGCTTCTTAAATAATAATTAAATAAAAATGAAAAGAATGTCAAGTAAGAAATGTAATTATTAGTTCTGAAATTAATTACCTTGGATGTGAAGAAAAAGAGAGAGGGGATTGATTAAGCAACATCATAGAAGTATGATATCTTTCAAGCCCTTTGTTCCATTCTTCCAGGTTCCGGTTGGAAGGGTTGGATATATGAATTCCTAGGATTTCTTCATTTGAGGGAGTGTGTGGTTTTGATAGGAGTTTTCGACGTTTGCCCTTTGTTGTGATTCTAACTCCAAGTTTATTTGTTGAATGAAATTGTGATATTCCGAGGCATATGTTGGGCAGATCCACCAATTTTTATCTCCAACCTAGCTGTCTTGCCCTCTGATTTTCTGTTTTTCTTTTGGGATTCTTAGTAGGCTACTAGACTTCCAACAAGTGTCTATTACAAAGATTAAACTTATGTTCCCACCTTGAGAGCATAGCTAGCTTACCATTAGGTCCTTGTTGGTTTCTTGCCTTCCGTTACGAGCAAAGTCCATGGATGCTAATGGAACCTCTGCATTGTAAATGGTACACTGATGTTCTGCTTTCTTTACTTCTTTCACATACGTTGGAACAGAACATTTTATCGTACCACACACAAACATGATCCGAACTCATCATGCTTGGGACTTCCTCTTCGTCATCATTAATGCCAAACTCATCGCCTTTGTCTACTCTTTGACCGTTACTCATTTTCAAACAGCCTTCACATGTGATTTGGAGACGTCCATTTAATGGGGACTGAGGGACAAGGACGCAGAAAATGAAACCCCACTCCTTGGAATGTGTAGCAGAAGAGAGATCAATAGTTATGGAAGCATGTGCTGTCCTATACTCGAACCAACCTGGAACTCTACTTCCTGGGTATATAACTTGATCGTCAATAAACTTATCATTGCATTTTTCTATGACTGATACAAATTAAATTTTTTTATCCGGAGCAGTGCATTTGATTGGAGTGAACGGTATCCAGTTTCACGCAATTTCGGAAGTTCATGCATGTCTTGTTTACCTTCGAAAGTTGAGCTGCAGTTGAAGTGAGCTGTATTGTCTCCAGCTACGAAGCACGGACACTTCGTTTTAAGCCGTGTCGACGTGTCGGACACTCTACGGACACAACACTCCTCGGACACTCTTAGGACACCGTGTCCGACGCGTGTCCCGTGTCCAATTTTTTAAAAAAAAATATTAAAAAAAAAAACTCGTGTCGGACACTTTTTTTAATGTGTCCGACACTTATTTCAGAGATTTTAGACACATATCGTACATCCTTTTTAAATTTTTATTTGAAGTTAGAACCCAAAACCAATGATCATAGCTTGTATCTTGGTCATCGCAACATATCTTCCATTGAAGTTGGGTCCCTATCATCCATCGTAGCTTGCATCTAAATCATTGCAACTCTATTGTTTGTTTTTGTTGACCATAGAGTAAGTTCCTCTATTTTCTCTTATTGGATTTGTCTGTGTGCATGGCTATTTGCATATTCTTTTTCAACAAGCCTTCGAAGTTTGTTTTTACGCAAGCATATATACCTATTCGAAAGTTTGTTTTTGGGTTTTAAGATTTTTTACTGAGGAAAAGAAAACCAAATTCTTCTAATTTTTGTATTGTCTCTTAATGTTTTACATAATCACAATAGCAAAGAGTTGAGATAGCTTTTGTTTATGGTAAGGGAGTTGAATTATAATAATACACATATAATTCTTTCTAGAGTTGCTCTCTTGCTTTTATTCTTTGTTATTATTGTATATGCACATAATTTTTGTATTCTTTGTTATTTTTTGTTCTTGTTAATGTTGAAATTTTATCGGTTACAAATTTATCTTTGTATAATTTAGAATTAGAAAATTCTTTTCACAAACGAAGAAAATAAAAATAATAGCATTGATAAAGAATATATTGAAGAAGAATGAATGTTGATTGTATTATAAATTTATAATAATTTTTTTGGTAATAAGTTGTAAAGTGAGTTATAAATATTATTGTTTTCTAGTACTATATATATATATATATATATATATATATATATAATTTTTATTTTTTAATTTACGTGCCTTCAACGTATCGTGTCATATATTTTTTTAAAATTCACGTATCACGTGTCCGTGTCCGTGTCGTGTCCCGTGTCCGTGTCCGTATCCATGTCCGTGCTTCATAGGTCTCCAGCAATGTGCAGTCACTGGCATTGAAATCTATGATGTGGCTGATAGAAGCTCTGGTAGAGACCGAAGGCTGGTGCAGTCATCTAAGTAAAGATTTGGCAACCTTGAAACTTGAAAGATGCTTGATGCTTGCAGGCAGTCTACCGTCCCTGCAAGTTAAAGCAATCATTCAGCAATAGAAAAATTTGTTTATCTGGAGCAGTGCATTTGCTAGTTAGAGTGAACGGTGATCCAATTTAACGCAATTTCGGAAGTTCATGCATATCTTGTTTACCTTCGAAAGTTAAGCCGCAGTTGAAGTGAGCTCTATTGTCTCCAGCAATGTGCAGTCACAGGCTTTGAAGTCTATGATGGATGATGGAAGCTCTGGTAGAGACCAAAGCCTTGTACAGTCATCTAAGTTAAGATTTTGCGGGCTTGAAAGATGCCTGATGCTTGCAGGCAGTCTCCCAACAGGAGTCCCTGCAAGTTAAAGCAATCATTCAGCAATAGCGCTTCCAAAGATCCTAAGACATCAAAGATGAAACGTAAATTGGATTCATCAAGCAGTAAGCAACCTCCAAGATCAAGTACGAAGAGTTCTTAGGTCAGCGAACTTGTTGGGAAGATTCTTGAGAGTTTTGCAGCGATGTAGATAAAATTATTCAAGTTTCCTGAGACACCCAGTGGATGAAGAAAGGTCATTTATAGTTGTCCTTTCTAAATCCAAATATATAATATTTTCTGATGTTACCGAAAATTCCTTCAGTCTAGATCAGCCATTGAGAGATACACAAGTATGGGACCTTAAATGGGTATCGCTTCTTATGCTGGTAATGGATTCACACAATTTGGGACTAAAACCTCGAGCCTTTGTGGAGACAAAATAGGTGGATGAATATTCCGCAAGCTTCTCACACACTCGCATACATTTACCTGCACTTCAGGCCAAAGATTTCTCAGTTGGCCATTTGGCATTGCAAAAGAAACAAGTTTTTCAGCAAAAATAGTGAAGGGCAAGGACTTCAATGGACAATTACTCCAGTGAAGAAATCTTAGTTCATTAGGCAAACATTCAAGGCCTTGAGGAAGATACAAATTGTTCTCCTCAGAATTAGAGTAATAAACTTCAAGGCATCCTGGAAAAGACTTTCAAACCTTCAATTCTTGACATGTCTAGAGTTATTCTTTTGATGGCTTCAGTTCCTGGCAAGCAAAAGTAGCATAAAAATTATAGCATTAATAAAGCAACATTATGTGGAATATATACAAATGTTTTCTAGAAAGACAGACGTCATATACAAATTTAACTCTTGCTGTATTACTTTTCAAAACTTGATAAATATCATTAGAATCCTATAATTGACTATATTAATTTACTAGGGTCTTCTCAATCCATTTCTCATGTCAAGTCATACATAAATACTTTCTTATCCATTATTGTTAGAATAGCTTTATCTTTCGAGAGTCTTTAGCCCAATAGGTGTTGAATAACCAAATGCATCTAACGAGAAATTTATATGCTCAACTTTTCTACCTTTGAAAAAACATGCAAAATCTGGAAAGATATTTTTCTTTTCGTTATTTAGTCTATCATAACTTGGTTTCAGTATTTGCTGAATTTTCATATTAGGCATTCTTCTAAGCTTTTCCAATTGAATTTCCCATTCTTTTTTACTTTTGCCGTAAAGAAAGGAGACCAAAATTTTTAGAGCTAACGGAATGCCTTGGGCATATGAAACCACCTTCAATGATAGCATCGTAAACTCCTTGTACCAGGTAATTATTTTTGAAGGCATTCAAATGGAAAAGTTGAAGAGCATTGTCAATGTTCAATACCTTAACCTCATATAGTTGTGGGGTAATTTTCAAAGTTAATTGGACAAGTTAAGGAAAGATGCCTAAGGAGCCAAGCCAGCCAATTTAAGATTTCAGATAACTTCCCATAAAGCATATCTCTCTTCATCGCATATCACACTCTTTAAATGCTGTATTTTTATGACTGTGTCTGGAAGTATATGATTCTAATGTGGGACTTACAAAAACCTTGGCTCTCAACTTTATGGGCTATCTATTGGAGTATGGCTTTCCAAAGGTTCATATCAATAATATTGGAACCTTCCACTACTTCTTCGAGTTGCAAGTGAGTGGGCAAATGGTAACGCCAGCATTGCAGTGTTAGTCTGAGGCTAGATAAAGCTAGCACTAAACCAGCTTGTGTGGGAGTTGAGATTGTAGAACGTGGTGGAATGTCAGGATCCTAATTGCAAGGTATGAGATTTGAGTCCAACGTTGAAAGTATGTGATTTTAATGTGAACTTTGGGTTCTATGGCTCTCCAAAATTCCGTCATATAAAATCTTTGTCGGATTCATCACTTCATTAATTTTCTCATGTGGAATTTAATGAAGAAGAAATATATGAATTCGGGAAAATCTGACTATTGGGTTCTAAGTTTTGGCTTATGGCAAACCTTCAACGGAAGCCAATCTAAATAGGGTGATGGGGATGGAGCATTAAAGTTTTCTCGTGAAATACATTTGTTTGCTTTTGTAATGTCTTATGCTATCATTTGAACCACCAGGTAGCTTAAATCTTCTTCATTTTGTGGCATTTGACTTTATAGGTGGATTTGCCAAGTTAAAGTTACCTAGTATATCTTATGACACTTTTTAAGGCCTACAATTTATTGGCTTTGATGCTCTAGTGCTTCTCTTACTTTCTTGCCTTCACATTCTTAATTGGAAAATAAAAATAAAAATGAAACTTTGTAGCCGGGCTTGATGTAAAAAAATTAATAACATCACCTTCTAAAGCAAGTTTTTCTTTCTTGCATCAAATCATATTCATGAATCTTGCCTCCCTCAGTTCTTTTCCAGCCAAGGACTTGGTTCAAAAATTCACTTCCCTCGATTGAATACTAATAATTTGCAATTTTTTATCTCATAAAATAAATTTTATTTGAAGTATTGAGATTGTCTTTTTACAAGTATTTTTTCACATATTTGAATTTATGATATTACAGAGACTCTTTAATCACTAAATTTAAACTTACTTACCACAAATTTGTAGGCATGCCTTTGTTTTATTTCTGAATTGATAGACAAACTGATTTTCCATGACAATGAAGTCAAGATTGATGAAGGCTGGATTTTCCATAAGCATATTTGTATGAGGGGTTCATTTGCATGCAGAGCAATCAGTTTCAGGAATGAAAATATGTAAAATTTAGATATAATCAAACTTTTAGTAAGTTAACCAAACATCCATTCCCAATCTAAAACATTTGAGGTTAATACCAATGGAAGTTATTTTGTAGACAAAGATAGAAGGTAAAACACAAACTTCAATTGCATTATAATCCTCTCTAAAGTAGCGTTTCTAAGACTTATATTTTCATCACGTCTTGGAATTTTACAAAATAATTACTAAAATATTGTGTCCGGGATGAAGCCCGTTTAACAAGACTAATCACTTCTTTTCAGTCTAGCTTTATTCCTGATAGGACAATAACATCATCATTGTTCAAGAACTTCTTCACAATCCGAGAAAAAATATCAAAGGAAAACATGGTTTCATTATCGTCCAAGTGAATTCGGAGAAAGTTTATGATAGATTCAATTGGAGTTTCATAGCTAAAATTTTAACTGAAACTTGGTGTTGGAGCACTTTCTAGTCTTATTATTGCTGGCAGGATTGAAAAGCAAATGCTTGTCAATGGTTGGAAGAATTACATTATAGAAAACATTTTCTTATATCATTCCATATTACTATGTACAGAATGTAACATCCCATAATTTTTATTTTTATAAACGATTATGTTCTGCTAAAAGTAAGTCTATTTTTAATTAAAATAATTATTGTTTTGTTTGAAATAATTATCTTGGTCCCTAAGAAATTTTTGTTGTATTTTTAGAAATATTCTTTCTTTTAATATGTATAATTTGAGATTTTTTTTATTATGATTTTTATCAAGAAAAATCATGATTTAAGAGTTTAACTAAAGGTTGATGAGAATGTAAATTTTTAGAAATTTTTGAAATGTTTTAGGGTGAAAAACGGTATTTATATAAATATATATGAACTAAAATAAGAATAAATCTAAATATTTAATTATTAAATAATAATAATTAGTATTATAAAAAAAAAGGGAAGGGGGAGATACACAACGGAGACGGCACATTTCGAAAAAAGAGAGCAGATAAATAGTGAGTGAATAGTTGAATAGTAACCTTTCACTTTTTTTTTAGATTTGGAGTGCCTATTGACTTTTAATCTCAAAACTGAAGGTGCTACTGAATTCAGGACGAAGAATACTTCAGTTTTGACCGATCAGTTTTTTAAATCTACCGTTGAATCGTCGTAGATCTAAAGTAGAAAATTTCAGAAAAAAGTAAATTTTAAAACTTTTACTTAGAGACCTCAAATTAAAAATCTGATACCGTAGATAGATTCAAAAGTTAGATAAACATTATGATATATATTTTTTTCGGTCATTTGATAACTTTTTATGTGGCAGTGAATAGTGATTTCTGACGTGAATAGTGGCGATAAATAGTAATTTTCGGTGGTGAACAGTACCCTGAGCATTGATCAGCGTTGACCAAGATTCTGAGGTCATTTCCTAAATTTTTGGACCCTCCGGACACGTTTGGTCAAATTCAACTTGGAAAAGTACAATTTAGGGATGTCCAATTAGGAGCCCTACCCTGTGAGTAAATGATTTTTCTTATGGTTTGCCCTATACTCTTCTTGATATTTGAGCATGTATATGATTATGTTTATGATATATTTACACTTTGATATATTTCTGAAATGCATTAAAATGATTTGAACTGCTTATAATTTGAAATATGATTCAAGAAGAGTATAGTATTTGAAAATGGATTTCTGAACTCAGGATGTATCTAATTTCACTTGTATTTATCATTATTTGATAAAGTGAATATTATGTGCACGATACATTGATTTGTAAAGCTATATACTTGTGAAAATGATGCATGTCATATTATAAATGAGATTGAATGGCAAGCGTAAAGCTCATGGCGAGTTGCTTAATATTTTACACACACACACACACACACACACACACACATATATATATATATATATATATATATATATATATATATGTATTGATGAATATCGGCTGGTTGTATGGCTTGTGACGGTATCAAATAGGGGACGCTCTATTAGCCTGAGTGAGCCGGGGGAGAGCCGCTCCAACCGGGTGACAGTGGTAATGTGAGGGAGCAGGAGGATGATGTACTCACATTTTCTGATCACTTACTGTGACTAGGGTCGAGGTCACTATGCGTATAGCAAATATTTTCATTGCATTGTGACAGTGGTAATGTGAGGGGACAGTAGAGTGATGTACTCACATTCCCTGATAACTTATTTGTGACTGGGGTCGAGGTCACTATGCGTATAGCAAATGTGTTATATTTTCATTGCATTGACCAGATTGCCGAGTGAGGCAGGTGCATTAAAAGTAATGATTTTACCTTCAAATTATAATATTTTACTATAGCTTATACAGCTGAGCATAATAACATTTGTTTAATGATTATACCATGGTGCATATGGTTTTGGATATTTGAATATCCTTTGAGTTGATAATATTTGAAATACGGGTGCCATATGAATGTACTTCTGAACTGTATTTTCTATGTGACACATTTTAAAATATAAGTACATCTATATGCTGACCTAAGAGGTCATAGGAGGAATTATTTGCTCACTGAGTTGTCAAACTCACTACACGATATTTTCACATTTTTCATATAAGAATATCAGAGTCTGATTCGGCAGATAGGTAATATATTCTCTGGGTGAGTCTACGTTGGTTCCAAGACTCACGGTCTTTGAATTATACTATATTTGTATTCTAGAGTGCTCTGAACGCTACAGAGAGGATCCCTGTTTTTGCTATAGACTTGGTATGTATATTGTGTATACATGAGAGATCCTATATGTATTTGTTCCCATGATAAAGAATTGAATTATGTATATTTATGGAGATTATCTTACTTTTAAAATTTTTTATTTTATTTTACGTAACGTAAATTAGGGGCGTTACAAGTTGGTATCAGAGCATTAGATTTCCCTGTTGTTATCAGAGCAAATGATTCTTTAGTAGGACCTTTAGTATCGATATGAGCCGGACATATTTATACTTCAGGTGCTGCTGAGGGATTCTATAGGGTTTTAAATTCCTTTCTATTCTAAGTTGCTAAAGTTTATAGTATAAGATAGATTGTGACATTTTCAGAAGTTTCTATGGATCAATTATAGCTTGAAAGTGAAAGAGATATGCGTCTTAAAGAATTTAAAGAATTGATATAAATACCAAATATGGTGGTTTCTGAATGTGACATCCGATGTACCCAGTTGTCTAGATATGGTAGATTGTGATGTGATATTGAGAATGGATTAATTGGCATTATGTCATGTCATTTTGAAATATCACTTTAAGGTGATTAAATTCAATATTCTTGGAGAATTTTCTTTCTTGATACAAGGAAATCGTAGTGAAATACCCAGTAACCTAATCTCTATTTTACTATCCCATAAGTGATTATAAAAATGTGTCAAGAATATTTGACAATGATGAGAGATGTTGATATAAAGTATATCAGTGTAAATCAAGTTCTAGTGGTTAAAAATTTTTTTGATATAATTCTTGAAGAATTGTCAGGATTACCTCGAAACGTAAATATAATTTGGTATTGATTTACTTCTTGGAACTCAACCAGTGTTTATACCTCTATATAGAATGTCACCGACTGAACTTAAAGAATTGAAGGATCAGTTGTAACACTTGTTAGACTAGGGATTTATATACCCTAGTACTTTTACTTGGAGTGCTCCAGTTCTATTTGTGAAAAAGAAAGATAGATCACTATGACTATGCATAGATTATAGACAATTGAATAAAGTGATAATGTGGAATAAATACTCATTACCTCGTATAGATGATCTGTTTGACCAGTTACAAGGTGCTCAACATTTTTTTTTTAAATTTGAATATATTTGATATCTGGATATCATCAATTGAGGATAAGGGAAGAGGATATTCGAAAATTTTCTTTTAGGACTCGTTATGGGCATTATGAGTTATTGGTGATATCATTTAGTCTGATAAATGCCCAGTTGCATTCATGGACTTGAAAAAAAAACTATTGAAGCCATCCCTGAATTAAGTTGTTATTATAATTATTAATAATATATTAGAATATTCCAAGAGTATAGAGTAACATAAGCAATATTTAAAGATAGTTATACCAACTCTAAGGAAGTAGGGTTGGTAAGGATGATATCCAAGTTGACCCTAAGAAATTAGAAGTAGTACAACAATGACATGTCCTACTACAGTTACAGATGAAGATCCAAATCTAACTTGCGCTTCTTGCGGTTGTCTGTCGTCCATTCTATTCGAGCCATAGTTGAATCAGGTACATGAACATATGCTTGTAAAGCATCAATCAACTCTTCAGTATTGGAAGCTGAGATGAGAATTCGTCGTGCTGAGTGTGGGATAAACTTTTGTTCCACAGTATGATCAAGAAAAGACAACAAACCATCAAATAAATGGTTAACATTTAACAAACCTATCGGTTTGTGATGCATATTCAATTGTGCCCAAGATACTATTTGAAAAATCTCCTCTAAAGTACCAAAACCCCCTAGTAAGGCAATGAAAGCATCAACATTGCTCATCATTCTAGCCATGCGCTCATGCATGGAAGCAACCCTAAATTCTTCCCCAACTGTTTTTCCTATGATATTTGATACAGTTAGAGTTTTAGGAATAATACCTAAAATGACATCCTCTTACATGTGCAGATGTAGCCACACACCCCATTAATCAACGGTTACCTCCACCATAGACTAAATGAAGTTTTCTTCTGGCCAACACTATACCTAGATTTTGTGTAGTTTTCACATACTCTTCATCTTTTCCAGGACTGGAACCACAAAAGACACAAATATTTCAAAACTGACGGAATGCAATTCCCTCCATAGCTGTACACACTTTAATTTTGAGTATGAAAGTAAAGATACTAATGTGTGTGTACTTATAGAAGTCGGAGAAAGACATACATATGATAGCTATGTAAATATGCCGGGCATAATTAGAATAACTATGTGAGTGATTGATGGATATCAGAAAAATTGAATATGAAATTTTCAAAAATGACGGCAAGCATGTATATATACAGTAGTTGTGATAGTTGCTCATATTAGACATATAAAGAGAATAAGATAAGATATCACCAGAAATCTGTCTTTTTCTTATTGTCTTTGATGAAGCATTGATGTCTTGATTCTTGTAGAAAAGTTGTAGGTGATAGCCGTCATTGTAAAAAAAAGAAGTGAAAATGCAAACCAATTAATTGTTGAACAGGAACAATCAAATGATTTATTTTGTTTTCTCAATGTTTTTGCCAGTCGACTATCGGTATATTAAGTCGACTAGCTATTCTGAGAAATTTTAATTTGGACTGGTTATTTTGCAGTTGATTGATGACATCTATTTAGAAGCAATCAACTGCATCCAACCAGTTAACTACGTATTTTTTGATTTTCACAGACTTTTATAAGCTTAGAAATGTTTCTTTTCCATGTGATATTCTTCCACCGAATAACAATATCTTTGAATTAGATTTTGGCACATATATTCAAAATTTGCGGCCACCGAATTTTGCTGAAATTGTAGTTAGATTTTATTTACAGATTGTCAAGAATTACGGCCACTGATTTTAATATTTCAATGCTTTGTTCAAATTTTTGACTTTCTATTTTGGCACCATGCTCTATTATGTATTCCACATTTTCTGCTGCATCGTCTTTCATTAATGTTTGACATTAAATATAAGGTTTTTTTTCCTTATTACAAGGAGGTTTAATTTATTTTCTTTGAAATTCAGTTATTATGGTGTCATAGTAGATATAGGTAAAAGTAATAAAATTTTTGAGAGGAACAGAAGGATGATGACCTTATGATGTTTTGATGAACGTAATCAAGAGAATGAACCATGTCTGAAAATAATGAAAGACGATCAAGGTATTTGAATTAAGGGATTATACCATGATAAGTTGAGTTTTAGTATTTAGAATTTGAATTATGTTGAAATTGAAAATGTACGTGTGAATAATTGTTGAGAAATGAGAACTTATTTGTCCTTAATTGAATTTGCTCATATCAATAGTTATCAAGCCAATATACAAATGGCACAATTTAAGGTTTTATATAAAAACATTATAGGTCTTCTAATGGGTGAGTGAGTTGAGTAAAATTAGGTCCACAACATATAAAATCGGTCCAATAGCTTACCGGTGGGCTTTGCCATCTGAATTGGATAATATTTATCCAGTCTTTCACGCATCTATGCTACGAAAGTATCTACCAGACCCAACACATGTTATTCAGTGTTGAGAAATTCAGTTAGACAAAGAGTTGTTATATGAGGAAAAACTAGTGACTATAGTAGATAGCCAAGTGAAGAAATTAAATTCAAAAGAATTGTCACGGTGAAAGTGATATAGTACAAGTACTTTTCAGGGGAGGTTACTTAGGAAAGAGAGAATAATATGTGCGCCAGATACCCACATATTTTTGAGTGAGAAGGTTAGTATCTATTTGCAAATATGGCGATGAAATTGATTAGAAAAAGAATATAAGCAACTCAGTACAGGCCAAAAGTCTATAAGGATCATAAATATTAGAGCACTAGAAGTTATCAATTGGTGACTACATAGTTTTGAAAAAATTACCAATGAAAGAGGTAATGAGGTGTAGAAAGAAGTACATATTAGATTCTTCTTATGTTATCTAATTTCAAGAAATTCAATTGGACAAAAATTTGACTTAACTATGGGTACAATTGATGTTTATTGTTGATCGACAAGTGAAGAACTTATGGATAAAAAAAAACCCTTATAGATAAGTTATATGGCAAAATCACTCAAATGAAGAGATCTTAAAAAGTAAAGATGTTATACAGAAAAGATATCCCCAATTATTTGAGTAATAAGGTTGGGAACTCTGAATTATGCCTTGATTTTATTCCTTACATGTGGTAGGATGAGCTGAAATTCAGGGACCGAATTTCTTAAGGGGGGAAGAATGTAACATCCCATAATTTTTATTTTTATAAACGATTATGTTTTGATAAAAGTAAGTCTATTTTTAATTAAAATAATTATTGTTTTGTTTGAAATAATTATCTCAGTCCCTAAGGAATTTTTGTTGTATTTTTAGAAATATTCTTTCTTTTAATATGTATAATTTGAGATTTGTTTTATTATATTTTTATCAAGAAAAATCACGATTTAAGAGTTTAACTAAAGGTTGATGAGAATGTGAATTTTTAAAAAAATTTGGGATGTTTTAGGGTGAAAAACGGTATTTATATGAATATATATGAACTAAAATAAGAATAAATCTAAATATTTAATTATTAAATAATAATAATTAATATTATAAAAAGAAAAATAAAAAAGGAAGGGGGAGATACACAACGGAGATAGCACATTTCGGAAAAAAGAGAGCAGATAAATAGTGAGTGTATAGTTGAATAGTAACCTTTCACTTTTTCTTTAGATTTGGAGTGTATATTGACTTTTAATCTCAAAACTGAAGGTGCTACTGAATTCAGAACGAAGAATACTTCAGTTTTGACTGATCAGTTTTTCAAATCTACCGTTGAATCGCCGTAGATCTGAAGTAAAAAATATTAGAAAAAGGTAAATTCTAAAACTCTTATTTAGAGACCTCAAATTAGAAATCAGACACTGTAGATAGATTCAGAAGTTAGATAAACATTAGGATATATATTTCTTTCGGTCATTTGGTAACTTTTTATGTGGCGGTGAATAGTAATTTTCGGAGGTGAATAGTACCCTGAGCGTTGACCAAGATTCTGAGGTCATTTCCTAAGTTTTTGGACCCTCCGGACACGTTTGGTCAAATTCAACTTGAAAAAGTACAATTTAGAGATGTCCAATTAGGAGCCCTACCTTGTGAGTAGATGATTTTTCCTATGGCTTGTCCTATACTCTTCTTGATATTTGAGCATGTATATGATTATGTTTATGAGATATTTACACTTTGATATGTTTCTGAAATGTATTAAAATGATTTGAACTGCTTATAATTTGAAATATGATTCAAGAAGAGTATAGTATTTGAAAATGGATTTCTGAACTCAGGATGTATCTGATTTCACTTGTATTTATCATTATTTGATAAAGTGAATATTATGTGCACGATGCATTGATTTGTAAAGCTATATACTTGTGAAAATGATGCATGTCATATTATAAATGAGATTGAATGGCAAGCGTAAAACTCATGGCGAGTTGCTTGATATTTTACACACACACACACACACACACACACACACACACACACACACACACACACACAGATATATATATATATATATATATATATATATATATATATATATATATATATATATATATATATATATATATATATATATATATATATATATATATATTGATGAATATCGGCTGATTGTATGGCTTGTGACGGTACCGAATAGGGGACGCCCTATTAGCCTAAGTGAGCCGGGGGAGGGCCGCTCCAACCGGGTGACAGTGGTAATGTGAGGGGGCAGAAGGGTGATGTACTCACATTCCCTGATCACTTACTGTGACTAGGGTCGAGGTTACTATGCGTATAGCAAATATTTTCATTGCATTATGACAGTGGTAATGTGAAGGGGCAGTAGGGTGATGTACTCACATTCCCTGATCACTTATTTGTGACTGGGGTCGAGGTCACTATGCGTATAGCAAATATGTTATATTTTCATTGCATTGACCAGATTGCCGAGTGAGGCAGGTGTATTAAAAGTAATGATTTTACCTTCAAATCATAATATTTTACTATAGCTTATACAGCTGAGAATAACAACATTTTTTTAATGATTATACCATGGTGCATATGGTTTTGGATATTTGAATATCATTTGATTTGATAATATTTGAAATACGGGTCCCATATGAATGTACTTCTGAACTGTATTTTCTATGTGACACATTTTAAAATATAAGTACATCTATATGTTGACCTAAGAGGTCATAAGAGGAATTATTTGCTCACTGAGTTGTCAAACTCACTACACGATATTTCCACATTTTTCAGATAAAAATATCAGAGTCTGATTCGGCAGATAGGTGATATATTCTCTAGGTGAGTCTACGTTGGTTCCAAGACTTACGGTCTTTGAATTATACTATATTTGTATTTTATAGTGCTCTAAATGCTACAGGTAGGATCCATATTTTTGCTATAAATTTGGTATGTATATTGTGTATACATGAGAGATCCTATATATATTTGTTCTCATGATAAAGAATTGAATTATATATATTTATGGAGATTATCTTATTTTAAAAAAAAAATTATTTATTTTACGTAACATAAATTAGGGACGTTACACAGAACAACTTAAGATATTGAGAGAATTCAGGGAGATTTTATTTGGGGCTGTACTGCAGGGTACATCTCATTAACTGAAAAACTGTGTTTGCCTTAAGTCTTTGGAAGGCTTGGAATCTAGATAGTGGTGGAGGCAAGACCCTGAGTGAGGATGGTATACTGCAACAGATAGGATGCAACAACGGGAGTCAAGCATGTTGACCGTGTGATAAAAGTTAAAAGAGTGAGATGTGAAAGATAAGATATTCTAGAATTTAAATGTGTATTTTGTAGTGTAATAAAAGAAAAATTAAATTAAATATAAGAGTAAGTTAAATATAAATTTAATAATACGTCAAATATAAATTTGAGGAGGCCAAAAAATATATCTAACAAATTTTAGCCAAAAAAAAAACATATTTAACAAAAAAATTTAAATTTAAGGGGGACATGACCCCCTCTCCCCCCTAAACATATGTGACTTCGCCACTGTATCTAGCTTTGTAGATTGAGTGTTAAGAACGACGCTTTCTTGAATAAGATTGCTTGGGGTGTGATTACGGGCCATCATAGCCTTTGGCCTAACGTTTTGAGAAGTAAATATCTTGGTGGTGCTGAGCCATGTGTTCATGTGGTCGCGAAGGACTTCAGACTTTGGACATGAATAATATATTAAGTTTATCTAAATAAATGACCCAATTTTTTTTTTTTTTGAAATCTCCACTGGATATCAGTACTGTAAGATTAATTTCTCTTGAACTCTGTTGTGACAAATAGACTCCATCAATAAGTGTTACTTCAAGTATCAAATTTGTGTGAGAGCGTAGTTTGCTTACCACTATGCGAACTCTTATTGATAAATGATTCAAATTTGAAAATTTGTTTTTTTTTTATTGAAGAGAATTTGATATTTTACTTTTTACATTTTTAAACTACTCAATCATTTATATTAAGTTTGTTTATTAAATGAGCCGATCTAAACACACTTTTTAGGTTTGACTAAATCTTATGTTCAAGTTATCAAATTATTATTACGTGTAATCCAGTGTACATAAAATTTGGATACCTTGTAGGAAATATTAGATTCTATCCTCCTCATGGTAAATGAATCATATTAATTATGTTTGTCAAAGATTTGAACTTAACTGTTATTCATTAATAAGGTGATTTCATTTTCTTAAATAAACTAAAAAAAGAAAAGAATAGAAAATCGCGTTGATGATGAAATATACAGTTTAATTATATTTCCCTACACCCAATCATTTGATTCCAAAAATATTATATGACTAATAAGATATGAAACAACCAACAAGTATTGGTTCAAGTGGTAAGGAGCTTGGATTCCTTAAGCGCTTTGTCTCGGTTTCAAACTTTGGAGGGATGTGTATGGAAGAGATGCTGTTAAGAGAGTGTCCAACAATTCTCACGAGATTAGTCTCTTGCCTGTACAACCGTGATGAGCTATATAAAGATCAAATTGAGAAGATTACTTATATGACAGTAATGACTTGACGAGTATTGAACCTAAAATATCAAATCTCTATTTTAAAAGATCAGCATTAGTTCTATATATAAGCTAGGAACGCATTGACTCATTGATGAAGGAAAAACAAGAGAAACAAAGGAAAAAGAAAAAAGTACTTAAACTTTAAATATCAATTAAATCTATCAATAATCAAGGGTAATTTTAATAAGTAACTAGAGTCGTATTTATAGGCCATAGATAACCTAATGCTACTAGGTTTACTAATCTTACTAGGATACTACATAAAGGCTAATAAACCCCTATACTCAATGGCCTTTATTTAAATCTGTAATTAAATCTTAAGTTAGTCTAATTGTTCAATTACAAATATTAATTTTTAAATTATAATTACATTAATGTTATATAATAAAATTAATAATAAATATATCTTTTAATACCCTATTATTTTCTCTTGATTGGAGAAAACTTGTGCCCTCGAGTTTTGAAATAATGAAACATGAGGAAAAGGTAGGTAGCAATAGGCACCAGTGTAACGTCCAGTAATTTTTATTTTTAAATAATAATATTTTATTATAAATAAATATATTTTTATTTATTTAAAAATGATAATGTTCTATTAAAGTAATTATTATTTTGTTTAAAATAATTATATTGATCTTTAATAAATTTTGTTGTATTTTTAGAAATATTCTTTCTTTTATTATGTATAAAGATATTTATTTTATGATTTGTTTTATTAAGATTTTTATCAAGAAAAGTCATGATTTAAAAGTTTAACTAAAGGTTTATGAGAATGTAAATTTTTAAAAATTTTTAGGATAAAAAAATGGTATTTATATGAATAAATATAAAATAAAATTCTATTATTCAATTATTAAATTATTATAAAAAAAATAAAGAAAAGGGGGAGGGGGAAGATAAAATGAAGAAACGTGAAAAATTCTATAAATCGATGAATAATAAAATAGTGTGAATAATAATTTCCATTTTTTTCTTTCAATCTGGAGTGTCTATAGGCCTCCGATCTCAAAACTAATGGTACCAATGGATTCAGGACAGAGAATATTACAATTTTGATCGAACAATTTCTTAAATCATCTGTAGAATCGCCGTAGATCAGAAGTAGACAATTTTAAAAAAATGTAAACTCTGAAACTCTTATTTAGAGATTTCAAATTGAAAATCTGACACCATAGATAGTTTCAAGAATTAGATAAACCTTAGGATATGAAATTTTTCAGTTATCTAACAACTTTTTGTTCTTGTTAAATAGTATTTTCCGGTCATGAATAGTGACCAAGTTCTCAAAGTCATTTCTTTGATTTTTGAATCTTTTGTACACGTTTTTGAAGTCTGTTTAATTAAATGTAGATTAGAAAAGTATATTTTGGGACTGTCCAATCTAGAGCTCTTACCCAGTGAGTAGATAATTCTTCTTATGGCTTGCTCTATACTCTTCTTGATCTTTGAACATGTATATGATTATATTTATGAGATATTTACACTTTTATGTGTTACTGAGATGCATTAAAATTATTTGAATTGCCAATAATTTGAAATACAGTTCAAGAAGAGTATAGTTTTGAAAATAGATTTCTAAACTCATGGTATATCTGATTTCATATGTATTTCTCATTAAATAATAAAGTGAATATTTATACACGTGGCATTGATTTGTAAAACTATAAAGTTACTGATTATGATTGAATGGCAAGCGTAAAGCTCATGGCAAGTTGCTTGATAATTTTACATGGCATTGATGAATATGCATTTATATATATATATTTATATGTATGGATGAATATCGACGGGTTGTATGGCTTGTAACGGTACCGAATAAAGGACGCCCTATTAGCGTGAGTGAGTCAAGGGAGGGCCGAACCAACTGGGTGACTGTGGTAATGTGAGTAAACAGATGGGTGATGGACTCACATTCCCTAATCACTATTGTGACTGTAGTCGATCGGTCACTATGCGTATAGTAAATATATGTGTGGGTTGACCAAATCGCCGAATGAAGCAGGTCATTTTAAAAATTTATAACTCTATCTCAGAAACTTAATATTTTACTATAGTTTATACAGCTGAATATAATAACATTTGTTTAATGATCATACCGTGCTGAATATAGTTTAGATATCTGAATATCCTTTTATTTGAAAATATTTGAAATACGGATCTCATATGGATGTATTTCTGAACTGTATTTTCTAAGTGATAAATTTTAAAACATGAGTACATTCATATGCTGACCTAAGAAGTTGTAGGAGGTATTATTTGTTCACTGAATTGTCAAACTCACTACACGATATTTTCACATTTTTCAGATGAGAATACAGAGTCTGATCCTGTAGATAAGTGATCAGTTATGTGACATATTCTGTGGGTAAATCTACGTTGCTTCCAAGGCTCACGGTTTTTGAATTATACTGTGTTTGTATTTTAAAGTGCTCTGAACGCTACAGGTAGAATTTCTATTTCTGCTGTACTTTGATGTTTATAGATTTAATCTGTATATTGTGTAGACATGAGAGAAATGACAAAGAATTGAATTGTGCATTTTTATGGAGAATATCTGATTGCGAAAAAATATATTTATTTTACGTAACGTAAATTGAGAACATTACAACCAGTAGTGACAACAAAGGTAGAAAGAATAGTAATAACAATAATCTTGAATTTGCAAACTCATAAGTGATAACAAACTCAACATGAAAAATTTTAACCTACAAAGGCTTAACATTAAGAGCTTTAATATTGTTGATTTCTTTTATTTCTTGAGGGATAACATCAGTATCCATTTTAAAAACCTCATTTTGGGCAGGCTCTTTATGATCGTCAAGCTCTATATCTGCAGGATCAATTTCTATTTTATCATCTAAATGATCAACACGATTGTAATAATCCATAAAAATGATGATCATCGTCATCAATATACGGAGATTTTCATATTTAAGTATAAATATAACATATTTTATAATATAAAAAATTATATATTTCACTACTAGTTTGACCATGGTTCAACTACAATTAGACTAGTAAATCATGAATCACTTCATTCATTAGTTTTATTTTTAAACATCAATAAAAATCATATTCAGAACATATGAATTTTTGTTGTTGTTGTGGTTATCTATACCTCAGATACTTATATCTATCATACAAATGATATATATTATCATTGAATATGTAATCTTGAACTGGTAGCCGTAGGAGCGAACTTATCGAAAGATTTATATCTATCAAATAGATGATATTCTCATTGAATATGTAATCTCGGACTGACAGCCGTAGGATCGAACTTGTGGGAAGATTCTGTTAAAGTTTTCAAGCACAAGGGTACTGGATTTAGTTTGCAAAAATACCAAATTCAAGGCACTATGGTGGTAGTGTAGGCAAATTGAAGTTAGGCACTATTCCAAAATGATGTAGGATAAACAAAAGAAGGAACAAAATTCTCGAGCTTCAGATATCAATTCAATATATTAATAATCAAGGGGAATGGTAATAACTAACTAGAACCATTTTTATAGGCGATAAATAACCTAACGATACTAAGTTTCCTAGCTAATCTTACTAGGATATTATAATATAGGGTAACAAAACCTAAACTAATAGCCTTTATTTAAATCTCTAATTAAATACTAAGTTACCTAATTGTCCAATTACAAACCCTAATCTCCAAATTATAATTACATTGTTATATAATAATTAAAATCAATAATAAATATATCTCCTTATACTCTATTACACATACATCTTAATTTTACCATTGGAATGGTGAATTCATATCAATCTTATTAAAATAGTGAAAATAATTAAAGGGATACAAACTGCCAAAAAAATACACACAAAATTTTATACCTTCTTAACTAAATTGTAAGATATGAAAGTTTCTAAGGAATAGCACTATCAAATGAGTCAGGGTAGCTCGCAGGTCCGGTCATTTAAAAAATGGGCCTGAAAAGTGATGTCCATATTTATTTATATATGCCAACAGATTAAATGGGCCGGCCTGTGGACGACTCTCTTAAGCGAGATAAATAGGCCATAGATAAATAGGCCATAAACAAGCCTGCCCGTTGATGGCTTGTTTTAAAATATATGTTTTTTTAATTTTCTAAATAGAAAAATTAATCCGATCCAAAAAAAAAAATAAATAGAAAAATTAATCATGCTCAAGGAAAAACTCTAGCCGTCGCAGAGGTCTTTTCTCCCCAGCTGCAGCAGTTTTTTGGGGGTTGCAGCCACCTCCTACTCTTTTCTTTTTCTTTTCTATAAGTTTTGAATAAATTTTTTTTATGAAAGCTTTTGTTCTTCTTTTAAAAGAATTTTTTTTATTAGAGAAGTATTTTTTTTCTTTGAAAAAAATTGTTCTTAAAAATTACTCTCTAGATTTATAATATTTCAAAGTTAAAAAAATTGAATGAATGAGGAGTCTTAATTTTTTAAAAAAATTAAGAGGTATATTACTTTTTTTGTATGTCTTATTTTATCTTTTTATGAGATATTTAGTATGTTGTAATCTGGTTAAATGTATTATACTTTTTTTATAATATTTAGTTAATACTAATTATAAGGTGTGTTATTTTTTGATTTGAAATATTTGCCTTTTTCAAAAGTCTAGACTTTAGTTGTATTTTATTTACTTATTGTGTCTCCTTTAGACTTTCATAAATTTCAAATTTTTGTGCATATTTATTGAATGTAATAATTTGTTGATCTGTCTAAAAAAAAATTAGTTTAAAACTAAATTAATGTAAATTTTTATCAAAACAATTATAAATACAAAAATGCATACATAGATTAAAAAATTCATTTGAGAAAGGGTAAAATGTAATTTTTTTTTGGTTAAATTGGCTCCTTTAGCCTGTTTTTCATTTTTTTTTCAATTTTCACAAATCAACTTATGATCTTCCACATCAATTTATTTTGGCCGACAGATTAAATAGACCTACTTGTTAGGCCCGTTTTTAAATAGACTTAATGTCAGATGCTCAAAAACCCATCCAATGAATGTGTTAAATTGGCTTACCCACAAACTTATTTTGACACTACTATTACAACACCTACATATCTTTAAAAAAAATTAAAATTTTCATCTGAAAAGCTATTTATTCAGACTCAATAGTGAAGGATAATCTGTTTAAGAGGGGTTTTCTTTTAGCTGAACCTAACTGTCCTTTATTTGATAATCTGATTTCTTCTCTGTTGATGTTATGCTCTGATAAGCTTCCTCAAGATTCCTTTCTACTATGATGGCAAGCTCAGCTAGACTGTGCCCGAAATAACACTGACCTTGCTTCTACTTTAAAACTCAGTGGCTTTCTTCTATGGAGAATATGGAAATCTCGAAATGAAAATGTTTTTCACAGTGAAGGATAAATTAACAACACAGGTTATAAGTCTCAAAAGGCACGCAATATAAAACATAAAAGTAATTTACGAATACAACGAAATTTAGAGTTTTAGACCAAATATCCAATGAAGACGCAAATGGCTGCAACAAGTCAATAACAAACAACATGCAGCACGACACAAAAATGGAAAACAGAAATATTTGTTTTAGAGAGGGGAACGAGCAAGCCACCTAGAAATCATAGCAAGACATTCCTTGGGTTTGTACTCTGGTGCTGTATGACCTGCTCCCTGCACAATTGCCACAGATACTAATTAGAAACATTTGCAATAATCATCGTTAATTTCTCTAATTTCTAGAAAGAAATAAGAGCAAAAAATTCTTTTTTCTTCTTAAATGATTCACAAATTCTCAATTCAATTTCTTTACTTTTAAATTTTTTGTCCTTTAAAACTTATCTCTTTTTTTTTTTTAAAAAAAAAAAAGTCTTCACATTAATCATATTAATAAATATTTAATACATTTATTTATCTAACGTAATCAAGAGCTTATATAATTAGATGAAAATTTTATTTAAATAAGCTCTTGACTTGAACCACAAAGCAAATATGTTATAGTGAGAGAAATTTTATTTTTTTCTAAAATGAAATAATTTTTATAAGATTAAATTAAAAAAATAAAATTTCGAATGATTAACTTAAAGAAATGCATCATTCAAGAACTAAAATAACAATTCACTGAAAAAGATGGTGAGATTTTGCTCTTCCTTGCCTTCACAGTGGCATATACCAAGCTGTAATTCTTGTGTGTGTACCCGAATGTGTACCTGTAATTAAGCAACAGTCAAGTTTGGGAATGAGAACACAACGAGTTATTTTTACTCCAAAATTTTAAGTTACAATTGTATATATTCACTTACCCTCCAACTTGTTCATCTACGTACCATGGTTCCCATTTGCGGTGAATACTCAAATTCAAAGATTTTACCCATGCTATCGTACCAAGATATGGAATTTTCATGTCATGATCTCCGCTGCACCCAAGACACCAAAGTTACACACATTACAAGAGAAGAAGATGAAAAAAAGAGTTGAAGAGTTATATGCCAAACCCTATATGGTAGTAATAAACTTATAACATTTTGGGTTTGGTATATTAGTATATAAGATATTTAATATTATTTAAGATATTAGTTAGGAGAGGTAACATGACACTATTTAAGATTTAAAAAAAAATTATATTCATGAAACTTCAATTTTTATAAAATATTAATTATTTTTTGTAACCACTCTTAATAGTCATATGTACCAAACATGAAAATCATGAATATAATATATTGGTCAGAGTTGTAAAGAGTTCTATTCTCGTCAGCATTGGTCTTGAGTTCGAATTCAAACATTAATGTGTATGAAAAAGGCACTGTTGATTGTACCCAAAAAAAACACTGTTGAAAGGATAACTCATCTCTGTATGTTCGATAATTTTTGAAAAATTAATTATTTACTTACGTTGTAAAAAAATACTCTTGATCTTGTACTAAAAAAAAAAAAGAGGTGACAAAGTCAGGATTTGACTAACAAAAAAGTCCTTTAAAAGGCTGATTTGTCTCAACTCTTTAAGGGCCATGGACCGGTTTAGACTAGCCTATTTTTTATTTTATTTTATTTTTGTCATGTTGAACACAAAAATTGTGATGGATGGAGATCCTAGTTGTTCTCATGTGCATATGCTATTCGAAGGCGTGCTATTTTTAATAACCAATCTTGGAATGCTTTCTGTGTGTACCGTATCCTTTTGTGGAATTATTGAACATTGAATATCTTATTTTGTCGCATAATTATTGTTTTGAGAGAAACCCTTTGTAGTTAACACTCCGTATTTAAATTACATAACAAATACGAAGCTCTTTGTAGTTCGTAAACAGTGAAATGTTAGGATTTTTTCCCCTCAAGTATAAAGAATCAAATAAAAATGAAATTTCTAAGTAGGGAGGCGATAGATATATATCCTTATTTTGAAAGTGAAAAAAGAAAATCCAATAAGGCCAACTTAACCTCAGGGGTCGGATGGACTAAAGTTAAAATCTTCTAATAAAATATTATTTTAACTATCTTAATAATGTCTTATACTTAGATATAATGTACCATGCTATCTAAGTTATTAGAAAATGTAAACCGCAATGTACCCAAAAAGGAAAAAAAAAAACTTTGGTTCAAGCCGTAATATTTTCAAATGTACAAAAGAAATCAATGATGTCTACTTGTGCGGTAGAGTAATGGCATGAGTATAATTGATGTGTAGGTACCTGTATATCAAAACTTGATAGCCATTCTTGATTAGGCTCTTGTGATATGGTACAGTACATACGACATTCTGAGTGTAAGATAAGCTAAGATTGCATCTAGCCCAATGCTCGATTGTTCCCTGCTTAACCATTTTCAAAAGAGTTATACTTGTTAACAAAATCGATTTTTTTTTTCCAAAACTGTTAATTATTTACCATTATTATAATAATGCCCATTATATATACCTTTCGAACGTGAAGCGCAGTTTGGACATCTCCATCGTTGGCCCAGATGTAAGAGAACACATAATGGTAGATCTAGGCACACCAATAATGAAAAATTGAGAATGTTAATAAAACATTAATACGAAGTTCTTTTTTGTGTGGTGTTTATGGCTTCCGTAACATGAAGGGAAATAATACTTTTTTTTTTCTTTATTTCTATCAATCTTGTAAACTTTAGAGGAATAAAGGAGAGACTGTGCAAATCCTATAAATATACATAGGAAATTGATACAATAAAGAAAAACTTAGAATTAAGTTAATCAATTTAGAATCAAGAAAATTCAAGTCAGTCTTTTTATAATTAGGAAAATTGTATATAATTAGGGATATATATTGGCACCTCCCTCAAACTCAAGATAGGGGGGGGGAGGAGACCAGCTTGAGTTTGTCTACCAAAGTTTGAAAGGGTCCTGGGTTATGTGATTTGGTGAACAAGTTATTTGGTTGGTCTAAGATACCAATAAGAAGCAAAAGAAGACTCTCACAAGTGACATGTTGAAAAATAAAATGACAATCAATTTCAATATATTTGGTGCACACATGAAAGACAATAGCATTATAAACCTTGTATACCCCAGGATGTTACCTCCTGAAAGAAGCAACAACAGCCGCAACTAGAGAGAGAGAGAGAGAAGCAAGGAGTTTTTGGGGAAGGGGCTACTAGAGCCGCCCCCTCCTCCATTTGTTCCTTTTTCTTTTTTATTAAATTTTTTTTTTGTAGTTTCTTCTTTTGGAGAAGTATTTTCCACTCATTAGGAGAATTTTTTTTAAATTTTCTTTAGAGAAGAGTTTTTCTCTTTGTTAGAAGATGTTTAGGAACTTCAAGTTTTTACATCTCTTACGTTAAGATCTACAACTTTAAGTTTAAATCCAAAACTCTACTGACATAGATAAAAGAAAACTGAAGAGAGTTAACTCTTAAAGAAAATTGAAAAGAGTTTTGCTTCTTCAGATATGTCTTTGTTTTCTTAATTTTTTTGTTGTTGTGATGGTTGTACATCTAAAATATTAAGGTGTAATATTTGGTAGATTAATGTTTGTGATGTGTTTTGCATATGCTTTCTCTAGTTATAGTACGTGATTTGCGTATCTTTAAAAGATACAAGACTAAATTTGTTATGCTTATTTTACCTATGTTTATTTTTTGTTTGTTTGTCTTCGTTCCTGATGTATTTATCTTAATAGTGATTTTTCACTTGTCTAAAAGAAAAATAGTACTATGATTGTCATAGTAAAGCTTAGTTTGGCTTAATGTTCAATAGCCCTGATCATGAGGCAAGTTTTGGACTTCACCTTAAACATTGAAAAAATCATAGCCGCGATGTCTAACCCACCCATGCTTAGTTTTATTAACCATGCTAAGCGTGGAAACAAAAGCAGAAGCAAAGTCGAAATTAAAACTAGAGTCAAAATAAGAGTCGGAGATGAAGTTGACTTAGAATTAGAATGAGAACATTAGGCAGAACGAAAGTCAGAATGGGAGTCGGAGTTATATTTCAAATGCAAAAAAGGGAAAGATCTCACAAACAAACAAAAAATTTAGGAACCAACTTGAGTTACTAGAAAATTGGATGGAGAAAGCAAAGAAGGTCAAAGACAAGTGAGGAAGCTGAAGAACACTTCCACCAACTCAAATTATCAATATATCTATATATATATATATATATATATATATATATATATATATATATATATATATGTAATGGCTTTAATACTATTCAAGCTTTAGAGGAATAAAGGAAAGCAAATAGAGAATTTTTTGTATAAAGAGTGTCCACTCATTGAAACTATACAAAGCCTATAAATATACATAGAAAATTGATACAATAAAATAAAACTTAGAATTAGGCTAATCAACATATAATCAAGGAATTTTAAATCAATATTTCTACAATTAAAAAAAAGTAAATACAATTAAGGATATACATTAACAAATCTTAATTATGAAAAGTAAGGTTTGAATCTCAAGTTTTTTTTTTGGGTATTATGGTTAGGATTTTAATCAGTTTTACCTGAAACTAAATTTTCTCTCTAGACAAGATGCATTAAACATTTTAATCTCAGTCTTCCTAAAAAAATTGAATCCAGTTTTTTTTTTTTTGTCTACCACAAGTATCTCTACATATTTTAGATATATAACTAATTTCATTAGGGTATAAAGGCAGTCATTCCCTACAAATGTTTTTTTTTTTGACAAACTCAAATATTGAAATAAAAAAGACCCCTCAATTGTTGAATTCAAACTTGATTACTACTTGAGCCAATAGTTTGACAAAGAAAAATGTCAATGTCTCTTGCCAAATAACCTAACTTGCTTGGATTGAATCTCAAGTATTTGAAACAATATATACCAAGCAATTTATCAATTAATAAAATTGTCACTGTATTAAATTTGCATCTCAAGCCACTAGATATGATCAAGTGGTGAGGAGTGTGAGTAGTTAACAAGAGGCCTTAGATTCAAAATATACCAAGAAAATTTGGCATCACATTTTTTTGGATTAACTGTTATTACTTACCCTACACCATCTTTTGTTGGGTGCTTGAAGCTCAGAAAGAAGCTCCAAGTAATTCTCTGTAACAAAACTGGGATCCCATTCTGATAGATTTGGCAGGGGCCACCCCTTTGGTTTTGGGGCTTCAAAAGCACAATTAGGCTCTAATATTTGCCCTACTTGAAGCATTTTCGTGCACTGCAACATTTCGATTGAAAGTGATCAAAAGGAAAAACTTGATGGCCACAATACGCTTCTTACACCAGTAAACTATAAAAAAAAAAAAAATGGACATGCCCAATTACCTTACCTCATCCACAACTTCAAGGTTCTTTAAGCATTCGCCATTGCTTGTATCTACATTTACATAATCACCTTTGCAACTCCTTTTCGTGTCCTTGAAGTGCACAAAAGGATGTAAGACATCTGAATGGTAGCTTCATCGTGAATACATTAATATAAGCGGAAATTAAAATTTTTTCACTTTGGTCTTTGCCTCCGATTGCAATCTCCTCCAATTTATTAATTTTTATAATTGAAATTCTAATTTGTGTGTCTCATTGCAATTGAATTCTATGTTAACATGAAATTATCGAAGTAACCTTTCCATGAACAGTAGATCAAATGGGACATCAAGTAAAGGAAATAGTATTTTAATAATTTTCGACTACTATCTTTAAGGTCCATGTCTAATTTAGACGGTAGGAACTAAAAGCAAAAAGATAAATGCATGGTCAATTATCAAAATTAATAGATTATGGGATAAATTATAATTGAATACAAAAATTAGAGTAAAAAATATGTAATTTTCCTTTAGTATAAAAAATTATATTCACATGAAACCCCCAAATAAATTTTGAATAGCATAAGCCATCAAGTGTTTAACCACCTCATAGAGTGAATCTGATATAAGCCCAGTTCTATGAGCAAATGGAACTTGCCAACTTGTGTCAACAGATGCATCTGTCACTGGGTTTCCAAGCGTATATCCCTAAGTCCATTAGTAGGAGAACGTCAATGGTTTTTGCCTATGCAGTGCATATTCAAAGAAAATAAAAGAAAAGGAAAAAGAGAGAAGTAGTGGCTGTTTTAGCAGTATTAATAGAAGAAAATGTAATTTGATATTATTTCAAAAACCATGCACCTTGAGGTTCATTAGTGGCTTGTGTCCTGCCTCGATACCTACATAAAGAGAATCAAAGATTGAACGGGAAAAAGAAGTAAGAAGAGAAGCCAAGAACATGGGTAACCTTATAAATTTCTTGACATATTATATTAAACACGATGCAAAGTATGAAGCATGGATAAATAAAAAAGAGAGTCACGTTTGTATCTAATATATGTCCAACACTTATCTTAAATATTAAATGACATTTTAAACTACATTTGAACACTTCAAATTTTATTGTGTTGCAGACCTATATATGAAAATGACAACTAAATGGTCCTTAGATTTGTAAACACACTTACCTTAATCTCTGAATTCTTTTAATTACATGAGTTAGTTCATAAAAATATAAAACTGATATTACATTAGTTCTTCTATTAAGTGTTTAAGTATTAATATATAACGAGTTTAATTATTTTTAAAAATTAAAAATTGTACAGTGCAATGAGTTTCATAATTTAGAAATTAACTCATACATTTAAAAAAATTTAAAAACTAAAACTAAATGGATCTATAAATTCAGAAACTTAATTGTTAATTTACTCATATGTATAAGGTAGATATTGATTGCAGAACAAATGAAGCTGAGTTGTCTACCCTAGCAAAATGCAAGACCTATTAGAAGTACAAAAGTTTCAATTATCACAAAACTAATTAACATTTCACCTCTAATAGTGGTTATAGCACTTCAGAAAAGACACAAGCAATACATGAATCAAATACACTTATTTATACTAAGCTCAGAGATTTTCAATCTGATAAACCTAATCTATTCTACACTCTAAAAAGATTCAAAGTTCAACTTTTCATCATGTCAGTTTTTACCTTCAGATATCTTCTGAACAATCATAGGGAGGACTATTCCTGAATAAGAATCACCAGTTATATAGAGAGGATTTTTTAGGAACTGGGGATGAGACAATAACCACTGCATGAGAACACATTATTATTGTCAATATGAAAGCATAATCCTCATAAAGATATTTTAAGCAAACACGTTACCTTTTGTAGAAATTCATAAGTTTGTGCCGCTGATATAGTATCACAGATTTCGTATGCTTCTGCATTTGTTGCATATGAGAATCCGGTACCCACAGGTGCGTCTATGAATATCATGCTCGCTACCTGAAAATTTTGGTACCATTGTGCGATCATTGACAACAATAATTCACAATGAAACCAACAATAATGATACCAAAAATTGGGTTTTGAGACTTTTCTTTATGCAATTTTTGGTGCTCCATATAGGATAAGATCTCGTTGTATAAGCAACATTGGATATATAGTATTATATAAGATAGTTATCGTATAAGTCTTTAGACTATCAGATATTTATTAAATCAACTTACAACAAATATAGTGATATAATATTATGTGTTTATATATACATACATATACACACACTCTATCATGATAGTGGTGCATGGTGTATTATCATAATTGTAGTAGTTGTTGATTATGGCAAGACAATTATAGTAGCTAATATGATAATGGCAGCTATGACAATAACAATAATAAAATTATAATGATGGTGCAGTGATAAAGGGACGGAGGGTAGTGATGGTGGCGGCGAGGTGGTGTTGGTGATAGCAATAATAATAATGGCAAGTTGATAATAGTAGTCACGATATTATATTAAACACAAATAAATATAAAAATATTTATTATTATTATAGAATTTATAAAAAATTATTAATTAAGACCTATCTCTGTCCCTTTAAGTATTTGTTATTATACAATTATCACTATAAAAAATTATAACTATATAAATTTATACAATGGTCTGTGAGCATAAAACATTGTATTACATTATATTATATTAGTTTATATTATTATATCTAACTTTATACGATGCACTAAACCAAACTTTAAAGTTCGGGCATAGGAGACAAAAGAGAGACACGAACCAAGACGAAAAAAAAAAATCCTCCCTAGTCACTCTACCTCGTTGCCACCCCTATAATAAGTTGAATCAATATGTAAAAACAAAGTCTCAAACAAACCTTAGTCCATGAGTATGGATTCAACTTCAGCTTTGGCACTTTGTCCCCAGTTGAATTTGCATAGTCAAATAACAATGGACCTGCGATAAAAATTAGAGTAACATACCTTACAAGCGCAACCACACCCAAATCCCTTTGCTCTAGAAAGCTTTGGAGCTAGGAAGGCTCTCCTATAGGATGAAACTTTCTAGAAAGTTCAATTTGGCCATTTTCACAATGGTTCAAAAGATCTGCTGAGTTAGTTTACTATTATATTACTATATGCTTTAATTTCCTCAATTCTCAATTTTTTTTAAAAGTACTAAATTAAAATTTTGGTTATACGACGATAATTGAGGAAGTGTGAGACTTGATTAAGAAGAAAGAGATTACCAATTTTGATGCGGAATTGAAAAAAATTTGAAAAAATTAAGAAAATCATATGGAATTGAAAACTTTCGTTTGTTATAGAACTCAAGCACATACTAATGTTGTGTTATCAAAACAAACTTTGTAACTAGTCGAATATTATGATATGATTGTTTTGACTATTTTTTATTTTTATTTTTACTGAAAACTGAAAACTGACAATAAATATGAAAATATATTTATTTATTGTTTAATATTTTTATTTTTAATTTTTTTAAAATTTTTAAAAATATTAAAAAGACGTTTTTAAAATTTTCAATACTGTAATGCATTGTAAAATTAGTATTTTTATAATTATTTTAAATTATATACATAATATTTTACTGTTTATATAATTATAAAGTGGTAAAAATATAATCATATAATTAAATAATAATAAAAATACAAATACAAATTAAACATATTTTTAGAAATATAAAAATTAAAAAATTATTTTCAGAAAACAAAAATAAAAAAAAAAAACAAAAAATATTTTCACAAATAAACGCACTCAGCTTTTGAACGAGTGGCAAAATGAAAAAGATTCCAACCATAGAGTAATAGTAGCAGACTATATTTTATTCTCTAAAAAATCAATGTCAAAATCATACAAATTTAGATGAGCAAGTGTTACCAGATATCTATAGATTTCTTAAGAATAAATTAAATTTAAATCTATTGAGATTTTAAACAATTAAGCTTATATTAATTTTTGTAATTTCAATTTGAGACTAAAATTTTTCTTTGAAATTTATAAAATATAAACTCACGCTTATATTTTAAAAATGTACACTCTTTTATTTTATATTTTTATAATTCTTAATTTGATTTTTAATTTGATTATTTGTATGGTATTAAATTAAATTAAATTATTTATAACTTTTTAGAAGAAAAAAGTGTTTGAAATATAAATTTTATTAATAATTTTGAAAGTGGGCATTTTAATATAAATTGAAACTAAAAGAATGTGAGTATGAAAATAACCTTAATCTTTTTCCTCAAATGGAGCTAAGTTTCCAAATTTAGTGGTTTGCCACTCCAGATCTTGCCTTTCTATATATTTGTTTGCAGAGGGTCGTTTAGGCATAACATAGATTTCGTTTGCTCAAGAAGAATGTTTCCAAATTTCATCCTCAAGAAAAATTGTGAAATGGGGCTCGTACCTACTTCATAGACGAGGCCAGAAAAGCCAGAACAACCCGGGCCTCCGGTGAGCCAAAGAAGCAACGGATCATCGTCTGGGTTGTTCTCAGATTCAACGAAATAGTAAAATAGCTGCACGGTCTCCGAGTTGCCCACACCCACATATCTTGGCATTGAAAATTGATAAACTTTTTAGCAACAAAATGAATCTACCAATTACAAATTACAAATTACAAGCTAAAAATAAGAAGAAGAAAAAAGCACTAACTAACCCAGTTTCGAGTTTGAGAGGAAGTTTGCCAGGAAAGCCCGGTAGGCTCTCTACCCTTTGAGACAAGGCATCGTTGGAAGTGGCAAGAAGAAAGAAACCAAAGAACAATAATTCGAGTGCCATTGGCTAAGTGGCCTAGCTAGTTCTATAGGAAAAATACAATAGAAAACTCGAAGTTGATAAAGAAGATAAGAATTGGCTAATTGTACTTGTTTGTTAAAAGCTGACCTTCCATTCAATTTCTTCTTCTTCTTTTTTTGGTAGAATCATATATTCAATTTCTTTATGAATGTAAAAAATAGATGGTGAATTCATTGTTACTACCAGTTATCAATATGGTGTGTCATAGTTGATAAGTAATCGAGTCTTTTAAATATAATGTTGGGAGTTTGATTCTTAAATCATATGTTAAGAAAGATCAACCCCTTAAATAAATTTTAGTATATCAAAAAATTATTCTCGACAGTTGCGAGTGAAAAATATTCCATTAATGTACTAAAAAAAAATTATTATTACCAATTATTTAAAAGTGAACACAACTCAAAAATTTTATTTAAATTCACCTAAATTTAATAAAAAATAATTATTTTAGATAAATCGGATAGAGTTAACAAGTTAAGATGAATTTTTAAAATAATTTCAAATTTAATTTAGATAGTTTTAGTGCAAATTTTTTTCTCCTTTGTCAACTTTTATTTTTCTAGTTTTTTTTTTTTTCTATTGCCATGCCCAACAAACATTCAGTGCTCTTTGATCTCCATCCCATTTCAACCACCAAATGTTCTTCTTTCTAACGAATTATTCTCTCAACAGTCAACGACGTTGTACTTATTCGTTTGTTAAAATCTGACAATTCTTTCAGTTTATCTACGAATGTGAACACTGGGCTAGGCGGCTAGCTTTTAATTTGTTGTTACTAAATACTGGTTATTTTTATTGAGAGAAAGAAGAAAAGTACTCCAAGCTTAATTTTGACAAGGATACGATGAATTTCAATACATTTTTTATTTTTATATAATTATATAAAAAATGTAAATTTTTTTTTATCTATCCTTAATAATTTGTTTATGGATCCGTCCCTCTACAAGGTCAAGTGTCAAATTGTGAATTAATTTGTCGGAATTTTTTTCAGTACTTTTTCAATTAATATTTTGAGATTTTTTTTCTTTCAATTAGGCGTTGCCTTTATATAATTATATATATAACTAATACTTCAAACAATAATATTAAAATAATCTATCTATGATATATTGTTTATAAAAAAAATTGCATTAATTCTACACTGAATGTCTCATTAGTATTTGGCACAATTAAATCATTTTTTTTATGTACTACAATTAGTACTTTTAAATTTGGAAAAATATTTAGTCCACCGACGGTGGACAATTTTTTAGTCCACCAGCGGTGTTCAGATCGCGACACGTGACAAGAATAATAATTTTTAAAATTATTTTTGCCACGTGTCATGATCTGAACACCGTTGGTGGACAAAAAATTGTCCACCGCCGGTGTATCAAATACCAACTCTTTAAATTTTTATCAGAAACTAAATCTACTTTCAAAAAATCTCAAAGACCACAATTAAACCAATTTTTACTCTCAAAGACCCATCTCCATTCTTCACAGGAGACATATTTTTCTATCCTTGTTTTTCATGGGAGTACAGAGATCCTTATGCTTATATATTTTTTTAACAGTTAAGCAAAATTTTAAGAACATTAAATAGTATACACTTAATAAATTCATATACATTCCTAAAATGAACATATATTAAAGTTTATTAATGTAAATAATAATGTATAATTATTAAGTAAGTTAAATTTTATTTTAGTCTTTTAGGATTATAAGGAAATTATATTTTTTTTGTTTGTTTAAAAACCTCCCTAACATTTCAAAAATATTCATGAAATTATGTTTTTACAGACTAAAGTAATACAAAAACTCTTTAAAAATTAAGATATTAAATTAATGACGACATCATTTTTTGCAAATCAAAATAAAATTTTTATTATCTCTCAAAAAGTCTAACTCTTCACAAAATTACTCATTAAATATATAGTAAATTATTTCTAATATTAATTACGCTAACACTTCTTTTAATTTCAATTATATATATGAATCTTTTTTAAAATTTATAAAAATCTATACCCACTCTCCCCCTAATTTTAAAAAATTACATAATCTTTCTTATTCTAAATTTTTATTAGCATTAATTTAATTTTTTGATGATTTCTATTACTTTGAATTATGCTATTATATATATTTAGGAGGAAAAGTGGTATGAATTCTATTAATAATTTTGTTAATAAAGATAATATTTTCATATAAATTAAAATTAAAGAGAGTCTAAATATAAATTTAAAAATTTTCAGATAGAGGAGGAGATATTCTCACCTTTATGTTGGCCTTTGTTAATTTGTATCCATTCTCTGACGGCGCGTTTGGTTTGATGAAATGTAAAGGAATCTGAGATGGAAAGTGAGATTCTATTGTTTGGTTTGATGGAAAAGTGATTCCTTCTCATAACGGTAGAATTTAAAATTTCATTATGAATTAATGTTAATTTCATATTTTTTTTATTAAAATAATTTAATTTAATTATTAAAAAAATTAATTTGATTATATTTTGTAAAAATTAATTTGCAAGAATTTTTTTAAAAGAAAATTTATTTATTTTTAAATTTATTTATTTAAAAAATTAATTTAATTATTTTATATTAAAATTAATTTAATCATTTTGTTTATCTTATCTTTTTATTTTTTTATTTTTTATTAATCAAACAATAAAATATCACATTACCTAAATAATACCACATTTTTTTTCATTGCATACCAAACAAAGTAATGACATTACATTCTCTTTTTCATTCTCTCTTCTTTTCATTCTACTGAAATTTATTCCCCCCAACCAAACGGGCCTTGAATACTTTCTGGTATATCTATAAATTAACAAAAATAGTAAAGGAATAAGAAAGGGTTTATAGCTCAAAAGCAGTTTCAGTTTTCAAGTTGAAATATTATCCATGAGAATGAAATTGAAGGGATCATTAACTACTTACCCTGCAGTTTTCATTTGTTTGTTTTTTTATTAAAAATAAAAAAATAATTAAAAATGCGTTTAATATATTTTAGAAATTTTTCTTTTAAAACCAAATTAAAAATAGAAAAAAGTCTCAAAGACATTTTTGATATTTTAAAAAATAATCAATGATATTTTTGTAAATTTAAAAGAGTCTTTCATAATTATTAAATAAAAAAATAATTTTATAATTATTGAAGATCAAACTAAAAAATAAAGTGATATTTAAAGTGATCTACGTTAATTTGTTTTAAAAATTATATAGAAAAGAAATTTTAACTTTACAAAAAAATGTATTTTTTAAATAATAAATCATAAAAAATTAAAAATATTTTTACAAATCAAATACGTCAGCCCATGTCCAGTAATCAGTTAAATAAATTCTTTTAGAAAAATAATAATATTTAAAAAAAAATTGCATTATGTCCCTACTTATGCTTCTAATCAATAATTTAAAAATAATTTATTTTTAGTATTATTTTTTCATCAAAACCCCAGAAATAGCAACAAAGAAATATACAAAAGTACAACTTCGAGTTTAGAGTAAAAATTTAAAATTAAAAATTTAAAAATATAAAAAATATATATAATTTTTAAAATTTAAAATTTAGAATTTTCGATTAAATCTGTAAAGTAAGGTAGGCTTATATGTCAACCCCCACCAGTCACAGCTAGCCTGCCTTTTTCCTAGGGGTGAACAAAAACCGAACCGGACCGAACTAAACCGAAAAAACCGAACCGAACCGACCAAAAACCGAACCAAACCGATTAAAATCGGTTTAGTTCGGTTTTTTTTTTTGAAAAACCGACCGGTTCGGTTCGGTTTGGTTCGGTTGGGACGGTCCAACCGAACCAAACCGAACCGAACCAAATTATTTTTAATATATTTAATTAATATTATTAAATTTATTTTTTATTATATTTTAAAAATATTTTACATAATTTTTTTAAAATTTTTTGAAATGGGCCCAAAAAATTCGAAATAAGCCCAAAAATTAAAAAAAAATTAGGCCCAAAAAAATTTAAATGGGCCAAAAATTAAAAAAATTTGGCAAAAAAAATTTTTTTTTTTTTTTAAAAGAACCGAACCAACCGAACCAACCGAACCAAACCGAACCGCCTTTTGGCGGTTCGGTTCGGTTCGGTTGGTTGGACCCCAACCGAACCGAATGGGTCCAAATTTTTTTTTTTTTTTTATGGTCAGTTCGGTTTGGTTGAGGTCCAAAACCGAACCGAACCGAACATTTGAACACCCCTACAGTTTTTCCACGTTCATGTGGCAATGGAATGGGTTGGTGACCACGCGAAGTTTGAAGAAGATTTGATGGGGAGATATTTTTTGTATGAAAATATACTTAACTAATATGCTATTTTTAAGAATAATTTTTTTAAAATAATTTTCTCAGCATTAGTGAAATTTTTTTTATAATTTTTTATTTATTTATTATTAATTGATGCGTAATTGAGTATGTTCTCCCTCTCTAATGAGATGGGAATTCTGGTGCACTGAAATTGAAAATTTTGTCTTACTTTTGCAGCATTAAATTTTATATAATTACTAACCTCTATTTTATTGTAAAAATTATTTACTATGTAAGAAATTTAAATTTCAATAAATTATTTAAATTCATGATTTTAAAATTATATTGAATAATTTTAAGAGTTACATATATTTTTCATAGTAAAAAAATTCTTACATGAATTCTTTACTATGTAAGAAATTAATAATAATTATATGTTTGCTACTCACGATACTAAAATTAATTTATAAGTAAAAAGATATTTGTCACTTAGTTGATGTAATGCGTGCAAATAATATACGTTGAACTTTCTTCTTCTCCGGTATCTATTTCTCACATGGTATTAGAGCAAGGTTACCGTTGAGAGGAAGAAAAAAAATATATGGCCAGCTTTAAGCAGGCTCTCACCGGGTTAAGCAAGGATGGGCAGGAGGAAAGGTCCTCAGAAACCTCTCCCGCCCCAAGTCTTACAATTAACCCATCTGCACAGCATCTTCCCATTCCCAACTCCTTTGATAACTCCTCACTTCAGATAACACCTTACAAGCTCAATGGGCGTAACTTTCTTCTCTGGTCAAGATCGGTTCAAATGGTCATCAGGGGAAAGGGAAAAATTGGCTTCCTTGATGGAACTACTCCAAGGCCAGACTCCAGAGACCCTCTTTTTCCAACGTGGGATATTCATAATGCTCTTGTGATGTCCTGGCTGATTAATTCAATGGAAGAAAACATTGGATCACTCTACCTTATCTACAATACTGCTAAAGATATTTGGGACAAGGTAAGAATAGCCTACTCTGACCTTGAAAATTCTGCTCAATTGTGTGAGTTAAGGGATAAAGTTAGAGACCTTAAACAAGGGGTCATGTCTGTTACTGAATATTATACTAATCTCACAAAAATATGGCAATAATTAGATTTGTTTGAATCCACTGATTGGTGTGACAAGTGTCAGGAAAAGTATGTGAAATATGTGGAGAGAACCCGGACCTATGATTTCCTTGCAGGATTAAATAAAGATCTTGATGAAGTTCGTGGAAGAATGATAGGCATTCGTCCAATGCCAAGAATTGAAGAGGTGTTTGCTGAGGTCAGAAGGGAAGAAAGTCGTAGGAAAGTCATGTTGGGTGATACTAGAGGAATTCAAACATAAGCATCTGCTCTCTTTACTGAAAGGCGAGAAGATCATAATAGAGGCCATCCTAATGACCAACGAAGGATAAAAAAGGGGAATCTTTGGTGTGAACACTGTCGTAGAACTAATCACACCAAAGAAACCTGCTGGAAGCTACATGGAAAACCTGCAAATTTGCAGAACCGTGGACAAACCTCAAGTGATCCCCGTGCATACCAGATTAACTATGTATCTGCAGATCATAAAACGATGGAAAACTCTAGTAATCTCAACCTGAACAAGGAGCAATTAGAACGTCTCTATAAGCTCTTGAATTCATAAAAACATTCTGGTACAGCACTAGTAGCACAACAAGGTATTTTTTCTGCTCTAAATTGTAAAAGGGAAGGAAAAAATTCATGGATCATTGATTCTGAAGCCTCAGATCATATGTCAGGTTGTATTGATCTCTTCTCCTCATATACCCCTAATGATAGTCAAACTAAAGTAAAAATAGCAGATGGATCTCTATCTCAAATTGCGGGAATTGGAAATATTAAGATCAATTCAACCCTTACTCTTAAATCTGTGCTTCATGTTCCAAATTTATCTTGTAACTTACTATCTGTAAGTAAGCTTACTAAAGATTATGATTGTTATGCCATTTTCTCACAAAAACATTGTGAATTTCAGGTCCTGAATTCAGGGAAGAAGATTGGCAATGCTAAGGAACATGAAGGACTATATTACTTTGAGGAAGACAACAACCAAACTAGTCAAGCCCTTACCTCTAGATACTTGGAACCAACTACGAGGCAAGATCAGATCATGCTATGGCATTATAGATTAGGACATCCAAGTTTTCAATATCTCAAACATTTGTACCCTACTTTATTCAAGCATAATGATAATTTTCAATGTGAAATTTGCCAATTAGCTAAACACCAAAGATCAGTTTTCAAACCTCTACCATACAAAGCTACAAAACCTTTTTCTTTGATTCATAGTGATATTTGGGGGCCTTCACGATCTCATAATATCTATTCTAAACGTTGGTTTGTAACTTTCATAGATGATCATACTAGAGTATGTTGGGTTTATTTTTTGAAAGACAAATCTGATGTTGAGCAAGTTTTTATCAACTTCCACAACATGATCAAAAATCAATATGACACCAACATTCAAGTTTTACATACTGATAATGGTAGGGAATACTTTTCTAAAGTTTTGGGATGTTACTTAAATAACCATGGCATTATTCACCAAAGCTCATGTCCTAATACCCCTCAACAAAATGGTATTGCTGAAAGGAAAAACAAACATTTATTGAAAGTAGCTAGGTCTCTTTTATTCACCACCAATGTTCCAAAAATGTTTTGGGGGGATGCTGTCCTCACCGCATGCTATTTAATCAACCAGATGCCCACACAAGTCCTTAAATTTCAAACACCCTTAAATGCTCTCTTGACATATTTTCCCAATTGCAGAACTCTTACCAATCTTCCCCTAAAAGTGTTTGAATGTACTGTTTTTGCTCATAATCATACACCAAATAGAAACAAACTTGATCCCAAAGGCCTTAAGTGTATCTTCATAGGCTATGCAACAAACCAAAAAGGTTACAAATGCTACTTTCCTGAAAAAAACAAACTCATTGTCACTATGGATGTCACTTTCTATGAAAATACTCCTTTTTATCCCAACAATTTTCTTCAGGGGGAGCAATCTAATGAAGAAAATTCCATGTCTTTTCTACCCCTTGCAAGTCTACACCCTCAACCCGAATACCAGCAGCCAGAAAATCAGCCAGCAAGCCTGCACCCTCAACCCGAAGACTAGCAGTCAGAAAACCAGCTAACAAGCCTGTACCCACAACCTGAAAAACAGCAGCCAAAAATCCAGCCAACAAGCCTGTACCCACAACCTGAAAATCAGCAATCAGCAAACCAGCAAACAAAACTACACCTACAACCAGAAAATCAGAACCCAGAACCTGTTTTACAGGTGTATGTCAGGCGGAACAAAACTCAAAGTAATGTAGCTCCTTCTACCCCTGAACATAGCCAGAATTCTGCTTCAAACTCAGGTAATACAATAGAATTATCTGGTGAACATATCTCTGATTTTCTTCCCATTGCGTGGAGAAAAGGTGTTAGGTCTTGTACACAACATCTCATTGCTCATTTTATTAAATATGATCACTTATCTACTTCTATGAAGGCTCTAACAGCAGGTCTTGAAGAAACCTTTATTCCCAAAAATATAGAAGAAGCTCTTAAAATACCTGCATGGAAGAAGGCTGTGGAAGAGGAGATGGAAGCTCTTGAAAAAAATAGAACATGGGAGTTAGTGGATAAACCAAGAGATGTTGTACCAGTGGGATGTAAATGGGTGTTTACCGTGAAATATAAATCAGATGGCACCATAGAGAGGTATAAAGCACGTCTTGTTGCAAAAGGGTTTACCCAAACATATGGGATAGACTATCAAGAGACGTTTGCCCCTGTTGCAAAACTTAACACAATCCGAGTCCTTTTATCTATAGCAGCCAACCTAGATTGGCCTCTCCATCAGCTTGACATCAAGAATGCTTTTCTAAATGAAGACTTGACAGAAGTTGTATACATGGATCCTCCTCCAGGTTTCAAAAGTACAATCCACATGGAACAAATATGTAAACTCAAGAAATCTCTTTACGGACTCAAACAATCACCACGGGCTTGGTTTGAGAGGTTCACTAAGGCTATTCTCAACCAAGGATATAAGCAAACTCATAATGATCATACTTTATTCTACAGGCATAAGGATGGTAAGTCAACTATCCTAATTGTGTATGTAGATGATATTATTGTAACCGGTGATGATATTTTAGAGATAGCATCCTTAAAAGAAAGACTAGCAGACGAGTTTGAAGTTAAGGATCTTGATATGTTAAGATACTTTCTGGGAATGGAAATTGCACGAAATAGATCTGGTATCTCCGTATCACAAAGGAAATATACCTTAGATCTTCTAAAAGAGACTGGGTTACTTGGATGCAAACCAGTTGATACCCCAACTGATCCTAACACTAAGTTAGGAAATGAAAATACTGATGAACCAATAGAGAAGGGAAGATATCAGAGGCTGGTTGGAAAACTCATATATCTTGCTCACACCAGGCCAGATATAGCATATGCTGTTAGCTTGGTGAGTCAGTTCATGTATAATCCACATGAAGAACACTTGAATGCGGTTCTGTGCATCTTAAAATATCTTAAAGGCAATCCTGGAAGAGGACTATTCTTTAAGAAAGGAGAATCTCGTACAGTTAAAGCTTATACAGATGCAGATTGGGCTGGGTCAATTACTGACAGAAGATCAACATCTGGTTATTGTTCCTTTGTTTGGGAAAATCTTGTGACATGGAGAAGCAAAAAACAGAATGTTGTTGCAAGAAGCAGTGCCGAGGCTGAGTTGAGATCTCTGGCTAATGGTGTTAGTGAATTATTGTGGCTTAAATTACTTCCTGAAGAACTTCAAGTTACAAATAAAGGGCCTATGCAGTTATATTGTGATAATAAAGCTGCTATTAGTATAGTACATAATCCAGTCCATCATGATCGCACAAAGCATGTTGAAGTTGATCGTCATTTTATTAAAGAGAAGGTGGAAGAAAGAATTCTTGATATTCCTCATGTTGCCTCGTCTGAACAAACAGCAGATATTTTAACAAAAGGTCTCCATAAACCTCTCTTTGAAAAAATGATTTACAAATTAGGTTTATTTGATATATATACAACCTAACTTGAGGGGGAGTGTTGAAAATAAGAACATGTATTGCGGGATTCTGACCCATGAATATTGGCGCATTGATTGTGGGATTCTAATCCCTGAATACTGAAGCATGGGTTGCGGGATTCTAATCCCTGAACGTTAGCGCATATGAGAATAGGAAACTGCCTTACGCTTGTCGCTGAAGCTGCACTGAAGTTTAGGACAACACCAGGCATTACGGGATTCTGGGTTCTGTCCCGTTTCTTAGGATTTTTTGTCTGGGTAATCAGTTTTCTGCTTCCTATTTTCTTCTTGTATATTTCCGAGACTTAAGGGGTGTTTTTTACCAGTTTTTTCTATAAAATTCTGGTCTCCCTTTTTTAGTTGATGTAATGCGTGCAAATAATATACGTTGAACTTTCTTCTTCTTCGGTCTCTATTTCTCATATATATATATATATATATATATATATATATATATATATATATATATATATATATATATATATATATATATATATATATATATATATATATATATATATATAATAGTATATAATTTATAAATTTTAAATTATTTTTTTAAATTTTAAATTAATTTATAAATTATTTTTTTCAACATAAGTCACAAAAAATTCGTAGGCAAATTATTGTCTTTGTTGGTAAATATTATTAATAGCAATAAGGTTCGGGTTTGGGTTGCACTGTGACTAATAATCTTGTTTGGTGGTTAACGTTTTTTTTTAAAAAAAATTTAAAACTTTCTGATTTTTTTGTTTTTTATTTTAATTTTTATTAAAATATTAAAAATGAATTTAATAGATTTTAGAAAAAACATTTTTTAAACTCAAATTAAAAATAGAAAACGTCTCAAAGACATTTTTGATATTTTAAAAAAAATAATCAATAATATTTTTGTATATTTAAAAGAGTCTTTCAACATTATTAAATAAAAAAATAATTTTATAATTATCAAAGATCAAACTAGAAAATAAGGTGATATTTATAGTGATCTATGCTAATTTGTTTTAAAAATATATGGAAATTTTTTTTAACTTTATAAAATAAATGTATTTTTTAAATAATAAATGGTAAAAAATTAAAAATATTTTTATAAATCAAATATGTCAACCCATGTCCAGTAATCAGTTAAATAAATTATTTTAGAAAAATAATAATATTTAAAAAAAGTTTGAGTTATGTCTCTACTTATGCTTCTAGAATTTTAAGAAATAATTTATTTTTAGTATTATTTTTTCATCAAAACCCCAAAAATAGCAACAAAGAAATATACAAAAGTACAACTTCGAGTTTAGAGTAAAAATTTAAATATATATATATATATATATATATATATAAACAATTTTTAAAATTTAGAGTTTTCTAATAAATCTGTAAAGTAAGGTAGGGTTATATGTCAACCCCCACCAGTCACAGCTAACCTGCCTCTTTCCACGTACATGTGAGGGGTTGGTGACCACGTGAAGTTTAAAGAAGATTTGACGGGGAGATAGTTTTTGTATGGAAATATACTAATTAATATGCTATTTTTAAGTATAAAATTTTTAAATAATTTTCTCAAAATTATTGAATTTTGTTTGTAACTTTTAATTTATGTATTATTAATTGATGCGTAATTGAGTATGTTCTTCCTTTCTAATAATGAGATGGGAATTCTAGTGCATCAAAATTAAAAAATTTATTTACTTTTGCAGCATTAAATTTTTTTTACAATCAGAAATTAATTCTTTTGAACCATAAAAATCACTTAAGTAAGTTTTGCCTCTCTCAACAAAGCTTTTTTTATACACACAATCTAGTTTAAATTTAGAACATATTTAAGAAATTCAATTATTTACTAATTGTGCCGGATTTTGTCGGTTGCAGTATTAAATTTTATACAATTACTAACCTCTCTTTTATTGTAAAAAATTATTTATATTTCTATTATATTATATTATATTATATTATATTAATAGTTTATAGATAAATATAAAATGAGGTGTAAAAATAATGATAATATCACCATATTTAGTTTACACAACTTACAAACCTTAAGTCACATAGTGAAAATTAATGGGTTGGCATGGTTGCTTATTTTTATTTAAGTTGGCTTGGTTTTAAAATGATTTAACTCAATTAAGCTTAGTCACATAGAAAAATATCACATATTTGAATATTTTAAAATTAGTTTTTCTCAATTTTTTAACCTTAAGCATAACTTGTATTCCTTTTTAATTTCATTCTAATGTTTCTTTGTTCTTGACTATGGAGGTTTGGGTAGAATTTATTGCAAATTGAAAAATGTTATGAAATTTCTTGTCTATCAAGTAATGAATAAATAAAAATATTTTTTTAGTGGGGGATAAAATAGGTTTAAAAAAAAGAGCCTAAATTGAAAAATCAACCCTAATAATTCAAACTTTTAAGTTGGCTTCTTTAGAAGCTACAAGAAAAATTATTGAGTTGAATTAACGATTCAAATTTAATTGAACTCAACTCCAGTTTAATATAATATTAATATATTTAAATTTTATTATGCCATCTAACTGTTATAAGAGAAAATAAATAAATAATTTTTTTATTAATTATTTATATTTTTTTTAGATAGAGTTAATATTTAGCCCACCAACAATATTCAGATCATAATACATAATATAAATAATTTTAAAAAATATTATTTTTATTATGTCTCACAATTTAAATATTATTGATAAATAAAAAAATTATTCTTTAATAATAAATTAAATTAATTTTTTTAAATAAATATTACGTTGTAAAAGGACAGAATTTAGATTAACCTACATTTTTTTTTGGACTGCTGTATGCGCTCCTTAGGTTATAAAATATTGAGTCATTGCATTTGGTTTTTTTTTTTTTAATAACATATTATACATAATACAATATACACTACTAATATATATGATTTTGCTAATATGTAAATATCAAATCTCATACACATATAAAATAATTTTTTAAAAAAGGAATATTTAATAGTTAGGAAATAATATCTTTATTGAAAATATTGAGTCTTTTCCTCTTTTTTTCAAATAAAAGAATATGTGATAAATGAACGAGTTAGAATTTGTGTATCTAAATCTATATAATTTTTAATAAAAATAATTTATAAAAGTGATTAAATATTTTTATTACGTCATATAACTACAATTGATATACTTTGTATTTTTTAAATTTTAAATTAAATTATTATTACAAGTCCGCAAGCTAATTGTTTAATATAGAAAATGTTATAATGTGAGTCCTAGATATAAAGCCACCAAACTTTTGAAAACATATAAAAATAGATGTCAATGATAATGAACCAAATTTGTAAGAGATTATGTTTATTTTTACTTAGGCATAATTAAATTAAGAAAAAAAAATTGAAAATATGTATCTCATAATGACTCATGAAGGCTTGCAAAAAAGAGAGACTTTTGTTTTTTGGAAAACGACCCATTTTGGGCCTAAAAAGATGCACCACTGAGCCCAAGACCTTTATTTGTTTGGTACTAGTGCAACAAAATCTTCGAACTCAATTTTTGTTAGAATACAGGATTAGACATTTAGCATCACTTAGCAAATTGTTTTGAGGGTGATGAATATTAAGTCCTTGGCTTAAAGGACTTAAAAACTACTAATTTAGTCTTGTTAGCTGAGATAACTTAGTGTCCTCTTTGATTTCATATAATTTGTTTGCATATTTTTAAAGGCTAAATATTACCCAACTCGCCATTTCTTGAAAGCTAGTTTAGGTATCAATTCATCTCGGCGTTAGAGGAGTATTATGGCAGGAAAGGAGGTCATCTCCCAAAACTGTAAGAGTATCTCTAACGGAAGTTTTTTCTGCAGCATCTTAAATTAAATAATATATTTTAACATATTTTATCGTTGGAGTGCTTCACTATAGTAAAAATATTTAAACATCGTTACTAACAGAAACAACAACTTCTTATGTTAAAAATAGATAAAAATAATGTAAAATTATGTCTTCAAACTAGTGTGGCGATGTCAAACATATTTTATTACAATATTATTGTTAAAAAAAGATAAGAAATCTCCTATTATTATCATTACTAGAAATAACAGGAGAAGTATGGAGTTGTATCAATATTACTATTGGAGAAATGTATGTTGGAGATTTTTATTTACCGGTTGAGCATATTTGAAAACGTTTTGAACATTAAAATAATCAAAATTAATTTATTTTAATTATATTATATTATATATTTTTATTATTTTTAATTATTATTATAAAAAATATTACTTGAAATAAATTTATATTATTTTTAATATATTTTAAGTTTTTTTTATGTATTTATTATTTTAAAATTTAAATATAAATAAAATAATATTTTAAATTAAAAATAAAAATAAATAAAATATAAAATATGAAGTAATATATAGTATACATTTAGTAAATTTTTGAGAGTTATACCATTAAAATAAAAATTATTTAAAATAGTATATAATTATTTTAAAAAAAAAATATAATAATATATAACACACTTAATGAACAACTGCACTATCAGAGATACTCTAATTATAGTGGCGAGGTGGAAGGAATTCAATTTTGTAAGTTCTTGGTACACCGTGGCTTGAAATAGCCCGTCGAGAATACATGGCTCTTCACACTATTTGGGTAATCTTAACTTGGTGAGACAATTCATTAATTTTGACTCTAGTCATCAGGTGGAAAGTAACCTTCATGAATTCTTTGATAATGAAATAGTAAGCTCTATCATGCACAAACAATCGCTAGTAGAGGAGGATAAGGTGGTTTGGTTTTATAGTAAATATGGATCCTACTCTGTCAAATCTGACTATGAAGTGGCAATGGAACTCTTTTATCACAACAATACTAGTTTTACGAAGGATAATACGAGGAAGCAGTCTGACAGAGTTCATGCACATGCTTTCTAATCAGTATTTTGCTTTATGGTGACTAGTCTTGGTGAAGAACCTAGACTTCAGCGTGACAAATAGAGAAAATGTTGAACTTTGCCTGCTATATCCTATGATATTTATGGGAGAGCAAAAATAATAAAATTTTCAATACTACTTTTTGAAACCCCATTCAGGAGAGCTAGAACTATATGTCTTTCTTTGAGTTCTTCATGTTCCTAATAAAAAATAAAAGTTCTATCGGTGGCACAAAAAATATATATACACAAAGGAAGGTATTTATTTATTTATAGTTTTACAAAGGTAAAACTATAAATAACTTCCTACCATAATTTGGTAAATAGTTCACTATATTTTATATTTTGATAATCAATCCGCTTCTAATTTATTTTTAATGTGGCAAATAAAATTCCAATTTTTAATTCAATTGATTCAATTTTTCTTGTTTTTTTTGTTTTTAAATAATTTATATACATGCATAATTATGAGCATTTGCCATAGAATTTTTATTTAGTCCCCTCATTTTTGTCAAAGAATCCTTTTTAAAATTTTATTTCTACTTTTTTCTTATAAACCAAAGGTGATCTATATATTTTTTACATTCATAGAAGTAGGATTGTAACTAGACTGAGTTATATATAAACTACCTCATTCATCAAATGAATGAACTTGAATTTAAATAATCTTAATATATTGTTCAAATTTTAATCTAAGCCAACAATTATGATGGCTCATTCAATAAAAAAAAAATATTAAAACGTCAAATGGGAATCACTTAGCAACACTTCAACTCGTTTACATTTCTACGGCCCCGACCACGTGTTTTCTCAGGTGGTACGTCAACTCGTTTCTGCGGATAAAATTGAAAAACAAAAAAAAATTGTTTATATATTCTGGGCGCATGATGATTTCGAAGGGGAAACGTCAACGGACGAGAAAAGCATGGGCGTCCATGCCTCTTCCCTACGTCACGCATTAATTCTTTTTTGTTTGATATATGAATATGATAGTATAATATTTTAAATCTAAATTTCAATAAATTATTTAAATTCATGATTTTAAAATTATATTGAATAATTTTAAGAGTTACAAATATTTTTCATTGTAAAAGAAAAATTCTCGCATGAATTCTTTAAAATTAAATTAAGTTATAAATAAAAAGATATTTCTCACTTATTTTTTAATAATAAATTATTTGTAAATTTTATGTAAATGTTCCTAAACTACACACTCCCCCTTCAATCTAGATTTGATTGTATCAATATATATATAAGAGTTACAAATCTTATTTTTCATAAAAATAATTAGTGTTAGAAATTGATAAAATTTAAAAATAAATATATACAAATTGAAGTATAATTATTTATAGTTTAAATTATTAACAAAAATTTGTAAATCGTTAAGAAATAATAAACTCTTTTTCTTTTTTAAAATAATTTAAATTAGAGATTAAAAAAATTTATATACCAGACATAAATAGTTAATTTTCGATATTTCACGATCGAAAGATCAAACAGCGTTGGATGCACATTGAGGAATCAACGATGGACGGCAAAGTTGACAAAAAGGACTAAGGGATAGTGCGCTTGCCAGGGAGATCGGCGGCCTTCAAGGTCTTGTCGATAAGCTTTCGAGCCTTTCTGCTGCGGATCTCCACCTTCACGCTCGCGCTCTTGTCCATCTTCACGTACGGCTTCTTCGATTTCTTCAGAGACCGAACCTTCGACTTTATACTCTGAACCAGGTTCTCCAACTGATTCGCCATTTTCGATTCTTCTTCTGCAAAATCCTCTTCTATCGCCTTTCTACTTTCTTACCGCTCCACCATTCCTTCTACAGTTCTACCTTTCTCGATGGCTTTCGGTTTTTGTCGGAGCTATTTGCTATCGGGTGAAGACAACGACGTCGCTTTTCCTCTTTTCTGCTACACGGGAGGAGAATCAGAGAGTCTAGGGAGCGAGAATCCGAGCCACCCTTTTATTCATGCAGGTTTCGACGGATGCCCTTGGATTTTGAGCATAATTACCAACTTTGCCATTCACCGTCCTCTCACTTTCCCACCTCACTTGCCGTAAATGGTGCACCTCTCCATTTGACCAATAACCAATTTATAAAACCATGCCCAGTCAATCAATTTTACTATACTTCAGATTTTTAAACATATTTTATTTTCATATAATAAAAATAAATTTTAAAATATATTAAGAGGAAATAATAAATAATTATTTAGAACTCATTTTTTTATAATAAAAAAAATTTAAATAACATTTTTTTAAGTGTCATTCAATTTTTTAATAAAAACATGATAGGCAAGGATATTTATTTAAAAAATTCAATCAATAAAAAAATATGTATATATCATATTTTTATAATAAAATATGATCATAAATATTTCTAAAATTGCAATTAAATTTTATCATTTTTACAAAATTGTATATTAAATTAATACATCTAAAAAATTAATGTCAACGATTTTTTTTAAATTTTTTTATATAAGCTAAATTTTATTAAAAAAATGTTGTAGAATTTAATTTCAATAATTATATTTTCATTATGTGACATCATTTTTAAAAAAAAAAACATTTTCAAACGGTCTAATTAGACTAAAATGGTTCTACCAACAAAGAAATAGACTAAAATTAGAATCAGAAATTGATTTTGGTACCATTTCGGTCATCAAATTTAATAGACCGGCGCCGTCCTTTTGTGAACCACAGACCAAAATAATGGTAGGGGCAATTATGTAAATGAATTTTTGACGTTGAAATACTGTGCCACAATTAAATATGGCACACTTTTCAGCGCACATAAATGGTTGTTACTTTCGAACTTGCTGGTGCGTTACAACGTTTGACTTCAAATCCACACTCCATATCAATGCTTTCAAAAGTTTGAGCAAATTGTTACCGGAGCTAAAGCTTTTAATGTAAGAATATAAATTTAAATTTTAAAGTAACTGCCTATTAAAAAAAAAAAATTATCACGGTAAAATTGGAAATAAATTAATACAATATTAATAACATAGAGAAATATTTTGAAAAATAAAAAAGATTATTCGTACATTAAAATTTGAATAAAATTTTATTTTAAGTAGTATCAATTTATTCTTTTAAAAATTTTGTTTTGATTTATTATAATAAATTTTAATTTTATATTATTTCTGTCTCTTTATTTAGTTTTTATTAATTAAACTAATAAAATTTATAATGTATAATTTCTTTTTTAATAATGGAACATTCTTACTATATTTCTTCTCTTCTAAATAAAAAAGCATATAACATTTGATTTTATAATATATATTGATCAAAATATCATTATTCGATGACTTATAAAATTTATATGTTAATTTAAAAGTACTTTTTTAATGAATAAGGAGGGAGAAAATATATTAAGAATGTCATGTCATCTATTAACATGATTTATTAACAAAATTTAAACATAAATAATATAATATAAAATTGAACTTCAAAATGATAAATTGATAAAAATAATTGAGAGATCAAATTAATATTAATGACCAAAATAGCCTTTTACTCTTAATATTATATATAATTCACAAACAGTAAATCAAACTTTATATAATTATGAAATTAAAAAGTTGTCATATATATATTTAATTAAAAATTTTAATTGAATCAAAAATACATAATAAATTTTTAATTTTTTACTTATATAAAATTTGATTCACATCAACGAATCAAATACTTTTTTTCATATATATTGTTTAAATTTTATATTAAATATAGATATATTCATATAATATCTAAAAGATAAAATAATTTAAATATTAATGTACTAGACGTTCCATAAATTTATTTAACAAATATAAAGCTATCAAATTAGCCAAAACACTAACATATTGCCGGCTGCTGATTTTGAAGTCACTTTCAAAATAAAAATTATAAAATTATACCATACTTAATTCATATCAAAATAATATTATTTTTTTATTAATTGATTGTAATTTTTAAAGTTTAAACTTTATTTTATTTTATTTTATTATATAATAAAAATATGTTTGAATCAATTTACACGTAAAGTAAAATCAAGTCTTTTTTCAATACATTTAAAATAATATATTCTCTTAAATACCGACTTCAAAATTTAAATTGAATAGCAAAAAGTAAGAAAGTATTGACTATATATGCAAGTCATCTAAGTAAATTATAAAATAACCATTTTAGTCATATTCATTGAAAAAACCAACAAGGTCTAGCATCTTTCAGAAAATGGAAAAACCAAATGTCAGTTACATGGGCAAACCGTTTGTGCATTAATCTATATTTGTTGGTTTGATTTTATCATTATTATTGGATTTCTTGGTTTGAATATTAAACCACGAAACCTTGTGGTTAGTATTCACTATTAAATGATCCACATTCTCATTCAACTGCGGATATTCAGAGGGTTTTGTTTATTGGGATCTAAAATAGTTTGATAATAAATTTATTTAAATAATTTAAATTAAATAAAAATTTATAAATTATACGAGAATTAGTTAACTTATAAACTAATTTTGTTAAATATTATATTTTATAAAAAGAAAAGCAACTTTAGTTCCTCAAATAAAATTAATCTTATAATCAAAAAATTAGAAGATATTCATGTAAAAAAAAAAATTCTATGTTTATCTCTAATTGAGTTAAAAATATAAAAAATTATAAACACCGTTACAAATAAATAATATGATATTGATATAAATATTATGATATGACAAAATTAAAATATTTATATTTAATTTAAAAAATTACGTCGCATGAGTGTTTTATAGCTAAACATTAATTATTAGTTAATGATAAACTGCTGGCTGCAAAATGATGAACCATTGAATCTAAGGATCTCAATCAATGCTGAGATTATGGATAAAAAAAAAAATTTTGAAGTTTGAATCGATATGGGTCACATTACAAAATTAATTGTGGAGTTTTATTAGCTTTCTCTGTCATAGACTGCAAATTAAATTGCTCCATTCAAGAAGCAACCTCCCCAAGTAAACACCATCCTTACATGTTGCCTGGACTTCATCCAGAAAGTATATCTTTCACTTCAGGTACCCCTTATCAATAATCCTATCCTGAAAAGTCATTCTAAAGAACATTTCAAATGTTTACATTGTAGATTAACAAATCTTTCATTCCCTTCATTTTGGGCGAGATTGATAGGTTCAATCTAGGCTTTCTGTGTTCAATTTTGTTCATTTAATACAAAGCCAGATCAAATTTAAACTTAAAAATTATAATAAAATTCACTTGTTTATCAATCAAAACAAGCCCAAATATTTATGAATCTTTATTAATTTCTTAAATTTTTAAGATAAAATTATTTTTAACATAATATCACAACTTTTATGACTAAATAGTTTATAATTAAATCTGAAAAAAAATTTATATGAAAAAAAATAATAAAAATTACGATAAAACTATTCATAATTCTTTCCATGATAACTAAAAATTTTGAGTTAAAATGATCTTTACCGATATACACATTATTTTGATAATAGTTTATTATAATATATTTTCACAGATTTATTTTTATTAAAAATTAATTATAATAATTTGGTTTATTGTTATGTAATTTTCAAAAACAATGACTAACATAGTATTCAATAATTGGTTTCCCCTCCAAAATCCTCCAAATTGGGAGAAAAGTTTAAAAAAATTTGGAAAGTTAATTAAAAATCCTCTATTATCCTCCACAAACTCCCAAACAAGGGAAAGGTTTCAATGAAACCTCCCCTTCTCTTCCCCTCCATTCTCCCCCATCCAAACATACCTCAAGGGATTTGTCGCCAATGATTTCTTTGTTTATCTCTTGCTCTCTATTTTCTTAAAAGCACAAGTTCTGTCTCTTATGTTTTTTGTTTAACGCTTACGAGTCTTTTGATGTTACTGACCTATGTATTTGATGTAATCTATCTCGTCATGTTCACATTTAAAAAAAAAAAATTGATAAAATCATCTCTATGAGTCAATGAATACCCAAGTTGATTTAAGTAAAAATATAAAAGAAAACTTGTAGCCACCCCCATCTTCATCAAAGATATCTTAAAATAAATAAATATAATAAAAATGAAGGAGGCAAATTAAAAAAAGTCCCACGTGATACGCGTAATTTAGGCAGAACGAAGCACATGAAGCAGAAACATCCATGACTGAACAATGGGGTTCTCAAAAAGAGTAACATGTGCAAAGATTGAGAAAAATCTTGCCTAGAGCCACTGGGGAGATTTCTCAGCAGTGTTTTGGAGATTGAATTGTGTTACAAGATCCTTCCAGGAGAGACCATCACCAAAAGTTGAGACCTGCGAGATAATGCATATGATGAGATCCAGTATACCCCAATTACCAAAACTTATTCTTTTAAAGCAACATAGAATCTCCTGTCAGAATCTTAAAATCATCTTCAAAACCAGACGGCAAATCAGAACAAGAACAAAATACTAGATATCATAAAATTTAAAGAAGCTCTTAGGTAAATTCAATCTCCAAAAAAATAGTAAATCAAATCAATTATTAACAAACTTGTAAGCATATTAATATACTTTTCGGTGTGATCTAATTTCTGACATGTTGATATGGGTTTGGTCTATTTACTTTTTTAAAACCGGACTTGCGCAAAAATCTCTCTAAAATTTAAACATTCAACAAATAAGAATCAATAAACTCAGATAATAACTTGGTTTTTGCAACATATAAATATATATAGGAAATCTATTGCTTTCAATCAAAAGCAATAATTAATTTTATCATTTTCAGCCTATTCCGTGTAGTCTAGTCTCAATAATAGTACAAACCACACATAAATTATTTGTTGATTAAATTAATTACTAATAGAAATGTAAGTATATTAATATACTTTACAATAAGACCAATTTTTGAAGTATTGACATGTCTATTAATTATTGGTTTGATCTACCAATTATTTTAAGATCCTGTCTACCTATCAATCTCTAAAATTTCAACATTCAACAAATAAGAATCAATCAACTCAGATAATAACTGGGTCTAATTGTTATATATCTATATATATATATATTGCTTTCAATCAAAAGCAATAGATAATTTTATCTTTTTCCTAATCTCAGACTTCAATACTCCGTTACTAAGAGGTTAAGTAAGACACCACGTTGAAGGCCATAATCTAATTCAGTCCCAAATGCTAAATAGTGAATAGCAAAAGTGGAACAATTAGTTGAATGCATCTATATTAACTGGGGTAGGAGATCAATCATATCAAATAAGGCTGAACCGGCCCAACAAATTACACCAAATATCTTCAAATTGTTCTTTGTCTTGCCATTGGTTGATTTTATATCTGATTGATCGACTGTTTCAAAGTAGACCTTTAGTGAATTCACACAGAGAAAGAAAGCAATGGTATACAAAACCTTTGATGCATTTATCTCTTTAACTCCAACTTAAACAGAATTTTATCTTCAACCAACATGTGCACTTGTCCAAAAAAATAAATCATAACTCTATCTAGAAAATAAGCATACATAAACTACCTGCAGTGATGAGTCAACAGACACAGCTTTGCTGAGAATCAGACCATAACATGACAGTTGCCAAAAGCGCTATTGTTGCAGTTTCAACCCGTAGACGATGTTGTCCTAGACCAACAGCAGTAGCGCCTGCCTCTATCATCATACTGGCTTCCTTCTCAGTGAAGTCTAGAAAATCATATAGCAACATAAACCCGCATTAATTTTTGCCCCCTCTCTGGCAGAGAATAGATTATAGATATCAGACTCACAATTTAGTCTGCTGATCAGAAGACTTGAGGCCAAGGCACAGGCCCCAACCCCCAGTTCATCACCCAAGGTCCCGTCAAAATTATCGTTATTACATTGTTTAAGATTACCTAACCATTTGAATTATCAAACTTAGATTCAACAGAAAAGGGGTATGGCACTTTCTTATACAGGATTATGAACGAAATTCTTCATGATGAACAGAGTAAATCACATGCATTAGTACATCTATACCATAACTACTATGGAACACTTCTTCCACTGACAAAAGGTCAATGGGTCAGCTACAAAGTTTCCATTTACCCTGACAAAGAGAGAGGAGGAGTTTACCTGACAGGAATCTCAACTTACTAGACATTTAATTGAAATTGATACCCAGACATGTGGTAAAACCAAATTGTGAGACTAAATAACATCAAACATACTAACCTCCTTCTGGTCCAATGATGATTAAGCCGCTAGCTTCCTGTGATGATGACGTCAATGCACTAAGAACAGGAGTTGCCTTGGCTGCTGCAAGGAGAGAGACCTTTGATTGTGCAATCTATAGGATAACAAATATGTCAAGTCAGTTCAAAAGAAGGTAAGAAAAGAGTTCAAATGCCATTAGATTGTTTAATTCATAAATGTCATTATGTAGCCTCATCAACTACAAACAACACAATGGAATAAGATCCATTATCTAAGATGAACAAAGCCAGGGAAAAAGGGCAAGTACGAGTATACAACAATGTAGATAGTACTATCTACAAACCTATCACAGGATAATACGCTGAAGGTTACCACAAAACTGTTTAAAATTATTCTCAAACAACTAAACTAAAAGAATCCAAGCCTTAGGTATTAGAAATTGCAGAACTTACAAGATGCAAAAGGTCTTCAAGCTCTATTGGAGGTTTCAGGACCATTTCATGCAGCCGTTGACCTGTGAAAGAGGAAACAATGCAAGTAGTGACTGACCAAAATAAAATAGGTCACCCCTTCATTTTAGACCCAACTGTAAGACTTCAATCAATCTCAATAACCCAAAGAATTTCTAATGGGAGTGATAAAATATGTTTAAACCTTAGATCCAAGTAAAGAAATATGGTTACATTGTTTGGATGCTGCTAAAATGACACGTTCCAATCTGTCCACCCGACTTTCTGAGATTGATGGACAACGTTCAGTCAATAGAGGAGTTACACTATTGGCTCCAAGTTCCTGTGGCACTTAAACTTATGAATAAAAGAGAAAAAGCCACAATTTAAAGAAGTCCTAACTATAACCAGATAAAATCTGTGGGTGCTACAGAAACTTACTGTGCACTTCTCTACAAGCCAGTCAGCACGGCCACCCTTCAGTGTACCTAAACACGGATAGGCTCTCAAAATGTGAAAAAATAGGTAGAAAAGTTTAAGTTTTCAAAAAAATTCAATCAGTATATAACTGGTTTAATTAAAAAACTACAAGAACTTACCAAAGCCCGCAAATACATGCCATTGAGTGTTCTGTGGAGGTATTAGCTTTGGATCATTCAATGCAACAAAATCAAGTCCTGTGCGATCAATGTTCTGTATGCATCCTTCTACTAAACCTCCCTTCCCATTGAAGAGCTCTACCCTTGGACAGTATGATATTGATCATCAAGAAAATTTACTTCAGACCACCTTAAGTGCTAGAGATAAACACTGAGACACCAGTTATAAGAGTTGATAAAGAACTACCTCTTAACATTCTTTTCATTAAATTACAAACAAAGAAGTAAATGGTGGCCAAGGTCACAACCTCAACTAAACAGTAACATTTGACCAAAATCATTGGAATCCACTGCCAAAACAAACTTTCCCTAAGCCTTTCCCTTTCAGTCTAAATAAACTAGCAACAGACATTAAACAAGATTTGCAGAGAGAACATATTCCACAGTTTATTTTACCATAATTCACTAAATGTCTTTCTGCTTTTTTTGTAATCAGTAATCACTGTTAAAAATTGAAAAATCTGATGCCTATACCAGATTATCTAACTGGATAGAACGAAACCATATTCCAAGGTCAAGACTCGTAGGCACAAATCAAGCTATCCTGTAGTTCATAAGTGAAGATCATTAAGATTACCTATCACTGGCGCTCAATCTCAATACTTTTGTCATGTGCCAGAATTCATCACCCTGTACACGCACAACATTACCCTGCATTGTTACAGAAACACGGTTAATTATATTTAAATTTAATCAAACAAACGGCATATTGACTGCAACGGTGTTTTTTTTAAAAAAAAAAAATGAAATAAATTCTTACAAGACTTCAAAATGCAAACTTCACACCCAAACTAAGAACTTCCCAGCCCCCTAATCAGTAAGGCTATTTGCTGTCCATACCCAACAAGGAGAAGGACACAAGGGACATTGTTATTTAAAATTCAATAAAATATTAACGCTATAAATAGTAACCCATGACTCAAACAAATTGATAACGTGAAAATCCTTACAAGATACCACAATTCAAATGTTAAAATATAATTCTTCAATATTAGACAGCAAACTAATCAAGTTTAGAACGGACCAACAATAGCCAACTGGTAAGTGAAGCAGACTGAAAGAAGCAAGAACATATATTATGAGACAAACTACACCGCAATATATGATGGAAGGAGGATTTACCTTGGAAGGAGGAAGAATGTCGGAGTAGAAGCGCGGGAGTCCACCACGTGATTGGTCCCCATAATCAGATGATGAGAATGCTCGGACGCTCAAGGTTCTGAGCCATGAGCTATTAAAAACTTCTGCAAAACGTGGTCTTGCGGATAGGGCTTGCATTCGCAGCATAATCAACTAGGAAGGAAAGAGGGCAAAGGACGAGGATATAGCCTATATTTCCTGGGGGAAAAGAAAAAAAGCAAAACTTTACTGCAACCCAAAGGAAAATTCACAGTAAAAATTAGGGGGGATAACTCAATTTACATTTTCAAAGATTGCTTATATCATTTCTAATAACCCAAACTTTTATTTTGAATCACTTTTATTTATTTATTTATTTATTTAAATTTTGTTCACAGAACTAATAAATCTGATTATTTATTTATTTAAATTTTGTTCACAGAACTAATAAATCTGATTATGAGAAGATTTTTTTAAACATTCAATTGTCTAAATTTATTGTATGCATCATTCAATGATTTATAAGTGTTAAATATTGATAAAAAAAATCATAAAGAAAGTATAACGATACCAAAAAACATTCAACATTAATAATAGTTAATTGAACAACAAATTAATATTGTATTCATTTCTAAAATACTAAATAAGATTTTAATCTTCATTTTGTGTACAGGGAATACTGTATTTTAGTTTTAGTTTTATTTTGATTATGAATATTTGAATTAATTTATGAACATCTTTATTTATAATTTGATCAATGAACATAACTCATTCAAAATTAAAATATTCACAATAAAAATTTTCATGTCTCATTTCAAAAATTTATCATTGCTCAACAAACAAAAAACAAAAATCCAACGACCATATGTTATTATTGTTTTTATAGAAAATAGAAAAAAATATATTTTGTCAGCCTGATCTATGGGTGCAATTACAGTTTTCTCCCCCTTTCATTTAATTTGAACAATGTCCCTTTCATTCTTTATTTTTGTGGCAATCTCCCCCTCTTCATCTATTTTTATTCTTAAACATAATATTTAGATACTTAAAATGTCTTAATTATTCCTCAAATTATTTTTAAAAATTATTTTTTATATTTTAAAAAATATTTTATTTTTAAGAGTATGTTGAAAAAAAAAATTTTGTTAAAATAAAATATTTTTTAAAATACAAAAAATAATTATTTTAAAAAAAATTAAAAAATAATTAAGATATTTCAAATATGTAAATATTATATTTAAGAGTAAAAATAAATAGAAGGAGGAGATTGCAACAAAAATAAAAAATAGGGAAGACATTGACTAAACTAAAAAAAAAACTACAATTGTACCTATAAATCAAGTGTCAAAATGCACTTTACCTAGAAAATATTTCAAACTAAATTTGATAAAAATGTAGGTCCCTCTCTGATAAAATACTCAAAAATCAAGAGTTGATTATTTATTTTCATTTTATCTTGATCAAAGGGGACCTTCTCCGCAATCCCAAACACACTCCAATAATAATAACGAAAGCCCACATCTCCTCAACCGTTCTCAATTGGCTCTGTGAAGCAAATAGGAGCTCGCAATCCTATCTTGCCCAGAACAATCAAAGCACGCAGCAAATGAAAGTAGAAATCTGAAGAAAAAATTACTAAAACAGAAAGAGAAAATTTTCCATCCAAACTAAGAAAGATTCATTAGAGTAATTAAAAAGCTGTTCCTGATTTACATTTCAAAAAGGCCAAACTTGGGATCAATGAGGCAAATTTACAAACACCCGTCAAACAATTTCATCAAAAATCTTGATCCCTCGGCTTCTTCCCTTTGACATCAAAGAGGCAAAATTACAAGCACCCATTATGCAATTTCATCAAGAACCCTAACTTTCACCCTCCCCTTCCTCCTCACCGTCACCGCCATCTTCACCATCCCCTTCATACCCACCTCCCAAATCGCAAATCCTTCTCCAGATATCCTCCGAAAGCGGAACCACCGAGAGTCTTGGCTGCTTGAACAGAGCAAAATTCTTCAACCCATTATCCCCTTTCATCTCCTTCAAGTCCACCGGCCTCCTCATTTCCCCCAGTGCTTTCACATCGACAGCACCACCGTCGCCCTCCTCCGTGTACCACTCGCGCACGACAGTCACAACACCGACCACACGACGAGCCTTGGCACCGGAGTGATAGAAGAAGCATAAATCATCGAGCGCCATGGACTTGAGGTACTTCTGGGCTTGCTTGTTCTTGACACCATCCCATTTGCTTATGCCTGCGTTGGATGCTTGGTCCTCCCACGACCAGTCTGAAGGCTCTGTTTTCAGAAGGAAGAACTGTTTGGTTTTGCCCATATTTCTCTCCGAAGGTTCTTGTGCCTTCTTTGGGTCTGGAAAGGGAGAGATGACACTGGAAGGAGGGAACTGAATGGTCATTTGCATATTTGGCGCCAACATTGTTTCCATGCTCAAGGCCCGGCCCATATAACATCCCAACCCAGAACAAGTTTCGAAGTTTTCTTTTTGGGCTATAAGCAATGCTTATAGCCTGTGTCCAAAAACAAAACTAAAACTAAAGCAACGCTTATTAGCCAAGACTCACGAAAGAAAAGCAATGTTGTAAAACCATCATAAAAAATAATTGGAAAGTGTGTTATTTTTTTATTAATATTATTCAAGAGTGTATATTATTAAATTTTTTATTATGTTTTTCCAGGTAGTATTTAAGATATGTGTTTTCTCCTCTTTTTATTATTGAATATTGTTTTTCTTATTGGTGTGAACTAAAAGAGTTCAAATTTAATTTCATCCAATTTTAATCGAACCAATTTAAACTAATCCAACAAAAAATAATTAAAATATCTTTCAATTAGACTAATTGGACGAATATTTTTAAAAATTGATTTCATGGATTTAGTTGTTGAATGTATGATTTTGAAATCTAATTTCAACCAAACCGACTAATTCCTTAATTAATAATGTAAATATTTAATGTTTTGTATTATAATTATATATTTTCAATTAATTTTTAGTAATCAATTAAATAACTTTGTGAATTTAGAAATATGATGATTTAATAACCTATATGCTAACTTTTCATTATATTATAAGTTCTATTTTTTTTTGGTAATATATTATATATTCTGTTTATTGTTGTTTTTGAATCATTAGTTGATGAGATTTGTTTTAATTTGATTTTCATCTACTTGGATTTTGGATTTAGTTTAAAGCCAGACTGAAATACTCTTAATATGAATTATCAGTCATTTTTGTTAAACTTACATAATTTTTTTTATAATTAGCTTATGTTTTGAAATTCTTTAAAGATATTTTTTTGACCTAATGGCGAAGGTGAGAATATGACATGTAGTTAGGCTTACTTTAATTTGAATTTGAATTTTATTAAATTTTTTTGAGTTAGATTGCTATGATCTTTTTTTTGTGTGACATTTTGTAAATTTTTTTATCCCAACAATAATAGTATTTTTTTTAATTAAATAAAATATATGTAAATTGATCTAAACACTTAACTTAAAAAAATTATTTAAAGACTTTTTTTTCGAGATCTCTAGCTAGGAACTATTAATATTATAAAATTAATCTATTTCGAGTCTGTTACGATAAAAAAATTTTTTTAATATACGATAAAGACTTTGATCATAATATTATAAAATTAATCTATTTCGAGTCTGTTACGATGAAAAAAAAATTTCAACATACGACTATTTTAAGAATTGAATGTATCTTCATTTTAAAAACGTAACGTAACAAAAAAGACTTTGATAATAGTTATTCACACAGTCAAAGAGACAAGCACCATCAATGGTTATCAAATATGAAGGTGTCATAATCATGCTTGTAGGCCAACTTAATTATCTTGTTAGCTAACAATGCGGGAGACCAGTCCTTGATGAAGAACATTCAAGTACACAAAAGCCTTTTAGTTAGTAACCCACTCCAAAAGAAATTAAATTTTTTTTAAAAAAGGTAAATATTTTAGTAAATGCAGTCTAAAATAATAAACAAACCAATATAAATATTATGTTATAACATATTTTTGTTAAACTTACATAATTTTTTTTATAATTAGCTTAAAAACCTATAAAATTTTTGGTCAAAAACTGGGCAGCAACCAGTGAGGGTCCATATAGTTGTGTGGTATTCTGGCACTTCGTGAATGTTATGAGTGGCCTAATGGTTTGGGTCAATTTCCTTTAACGTAGACAGCTTTTGACTTCAATGTCTGGTGGAAATCTTCTGCAGACATAATATAATGTTTTAACATGTTTAAAGCAGAAAATTCGGTTCTTCAATTTTAAATTTTGAATTTTACTTTGTGAAAACTAAAAACCTACAAAATATTTAAGGTGCCTGCAAGAATTAGAATTTAAAACATTTATATATAATTTAAAGTATGACATTGTATTCATTACACGTGTTCAACAAATGTTTAATACAAACATGTTTTTTTTAATGAAAAATTTCATTATTTTTACTTTAATTTTTACTTTTAGTTGCAATTTTTTCTGAAATTTATTAATTATTATAGTTGATCTCCTAATATATTTATTTTATTGCAATGTTTAATACAAATTTCTCTTTTTAAATTTTTTAAAGTATTTGCATTTCAAAAGGTACATATCATATACACAATGGGTGCAAATTCTGCAGCCCAAAGGGTAAAAATGGAGTTGAAGGGACAAACAACACTATTTGGCTTTGAGTAATAATGAATCATTGGCCTGCAGCTGCAATGTTTTTCCACTGCAATTTGTTGGTTGAAAGTTGAAACATGAACATGGTTGATCTCTAAGCTTTTTCCATACTAAATAAATGTCACCCTCAGTTAGTGGGTGGATCACAAAAGATGTCTCGTGTTGGTTAACCTTGTGGTAATAAATAGATCAACCTGCTCTTCTGTGTATCAAATTTCTGAGACAAGGCCACCTGAGGCTACATTAATAATATGATAATTAAATAGATCATTTTTTACCCATTCATTCTCCTCAAAAATTTTGGATATGTCTTGAAAAGTGCTCAAAAGATTAACGAGATTTTTTACCCATTCATTCTCCTGCCATTGACAGTGGTTTGAGAGAGAGATTAATTATGTATTTTGAAGCTAGAGTCTCAGAATTTGTGAAAAATCGTGTACTCAAACTTCTTCCATAATGAGACACTGCACCATCTAACCCTCTAAATTATGTTATTGTCATTACACAAAAAATATTATACTTTACTTATCTCTTTATATAAAAATGTGACTCTATGTAAAACTATTTCTCTATGCGAAAATGTGTGTTACAAAGAGGTTATGGTAATCATCTATCAGTTATAAATACCTCTCTTTCTATAAACATAAAGATATATACCAAAAATATTTTTTTTATTAAATGGCTTTTAATCTACAAGAAAACCTATCATTTTCTTTAAATACACAGATTAAAGTCTTGAATGGAGTAAACAAATTTTCTCTATTCTAATTCATATTTAGTGATTGTATTTTTAAAGAATCTAATTATTATGATTTAAAGTAATATCTTTTTACTTCTTCTTTTAGATTATTACAATTTATGCAATTTATAGCTTACATTATAGTGTTAGGACACTTATTCATAAAATAATTCTATTTTAATTTCTATAGCGTTTTATGACATGAAAATCCTTTCATATACATAAAGCATATACTTATATATTGTCCTCAAATTTGCTAAATTTCATTTAATTATCAATTTATCACCTTTCGTTATGTTAAATAACATTTTAATTCAAAATTTTAAATTATTAAATGAAAGTTTATAAATAATTTTATTATATTAAGATGATGACTTGCAGGACATTTTGCAGCTCTACTAGACAAAGTGAGAAAGATTTGGTAAAACACAGATAGAGCTCTTATCATTTTGGACAAGTAGATTCGTGCCTCACGGTTCTAGAGCTATCTCTTCATTTCCAGACGAAAATGACAGGAAAAACTTTCTTTCCAAATAACTTGTTATGGACTGAACTTTCCCTATAAAATAATTAACTAATAAAGCTTAACGAAAAGAAATTAATGAATTAGATTGGTGATAATAGTAAATTTGACATCATATTGAGACTTCTTGGTATGAGTAGTTTCTTGTCAAGACGAAACTTCAGTGACTAGAATCTACCTTAGAATTTTCTCTTTCTAGATTGTTTACTACGTTTGAATCCCTGTGCAGGCTGCTAAAATCATAGCTATAACAATTTGACTTATTCAACTTCAGCCTATGAACTAATTATCAAATCAAATTGATGAACTTGTAAATTGGTGATGTGAAACAATTACATTAGACTAACATTTTTTGATAAAAATATATATTATATATTATATATTTCATATGAATAAAATTAAGAAAACACTTTTTATCAGTCCCTCGTGGGTTTAACATATGGTTTAATTTCAATAATTATAGCTAAAAGGAGTATATTTTAGACCTATAAATCCAAGCATTTTAATTAAACAAGATGGAGGTTAGGAAATGAAAAATGAGTGGAGAATTTAAAAAACATAGTATTAGAACAATCACTGCATGGTCATTTACGAAACCTTGTGAGCTAATGCAAGATTACTTGGGTGGCAGCACATATAATGTCCAAAAATTGCCTCATTATATTTAAATTGTAATAAAGAACAAATGTACCCAACCTTGATACGATATTTTTAGTTAACCACTAATTTTATTTTAAAAAAATTGGTGTTCATAACTTTGATCTTATATTTTTCTATAAAAAAATATTATTTTAGTCTTCAACATTAGGTCTATTAAAAAGACATTAATAGAATTCTTCACATTAATCAATTTTGTCTAATATAAAACATCAATTGCTGATGTGAAATGTTAAAACTCATGTAGAAGCAAAACAATTCAATGCTTTTATAATTTTACTTTTAAAATATTTATCTAAAAATTAAACCCTAAATGATAAGAAAATATATGATTCTAGTGCGCTCTCAACCTTTAAGATTGATTGTATACTAAGAAACTTACTATTCTATAATTCCAAGCTTTTCTCTCTCTGTCCCTTCCCACAAGTTATCATTTACTTTGAAAATTAAAAGCAACTTTCGGTCCGTTTTGTTGGTTTTAAGCCAAACAAGTTGGAAAACTTTACAGCTGATGCTTAGCTTCGTCTTGCAAGATTCCATTATTATAATTTGATTTGTCAACATGATATATCCCTGTAAAAGAATGCTCTTTAATTATTTTCCCAGTTTTGCTCTCAACCTCTGAACAGACATCTTGGTTAAAGCAAATCAAGAGTTAGGAAAAAGGAGACTAAAATTCTGCATAGAAATGAATACCCAAATTTAATACCTACCAAAATCAATATACTCTGGCTTACAATATGAAATATATATATATATTCTCCTTCATAACTCTGACTGTCTCTCCAGAACATCATACGAGAAAAATCCCAAATATATAGTAACTTGACATGAAAAAGTACGTCTTTAAAATTGACGAAGAAGAATATTTAAACCAAGACAAATCTTCAGGATACCCCAAATTCTAATACCAAAAAAAAGGAGGACTAAAATAGATCTTCAAATTTCAAAAGTGGCTTATGAAAGCTCCTACGTACTTGTACATAAAATTACAACAAGGGTTTAGCCCAGATTTGATGAGAAGAGCAGTAATAGAGGGTTTCATGGCTTTTGCTTCTGTGTGTAGATATAGTCTATGTGGGCTGCAAGTGTTCTTCTCATCAAACACTCTTCTTCTCCAATGCCTTCACAACTTTCCTCTCCGTTGACCCTCTCCACCTCCAAAACCTTCAGAAACATCAAAGCATCACATTTGTGATTGGAAAAGAGAAAAGAAAAAAGTACGTATGAAGCACCAATAAAAAAGAGAAACGTTGTATTGAATATAGAACTACATATTTTATGTCAGTAATGTAATTGCAGTGAATCTGAACAAGAAATGTGATAAAAACAAATGAAACTCACCCCATGAAGAGATTTGTTTGGAATTACAGGGGAAGAAGGAGGGTTAGGCCTGCCTGCATATGTGAGGTTGAAGAACAAGAGCAAGAAGATGGCTGCCATGCAAAGGGAGGCACTGAACTTTGACATTTGTGTTTTCTGCTTTCTAAAACTGTCAAGTGCCAAACTGTCTGAGACAGCGAGAATGAGATTATGGAAGCAATTTATATAGCCAGCATGATGAATCAGGTGGGGGATTTGCAATTGTACAAATAAAATTATAATTTGCAGTCAATAAAAGTCTATCTTTTCTTGGTATTCCGTTAGTGTCCTCAATATAAGTCAATGAATTTATTTATTTTTTGGTTGGTTCAAAAGAAAGTTACATCAAATTAGAAGATTCATAAGAAAAAAAATTTATGGTCTAATTTTAAGAAATTACGAAAACTCCTTGAAGTTTATAAAAATTCTATCTGGAAATATTGGATCATTATTGATTTGATATTCTACATATGTTTTTTATTATTTTAATATTTAATAGTATGCTTTTGCTTCAATTTTAATACTTTTTGGAGTATGAAAAATAATACTAATATAATTTTTGAAGGATAAAAAAATATGTGAAGTTGAAATAAAATTATATTTTCAGATATTAAAATGATATAATTTTATGAAAATTAAATAGATAATGATACCATCAAAGAAAGATTTTTATTTCCTTATAATTTAATCAATTAGCAGATAAGGTTTGGTGTATGAAAACAAGAAATAGAATGTACAAGATGATTCAACCATTAAATGAAGACCAGCGTGACTCAGATTGGTACTGCAATTGAAAAGTAAGTGCATCTGTTCAAACCAAGTAGTTGTGATAGAATTTTGGCCACAGGGGTTTTCTTCTAGAAAACAGTAGTTTAATTAATTATAAAGTAGACCTTTTTTTATATATATATTTATAGAATGATGATGGCATTTTTCTCTGGCGGGCGATCTTCCTGCAAAAGAGTGAAGGTCAAATTGTGATAGAGTGATGATGGTTAAGTTAATTTATTGAAATTAAAAGAAGTGAAAAAAATTAGATAAAATGTGTAAAATTAACCTTAAGAAAAAGGTCTTGTATTTATAAAACAAACCTTCTAAAATAAAATAGTAATTTTGATTGTTCAATCTAATCCACTAACTAAAAGGTTCAAAATTTGAATTATCATGAAAACGTCTTAAGTTAGTACTTGTCAATCTATGTGCTTCCCCTGCAGTCAACAAAGGTGAGGAATAGGATTTTGGAATGCCAATATTGAGAGACATAGAGAAAAAATTAGTACCAATGAGTCGCCTCATGCCAATGGCACTATACTCTGATAATGTTATAAGTTGACCATTCATATTAAATATGTTTAAAAAAATTTAAATTATATATAAATATTTTATTTTATTTTAAGATGGTGCTACTGACTCTCAATGTTTGGATACACATAGAAATTTGTTGATTTCTATAATGGGTTTTTTTTTTTTGAATGATTGTGGATCTATATGTAGATCTAAAAGATTGAGATTATTATATAATATTTGTATTTATGTTGGGCCGTGTCTATGTCATATTTTATGTACGTGTCAATATCCATACTTTTTAATAAGAGACTTTAATGAAATGAGAGAAAAAAATTAAGGTATGTTTGATTTTTTTTTTTTTTTTCTAAAAACTATGTTAAAAAATTGGATATGTTTAATAATATGTTTTGAAAATGAGTATTTTAAAAACAAAAAAATTTTCATTGTTTTTATTTTTTTTGTTTTAAAAATAACTTATTTTTAATTTTTTAAATGAATTTTTTTATTTTAAAAATAAAAAATTATTTTTAAAAATAATTACTAAATAAGCTCTTAATTGCTTATGAATTTCATGCTACCATTTAGGGGTTGGTAAAAATTACGAACTTTGAAATAAATTTGCATAAAATACATAAACTTTATCGGGTTGGCTTAAGCCTGACGAGGGTTCCAATAAAATCCAAATACTAAATTCAGGGTTGAATTTTTTACCCATGACATTGTTATATCATAATGTTTTCCACTCAAATTTCCAAAGTGATTTAAAAGCATTTGGTGGCTTACGAACTTGCTTGGACTTAATAATGGCTTTGACTTTGTCAAAAGATTTTTAATTGCTCCACCAAACATACACCATGTCGAAAAGTAGCCTCAAATGCATAGAAATAGCATCCGTTATAGAATGGTCTTAGGTATTAAGATATATGACTATTGTTATAGTCTACTGTTATTCTTAATTAAAATTAATCCTTAAAGTTACGGTCAGCTCTTAAGATCAACTTGCAATTCTAAAAGAGTTAGATCTAATTGACATTTTAATGTCCCTTTTGTTAAAAGAATTTTCTTATCCTGGTCTTAAAAAGTTATAATTCGAACTAGATTAAATTGGTCTTAATTTGACCATTCTAGTTAGAAGGTAGTCCTAAATATTAAGATATGTTACTATTATATATGGGGAAAATGCAAATACTCATCTTCAATTTTGGGTCATTTACAAACAACTCCTTCAATATTGAAAATTGAAAATTACTCCAACTTTTGTCAACCAACATTTAATACCTTGCATTACACATGATGGTGGAATAACAAGTATATATATTTTGAAATTAGTGATATAGTATTTTTTTTTTTTTAGTTATGTTAACGAGAAATGGACGCGAGAGGTTAAATGTTAGAGGATGAAAAGTTGAGGGAAATATTTATAAATAACCCAAACTCAAAGGGGGTATTTGTATTTTTTTTTCCTATTAATTATTCTTAGAGTATTTCTAATGGTGTAATTTATTAGAATTGTTTAACTTCTCTTGTCATATAATCACTTTTTATTTTAAACAACTCTCAATTATTTTAAATAATTTTTCATTCAAATAAAAGGAACAATTGGTAAATGCATTAATTCAAATTTTTTATGATTTTTTATTATAAATTTTGGTTTAAACAATTGTTGTTTATAGAAACAATAATATTTATACGTAATTATTATAGCAAAACACATAAATAGTAATATTCTCTGAGATGCGTTGTTTATTGTAAAGACGTGGATTGCAGAACTAATCATACTTCCTCTATTTTTTTTCTTTTTGAAACAAGAATTGATTAATGGCTATGTGGGTTGCAGAACTAATCATACTCATGAAATGATGGTCTTGGGCATGCTTAACGGGGAAGCTCGTACTCACACGAGGCACGACCAATGGACCTTTGGCGTGGGGATTCTATAATATTGGCCCTAAATAGATGATGGAATTTAATGATCATAATTATCTTTTTGTTCAGCAAGTGAAAGACAACATTAGCAGCTTCAAGCAATGAGAGGGCACAAATGATGGTTGGTTATGTTCGCAGTGATTAAATGGTTGCTGGTGGGGTTGGATGGTTTCAAAGTGGAAAGGGAGAAATGAAAGCATTCTAAAGCGTGGCATCAATCTATCTATTATATATAATAAAATAAAAGTCACCACATTGTTATTTCTTTTAATTTTTTAATTCTAATTCATAAAATAAAAATTATATATATATAATTACAATATTCAATGAAAATATTTAAAACTCCTCATTAATCAACATACATTAAATGAAATTAAAAAATAAAATTTTTTTATGAAAGCAATACCTTAAGTAGAAGGGTGAGAAGAGTAAATATGGTTCCTTACATATATTTTAACAATGGATATTAAGATTTTAATAAAAATTATTTACATGCCGCATTTTTTCTAAACTCATGGAGACTAAAACACCTTTCCCATATTTAAATTAAAACTTTCAATAATTTATTAATATTATTAATATTTATAATAAAATTCAGTTCAAAATTTTATATTACTAATTATTTATTTTATTTTTTTATTTGTAATATTTTTAAATAAATTTTTAAATTAAAATAATTTTATTTTAATAATTTTATTCTTTAAATATATTTTTATCTGTTTATCAAATTTTTATTATTATTTATGACATAAAAATATAAAAAATTAATAAAAATTTCATTCATTTTAAATTAAATATAATTTTAATTACAATATTTTATTCTATTTTAATTCTTATTTTTATCTCTTTCTTTTATAAACAGCTAAACGCAACTTTCCTTACACACATACGAAGTGATCGAATGTGAGATTTAACTCAATGCTGAGAATTGAGCGCTCAGCGCTTTCTCTTTTATCTCCAAATACTCTAATCTATCTAAATTTGAAGTCTATGTTGCTTGAAATTTTATATTTTCTTTTATTTTCTCTAGCAACCAGTACGCCCATGAACTCAACCTCCAGATTTAGTGGCTTGTTATCCAATTTACTTGAAAAAAGCTTGAAGTTCGTAGGAATGTTAATTTGCAATTGCCAGTGTAAGATTTGCAATCTTTAGAGTTCATTGCATAACCAGTGGCTTGAAAGTTGTTGCTAAAAGTTGCTTCACAAGCCTTCACTCTGCAACAAGTTGAATTGAGATGCTCTAAAATTTTCTAAAAATTTTATAACGTTAATTTCAGAGAAAGAAAGATAATTTGATAAAATTAATATTTAATAAATGAGTGAGATTCAATAATTTATATATAAATCTTATAAATTATGTTTTTCTTTATTTTAAATTTATCCTGTAAATTTTTTAAAAAACTTTAAAAGATTTTAATCCTAAAAACATTCATCACCTTGAGCATCCCTTGATTTTCGTTTTTTGTATAAAACATGTGACTATCATTATCTGTTAATGTCATTCGTTTTTTTTTTTTTTTTTTGCTTGCTTCCTCAATTCAAAATTCGAAACTCAAAATTCAATTTTTTATTTTAAACAAAGAAGAAGAAAGCATACTTCTTTTATTATTTTATGATTTAACTCTTATTTAATATTTGTAATTTTACAATTCAATAATTGAAATAATTTTAGTATTGAATAGAAGTTATCAATAAAGGCATTTAAACTTAGGAAGATTTATCTCTTATGATTAGGCTTCATATTTTGGTTATTTCAATAGGATTACATTTTTGTGTGTGTGTTACTTATACATATAGCTTACCTTTTCTACATTGATATTAATAATATTTTGAGATTTTATGATTGTAATTTTTATTTGACCTTCAATTGAATCAAATGACCTAATCAATTATTTTGATATATATAACTTTTAATGAATAAAATAGTTATTATTTTGAAAAATAATTTGGTTCACGGTCGATGAATAATTTTTTTGTCTATCAATAATATCTAAATCATGATATATGATAAAAACAGTATATTTTTTTAAAATTATTTTTGTCACATGTTATGATTTGGACACCACTAACAGATAAAAAATTATCCATCAATAGTAAATTAAATACAAACTCTATCTTTTTTTATGATAAATTGATATTAATAATATTTTAAAATTTTATAATTGTTCTTGTTATTTGGCTATCGGTTCTACATCAATCAAACTGAATCAATAGACCTTATCAACCCCCACCAAATTAGAAAAATTCTCTTACATTAAACTTTTGTGAAAATGAGCCTTAATTATTTATGAATAACACTAAATGGGTATGTTTTGTCCTCTCAAGAAAAAGACTATTGAAGAAGTTCCTCCAAAGCTTCCCGAGTCTGTTCTTGACATTAATTTTTGCTAGGGAGAGCATACAAGAAAAAGTCAGATTGTCTTTTATAAACAATGTGTAGGTTTGTAACTCACGTTGCTTTGTCCAAAAAAAAAAACTCATGTTGCTTAAATATCAAATTTATTTTCCTTTACTCTGTTACTTCAAGAATATGTAGGTGTATCCTCATTGGTCTTCACTTTTCAGTAATTTGAATTGATTTTTTATTTGGTTAAAACTATTTTTTGTGTCTATTTTCTGGTCACTGTAGAACTTTGAAATGATAAAAACATTTTGGCAGGATTATTTTGTAGTGTAGCTAGCAGAGGATATTTTTATTTTTTTTCTTTAAATATTTATTCATTTAGTGGCGCTTTTAACCGCCTCTGTATATTTTTTAAGATATTTTTTGCGTTTAGCTGCAGTTTGTGGTAGCAGTTGTTTAAACCGTCGCAGTATAATGTTCCGCATATGGGATAGCAGCGAAGTGAATTAACCACCCGCTAATTGCAATTTTCTTTTTCGTGGTGTTGATGTTTGTTTGTTCTATGGAAAATAAAATTTTAAAGAAATTTTTTTTTGGTATGGAAAAAATGAAAGATCCGTAACTTCCTAAAATAGACTTATCCCGTGGTAAATTTATTTGATATATCTAAAATAAATATTTTTATTAAGGGCCTCATTTAAGCTTATTTTAATGAAAGAACTTGAACTCGACTTAAATTTAATTTAAATTTAATTTTGGCCTTACTTTTAAAATTTATATTTACATTTTTTCAAGCCGAAAAAATTTATAGGAGTTTATCTCTTCTTACAATAATGTGATATGTGTATACAAATTCAAAAATTCAATCATTGTGACGTGATAAAATTATAATTTTTTTGTAATTTAAAAATCAAGTCATAAAGTTTCAAAACATATCAATTTTTTTTTGTGTAAGCTGAATTTAGTTTACTAGGTCATTTATGAATCTTCACTCACAAAAAAAAAAAGAGACTCAACAATAAAAATTAGAATTCTAATAGTATGAAATACAGTAAGAATGTGTTTAATAAATTATCTTATAGTTTATTTAATTAGTTTATAAATTTATTTGATCAAATTAAAAGTGTTTAATAAATAAAATTATTTAAATAATTTAAATTAACTGAAAATTTATAAATTATACTCTATTTCAAGTAACGTATAATTTATAAATTTTTAACTAATTTATAAATTTTTAATTAGTTTATAAATTATTTTTATCAAAACAGAGTCTAAATTAAATATCCAAAATATTATTTAAATTTATGTAAATTGAGTTTATACAAAAATAATTATTTTTTAAAACAAATTAACAATTTAATTTTTATATTTATAGACTCATTTAATTGTAGTTTTTAAATTTTTTTAATTACAGAAGTTAAGAGTAATATACAATGTATTTAATATTTTTTTTAAATAAACGACATGTAATTGGTAATTTTATAAAATAATTTATACATAAAAAATTAAAAATTAAAGTTAAAAATTTTACAAAGATTAAATGGTAAGTTTAATAATTTTTAAAATGTGGGTCAATAGCAATATGCTTGGTGTTAGAATCCCAAGAAAGATGAGATTCACCACCTGTCACTATTGAGGGAGAAAATACATGCAATTGTGTAAAAGATAAGTTTAGAGGAAGATGCAGGTTGAAAGCATAAACAGTTCCCCAGAAAGTTGAAAGAAATGAACACAGAATTAGAGGCAAACACAAGGGTCAGGCATGCCAATGAGTGTACCGTAAAACAGCCCAATTCAGGGGGAGCGGTTCATCATTATGCAGTTTCAGATGTCAGATGATGCAGCTCTCAATACTGAGACGTATTCACCCTGCACTGCACCAAGCAAAGGACAAAAGCATTTTCCTAAACCTAACGCAATATGGTACCCCCCCCCTCCTGCACATAAAGCTTCCCAAAGACCATTTCAGATATACAAAAGTATAAAAATTCAAATACTCAAAAGTTTTTCTGCATTAACAAATAATTCAAGGTTTAATTAATAATGTTTTTATCTTTTTATTTTAAAATATACTACGTACTTTAATCTTTTACATTTTCTTTTGAGTTTCTGTGAAAAATTTGTCTATATATAAATATTTGTTAGTAATATAATTGTTAAAATTTTCACACACTTTCTTTAATGCCATTTTATATTAGTAGTAATTAGAACATGTAATAATTAAATAGTTTATATTAAATTTTTAAAATTTATATTATTAAAAATTATTTATAAATAGATAAATTTCTTATGGAAGGTGTTGAATATAATGTCTCAAAAAAATATAATAGATTAATTTGGTGCATTTTAAAATAAAAATATTGAATTGAAGTATTTATTAGAATAGAAAAATTAAATTGAATTACTTGTTAAAATAGAAGGTGAAATAAAGTAGATTTTATGTTAACTATTGTTTATTATTTATCCTCTAAATATTCTATATTTTTCTTTTATTCAAAGGGAAAATATATACATGAGAATTGAGACCCACACAGCTTTTCTTCTTCTCGTCCCATTTTATAAATGATAATTTCACTTTAATTTATAATTCAATTGATAACTAATAAATACATTTTAACTCAATAATTAAATTTTTTATAATATTAAATATTTAAACTTGTAAAAAAATTTATAAAAAATTAATTTTAATATTTTAAACAAAATTAATCATATTTTAAATATATAAAAATATTCATGCCAGAAATTATTCACCGTTAATTGATCAACTTACCCAGTTCATGAATCTCTCTGTCATGAATGAAAAAGAGGTTGGAAGGTGTCCTTTTTTATTGGTTTTCAAAAAATTCACTTTTTGGTAGCATTTGAAGGCTAAGGGCTAGCTTGACAATTCCGGAAAATGGTATATAGGATACCTAAAGATGACGTCCCCATGGTTTTATAACCTTCTTTCTTTAACCAAAGCAATAAAGTAAGATGGGCATTGCCCTCTGCCAGACCCACACCCACATGATCAATAGTATTAAATATAATATGGAAACAAAGGACATGACAGAGATAAAGGGCCTGTCTCATCTACGAAACCAATTACCAAATACAAAAGGCTTGACACAACGTCCCAAAGAGAGAAGGGTGTCCTATTTGCAGCTCATAAGCTGGAGGAAACCAAAGAAATCAAGACAGATATTTGCTTATATAAGCTTGCCGGTGGTACCACTAATCAATTACTAGGTTGCCAAGCTTTAGCTTTCTGTGTCCTTTATCAATTACAATGTTTTTTCCTAACATAAATATTACAGAATTAATCTGGTCGAAAGCATTAAAATTAATTTAATTTACAAATTTTTTTAACTTCTTGTTTCTTTTGTCAATTACATTTTTAATTAATCTTAAACACTGAAAAATATTCGAAACTCTTTAACATTATAAAAATTTATTAACGGTTGAATTTAAAATTATTTATTAATTCATTAAATTACAATATTTTCTTTCTGTACACAGACGTCCCTTCCGTGATCCATCAACCCTTTACTTTCCTCTCTTCATCCCCATCAAAATTACCTGAACCCCAGTTTTACCGTACATCCATTATCAAGCACAGATAGCTTCTATACTTCTACTAGCTTCGACAAGCTCCTCCTGTACTTCATATAACTTCTATTAGCCCCAGTTCTACCATATATTCTTACTACTGTTGTGCTTCTGATGGAGGCATCCAAGCCAGTATCTGCAAAACAGCTAAAAGAACACCTCCAACACCAGCAAGAACCATTTTCACTGCATAGTTACCTCTCAGAAAGAAGGTTCCTATTCAAGAACTTCAGCTCTGATAGCAGCAGCATTGATAACCTTTATTCAGCGGAGACCCTAAAGCAGTCGATAAAATATGAAGAACACAAGACAAGAAGAAGGTTCTTACATGCTAGAGGGTTCCTAAGATCACTACTTCACAAGGTCATTCCCAATGCAGGCGACAACCAGGAGTTCTCAAACTGGGTTGGAGAGCACAAGAGGTATCTATCACTGCATGGTATAGCAGCAGCGTCTGGTCATTACTCTGACAAAGATGTTGAAGGCAAGGTTTTGCCTTACGAACATCACAGCTCAACTCTTGTGAACATGTTTCAGGCATTCACAGTTCCCAAATTGAGAAGACTAGAGGTAAGAAATTCTTATAGGAAGCCATAATTTTTTTCAAACATTGAGCAGAAATTTCACATTCACATTCTATTGGGGTCTATATGCAGCATTACTCACTACCTTAGCATATATTGAGCAAGATGTATTCTTGAGTTAGGCTGATCTCTGTATATTTAACACGATTTAATGAGTTCAAATAGGATTCAATATTTTGGAAACATAAATTCAAATGCTAAGTATTAAACATATACAACTTTGAAGTGTTTGATACCACGAATGTTTTTAGGATTCCTAAAATAGCTAGATAGAAAATTTTTTTTTATATATTTATTATTAAGCATAAAAATTCATTCACGAGAATAAAAAAATTTTAAGAATGAAAAATTAAGAATATTCTCAATATTTTATTCTTACATGTGAGGGTAGGAATAAAAGTTTTTTATAAAAATAAAAAAAAATTTATGTAAAATGATCAAATTGCTCTTAATTCTAACCTTTAAATTTTAAACTTTAAACATTAATTCATAAACCCTAAATTTTAAACGCTAAAAATTAAACTTAATCTCTAAACTTTAAACTCTAAATTTTAACATATAAATTCTAAATCCTAAACTTAATCTCGAAACTTTAAATCTTAAATTTTAAACTCAATCTCTAAACCTTAAAACATAATCCCTATACCATTAATCCTAAATCTTAAATTCTAAACTTAACCTTAGAATCTTAAATCTGAACTCTTAAACCTTAACTCTTAAACTCTATGCCCTAAATTTTAAACTTTGAAACTCTAACATTTAAACCCTAAAATTCTAACCACTACGTTAAACTCTAAACCCTAAACCCTAAACCCTAAACCCTAAACTCTAAACTCCAAAATTCTAAACTCCAAATCTCCAAACCTAAAATTTAACCTCTAAACTTTAAACCTTGAAATTCTAAACTTTAAACCTTAAAAATCTAAACTTTAAACTCTAACCTCTAAACCTTAAAATTCTAAATCTTAAATTCTAAAAATCTAAATCTTAAACCCTAATTTTTAAACCCTAAATTTTAAATTTTAAACCCTGAATCTTAAGTCCCGACCCTTAAATCATAAACTCTAACTCCTAAATCTTATACCCTAAACTCTAAATCCTAAGCTTAACCTCTAAATTTCATTTCTTCTTTTTTTTTTAATCAAGAAATAATCTTATTTATTTATTTACTCTTTTTTTTTTTATTGTATCATCTTATTTATCATTCTTTTTTATTTTAAAAATGTTTTTTCAAGGATATTTTTAAAAAAGTAATTATATTTTTAAAAATATTTCAAGTGAACTAAATATAAAAATGAAAAATTGATGGTAATACAACAAATAATTCTCAACAAAGTAAAGTGACAATTAAACATATTTTTTTAACTTTTTTATTTATTTTATTTTTAAAAATCTTAAAAATATAATTTTTCTGAAAATAAAATATTTCAAGAATCAAACGCCACCTTAAAATTTAAAATTTAGTAAATATAATTTATTATTTATCTATTCTTTAAGTTATATATATTATTTTTCACAATTTTTATAATTTCTTTTATTATTTTTCATTTTTCTCTACAGATTTTTTTTTCTAATAAATGAAACATGACAAAAATATGATTATTTATACCAAAACAACCTTGCATTACTATGAAATGATTTTATTAAACATTTTTTTTAAAAAAAAATGCTATTTTTTTTTAAGAATGTCTTATTCACTCAATAAAATTTTCTCTCAAATTTGAAGGAAATTATATTTATACCCAAATAAACATAGATCAAACTTGGGTTGGTCTATTAAATGCACTTAAAAGTATATTGGATTTTGAGTTTTGACCCCCACCTAAATTTGCCCATGAACCGTTATACTCATTAAGCTAGCTAACAGGTTGATGCAGGTACAAAACCTCATTGGATAAGCACGAAAGAGAAGCAGCAACACAGCACAGAATCAGAATGGAAAGAACCATTACCTAATGCAGGTTCGACAATTTCACTCAAATTACAATGGGGTAAAGCTGAGTTAATGCATCTATTAATTCTTTTTAAATTTTTAATTCATTTATCTTCAACCAATATTTGAATTCGGATTCTTAGTCTTCAAAAAAAAAATACAACATTTTCAGTAATTAGCATGTTTTATTATTATGGAACAGTGTATCACTTCAGAAGTCATGAAGCCCCAGTCACTGCTATTTCCACTCTGTCCCAGAAATCTGTTAGAGACCCTTTGTTCTCAAACTATCTAAGAAAGCTACTAGTCAACACACATATTCTGAAATTGAGACGTGCTAAAAAAGACAAACTACAGGAGATTGTTGGGACAGCTTCTCTATGCCACAGAAACAAAAGGACCCTGCAGAAGAGGCAGAAGCTACTGTTTGGCTGTGTAGAAAAAGCCAGAGGATTCCATCAAAATAAAGGAAAACGTGTTCCGATCAAAGCGGTTTCAGAGCATTTTGGCTGGTTGGAGAAAAAATCTGAAGAGGTAAAAAAACTCGCCCACTTGTTGCATACGGAATCCTGTATCAGAGCCGACGAGTGGAGAAATTTCCACGAACTAGATAGAGATATACACATGGAGATAGGAAATGCTATCATGGATGAAATTGTTAAAGAAATGCTTGATTTATTTTTGAACTAAACAGATTGTGTTGTGAGAAAACATACTCACTTGTGAGGCTTGGGTAACACTTTGTTACACAGTAAGCGTCAGAAATCAAGTTCACTTCAATCTTAAAGACTGAAACGGTAGAGTGGGGGTTTGGGTCAGGTCGCAGGTTCGACCTCAACGTGAATGTACCAACAAAAAAACTGAAGCTGGTATCATGTTGGCAATGTCAAGGTAAAAGTTTCAATTATAAACATTATCATAAATCTCCACGCATGAGACAAATGAGGAACTTTTCCAGCGGACGCAACCAACTTCGAGTACTATTTCAAGTGGTGTCATACTTCAGTTGCAGTAGATACTTCAGACTGACTATCTTCAGCTACTGAAACGTTGCTAGCAAATTACTTACTCTACTTCCTAAATGGCACAGAGTTCAGAGACATCCCAAGAACTATTGTAAGCAATGTGAATCCAGCAACACTGAAAAGCTAAGGTAGGGTGGGGTGGAGATTAGGGTAATGATTGCTAGGTTAATCCTCCTCTTGTACCAAAAACAGAAAACATCACAACAAAAGTGGTAAGTGTAGCCTTTACTCTTTCTTCAAGAACAACCAGGTCTAATATACAGCGTTAAACTAGATATGATACTGCGATAAGGACCAAATTTGGGCACCATGCATCAGTGGTACTCAGCCATAAGAGAAACAAGCCAACCTAGTTAGTGAGGTTTAATTACCATGGCCATGAAAAATCATGGCCTCCATTCTTATTACAATATAAAGATATTATACAGAAAAAAAAAGGAATTTAGAATAAATTAGCACTGATACTAAAGAACATGCCAACAAAGACAAGTTGCAGTCAAGCGGTCTCCCAATGTGAGAATTTAAAACTTTCCTACTAGTAGCAAACTTTCGAGCATAAAAAACTAACATAAAATGGCAATTCTCTGAAAATTTTATGTTTTGCCCACATATGGAATAAATATGACATTGAGCAAAACATGACTACCATCTTTCCCCATCCTCACCAAACTCTCCATCTTCAAGCTCTCCATAATCACCATCTCTATGAGAATTACTGCGGTGGTCTCTCTTGTGTCTTTTGTGCCGCCCTTCACCATCTGATTCGTGACCAGATGCATGCTGTTCCATTTATCCCAAAAATATTTTTAAAAGAAAAAAAAAATTGAACAATAACCAAATTAGACAAACAAAGAATTGCTATCATTTGTCAAACAACAAGTAGTAAATTTGCATACCCGTGCTGATTTCTTGCGGTCACTACTATGTCCACGAGATTTCTTAGTCCTCTCTTTATCAGTTTCATGAGAAATATGCTCAGGGCTTTGATGCTGCTTCCGTTGTTTTCTGCTATCATCTTCTGATCTTTTGATTTCTTTAGAGGATTGGATCTCAGTTGTGTCCACATTGTCACTATCTGTTTTATCCTTCTTATGTGCCTCCTCTTTCTCTCTTTCACGTCCTCCCTCCTTTTCCCTTCTTTGCTTTGCTTTCCTTCTTTCCCTTTCCTCTCTCTCCTTCTCCTTTTTCGCCTGCTGAAATTTAGACTTTAGAGCTCAATAGCTACACAGTTAAACCTTTTCTTCTCAAAAATAACATAAACATGAGAACTGAGAAGCCATATCAGATCTAGCTAATGTTATAATGTTTCAAATCCAGCGCATGCAAGAAAAGATAAGATTTTTTCTGCATTCAGGAAAGTAAAATTCAACTTGTAACTGCAAATGTTTACAATGATAGAAGAAATTTTCCAAAAAATTCATATTTCATATTATTTATGCACTTTGTACTTCCTCGTAATTTTATAGTCTCCTACCCTTTCTTCATGATTGAACAATTTTTTGCCAAGCATGCGTTAACTTTATCCCAACCTTAAAACCTAATAATACCAGCATGGTAATAGAAAAAAAAATGTCAACTAAAAATTATGCACTAGAATATGCATTTCTCTGTGATAGGATCTAAAAATGTAACCAGTAAGATTTCTAGAGAACAGCAGTACCATCCAATTCGTTAATTAGTATTATGGTAAACTTTAATACAGATGTTTATGACTAGCAGTATTATGAGTTTTATTCATGAGAACTGACAGTTGCAGTCACTGAAACTAGGCAGCAGGGACCAAGCAGAGTGGTGATTTTCAAGAAATTTGAACTTCCTTTTCTTTTTATGATAAGAAGAATTTTTACTTCACATGTTGCATATTTTGTTACTTTTGTATAAGGGATGGTAAACAACAAGAACAAATCACAAAGTAATAACAATAATATTTGCCATGAGAATAATTTATACCCTTTCCTCTTTCCGCTTTCGCTCACTCTCTTTTGCCTCTTCTTGCAGTTGCGTAATGTACTCCTCAAATAATTCCTTGCAAAAGATCTCATCACCAATCGATCTAAACGAAGCATATACACCCAAAGGAAAAAGAAAAGAGATCTTATGAATATTAGGTATTACTTGCTAGAAAATCTAAAGAATTACCTACACATTTACTATTCACAAATTGGATATATCAGAAGTGATAGTATGTTCTAAACTGCACTATACACCTCAAATTGACAGGATATATTGTTTCCCTATACCAGTTTTCCCTTTGCCTAACATGAAGGGTCGGAGGGGCAGCAGAAAGCAGCCTGTCTTAAAGGAGATCAATTCATCCAGTTTAAGAAATGGTAAACAATTATTTATAATAACATCCCATCCCATCATGCATTTACTTATCACTAAGAGACCCATCACTTGATAAAACTTATGTCACTAGACCAATAGAGTAGATAATGTCTGACAGCTCCAGGTCCATACATCGACAACGCCCTTTTCACATAGCATCTAAGTTTCATGCTTAAGTATATCATCATTCAGACCTGAACTCTTGACTATCTTCAATAAGTGGTCTGAAGTCCTCCCACATTGAAGACGAGGTAATATCCTGCAATGAAGTAAGATAAAAAAATAAGATTTCTTACTGCCCAACTATTAGAACATGACAGTACCTATTAGTTGACGTCCACCATACTGCACCTTGATAGAATATAGTAAATGAAAGAAATCATCTGCAAGACGTTTACGCTTCTTAGCTTCTTTCTCCTCTTTCTCCCTTGCCCGTTCAAGTAGCTCATCAAACACTAGCTGCAAGGTAATACAGCATCACACCAGATCATTGAGGAGGACAAAGCCAACAAAAAAAAAATTATATTCACAACCAATAATTATACGAACTAAAACCAGACTTATTTTAAAAGAAATCCTTTTAAAAAGAATGAATGAAAAGATAATCAAGGATGGCCACTCAGCATGGTAAACAAATTATATTCATAGTGTCAAACTTTGAAATGTAGTGACGAAATAACATAACACAAGATACCTCGACAAACTAGACTAGCAAACATTAGTTAGAAAGTCCTAAGCAAAGCAATACGTCACACAATATGATTAAGAATGATATTGTTCTTTCATGGATTTCAAGAAAAAAAAAGGTTGTAGTAGTTGATTCATGTTAAAGGTGTTACACCAAAGGCTCTTTCCAGTCATAATATTTCATACCAGGACAAACCTCAAAAAAATTTAGGAAATGGAAAGAATTCTTTTAAAAACTTTGGGGATTTAATTTCTCAACTCACAATACCTAACTCGCTACATATAGTCTCTGGCTCCAATCATTCGCATGACAAGTTTTCCTACCTTTCCTTTTCCATTAGCCGCCCTATTGAGTGAGAAGTGAGAACATTCTTGTTTAGCTATAATGGGTCGAGAGAAAGTGGTTTAATTCCAAGCCAATGGTTTATGCATTTTATAGAGTCCATTAGCTTTTCATATGGTTTGCAAAGAAATAAGAGAGGGGGGAGTGAATGCCAAGAAGTTACAATCTACAGATTTTCTCTGGATTGAAACCTCATAAATAATTGAAATCAAGCTTTCAACTTAGCATAAGGTTAAGTATCATCTATCACTCTGCTAGAAATATATGAGCACAATATTAAAATTATTCCAACCCATGGTTGTAGGAACAAATTGTTGAACTGAAAATACAAGTCATTTGTTTGAACCCTCAAACCTACGAAACTAAAAGAAGGTTGCTCATGAGATGACTTTCATTGCATGTGTTATATCTGATCATGACATGACACCTTAAAGAGATCTAAAAAATATAGATGAGAATATGAGATTGACAGAAATTGATTATGAAGTAAAAAGTATCAACTCTGGTCTTATTTATTAAATGTTGCTGCCAGGTTTCTGGACAGAGTGCGTTATGCTCAAGCTAAAATGAGAGGATAGTCAAAACACGATCACCGTTAAGTAAATACTTTCCAGAACCACCACTGTCAAATTCATAAGACAACTCAGGTCAAACTATTATGAAGTTTGAAACTTTCATTAAAAATGTGCATGAAAAAGAAACAGAGTAATATGCTAATAACAACAAATAATTCATTCTACATTCAAAGTCGGGAAAAGAGTTCATAGAAGCCATTTCAAGCACAACCTACTATGTTTGTCATGAACCAAGACTACCTTCAATGTTGACAAATAACTCACCTTCAGTCCAGATATAAAGTAGGTTAGAATCTGAGAAATTAGAAAACCCATATTGAACAAGCATAACCCTAATGTCCACAATAAGAATGAGCAGATGAATCCAAAACGAGTTCCAGTTTAACTGTGAGGATAACAAGTTACACAAGAAAAGTTCAAGGCACCAAGTATTATGATAAACAAACTTGCAATAAGTACCCCAAGATATATCAAAATCAATCTTGAAAAGTGTAATAACAGAACAAACACAGAAAAGCATGTGTACACACACAAACACCCCACTGAGAGCATGTACCTACCTTCAAGTTGACGTCTGATATAGGTGGAGAGCTAATATCTTTTAATATAGCTGTTTTGAAGTCTTCTAATGTCCAGGTTGATGACAATGTGATCTGGAAATTATGATAACATTGTATACATCAGAATTGGTGAGAATTAGAAACCATAGTAGATTAATACATCATACCTTTCCCAACTTTACTGCATCTTTTATTCGAGCCTTATCTTCATGATACTGTACAACATAAATAAAAGGAAGATTGGCATTTGGCAACAAATTTACACACACATATAAGCTTATCCATGGAGATTTGGCATTTGGAATGCTAGCTTGCCCATGATCTTAGTAAACAAAGTTCAAAATCAACCAGAAAGAGAACTTAGTATACCTGTTTTTCCAGCTCCTCAGAAACATCTTCAAACAAGTCTTTTGGAGTTGAACCTGAGGTGTTTGAAGCCACAGCCAGATAAGCAGGCAAATCTTTGACCTACAAGATCACACAAAACAAAATTATGATCGTTATCTTCCAATTAAATAGAGCAAGGCAACAAATGAGAAAAAGAAACAACATGGATATAACAATTTTTTTAAACTTCTAAGAAATTTTACTATTTTCTAATATAAAAATAAAAGAGAAAAGATGTTTATAGATGACCATGAAGATGGAAAGTTAACCTTCAAATAATAATCACGCCAGTGAGTTTTTGCTGTAAGAGTGCCTGCAGAGACATCTTCTTCCATCAATTTGCGGAACTCATCACGGTTTTTACGTTCTATCTTTCTCAACTCTTCCTGTTTTGATTGAGAACTAATATGAGTAAAATTGTGCAATAAAAAGGAGAAGGACAAATGTATATACCACTCAAAAAGACCGAAAGTAAAAGGACCTTCTGTATCTTCTTCTGCTCTTCCTCTTCCTTCTCTAAGTCATGTAAATAGTCCTGGAAGACAAGACATAACTTAGCTTGACAGTCAAATTTAAGTATTTAGAAGTTTAATAAAGATAATTACTTGGAATATTTCCAAGCGATCGATTTTCTCAAGACGGGAACATCTTTCATCAGCCTCTAAGCGATCTTGAACTTTTCGCCACTGAGTGCTAGCCTGTGGAGAAGGTTATACATCAGTATAATCTCATATAGCGCAAAAAACCTGCAGAAATCAATTGGGATGTAAAAAAAAGATACCTTTATAAAGTCACAAGATTCCAAAAACTTCCTGTATTCCATTATATTACGCTTTCGTTCCTCCTGCGCCCTTGTTCGTTCCTGACCAAAATCCCACAAAGTCAATGAAAATTCCAAGCATTTCAATGGATTGACAAGTTTAATGAGCAGCTCATGGCAAGAATGATCTCTAATTCTTATTGATCAAGGCAGCAGACTCCCATATTTACACAATGAATTGCAAAAGTGGCAATAAAGATAGGGGAAAAAACATGAATGAAAACTTCCGTAAGTTTTTTCTACTTTATCAGCAGCTAATACAAATAAATTCAATTAATATTTTAAAGCAAGCAATTGGCCAACTGAGATTATGAGCACACTCTGGCTAGAGAGGAGTATCTGATAATTTTAATACAATCCGTTATACATCAATAATTAAGACTTGTCACTCAAATGCAAACCTTGATTTTGTTTCCCAAACTCTACATCTTAATACCCTAGCTTTAAAACTAATCTACTAGACAACCTTGGCACCCATAACACAAAGTAGCCACAGCTCAGCAAATTTAGTAACATGCAAAACTCCAGCAACTTACCATCACAATTAGAATCTAGCAATAGTTAGCACACAGCATTACCAAACATTGGTGACCCAGAAACCATCCCATACATATCATAACACACAAGATAACCTTGATGGTTCTGAAATCACGACCTCAAGTTCAGTATTTGCAGTAAACAAAATGTGCTAAATTATGTTTGTGGTATTATCTTGGATAATATGACTTTAGATTTTCCCATGTATGTGTTCTGCCATCAAGTTAATGGTAATTTAAACAGATTTCACATTTCAGTATGAATCATTTTGTAGTTGTATGTACTAATAAGGACAAATGATAAAAAGGCTAAATTTTTTATCCATTAGCAAAAATAACATGGTAGCCAGATAATCATATTACAACAACAATAACAACCAAGTCTTTTCTCACTAGGTGAGAGATAAGATTACACATAAGAAAAAAAGACAAAAAAACAACCCAGAGCATGCACTTCTATGCTATAAATGGTCGAGAGGTTGAGGTAGTAGAATCCACCTTGTCTACTAGTTCCTCCATGAAGTTATCAAACAGATCCCTACGGTCTCTGTCTCGTTCAACAGCCTTGTAACGTTCATCGTTTTCAAATATAGATACTGCTTTGCTGAGTGATTGTCCAAAATAAATCAATTGCAGAGAAAAATTATCACTAAACTGACCACCTTAAAGTTAAATTTAGAGAGAAAGGAAAAAAATCAACTTTGCATATCATGAATTAAAAAAGAAACCTCCATCTTGTGGATGATGTCAACTCTGAGGACTCCTGGAAAAGGATACATAGTAGAGAAAATCGTAAAATCAAAGGAAGCAATATATTGAATAGTTTAGAAGAATGTGAAAGCAAAAACAACATACTTCTAACATTTTTTTGAAATCCTCCCGTGCCTTTTTCTGTTTCATGCGCTTTTCCTCGCCTTCCTGCTTTTTCCTCTGATTTAAGAACTGAAAAAAAAAAAATCAGTGATGTTAACATTTTACCCATACGTAAATTGTTGATACAGCCCATTTACTAAGGTTACTCACCAATTATAAAGCAGTATGGTTAGTTTCCACCACCACCTTGCCCCCAACTAGAACAATTTTTTCCACCATCCAAATTGCTTGTTATTAAACATCGTTAATGGTTTTATCAGTATTTATATTACAATTTGATTTCAGCCAGGTTTCTTTTACATTTACCATATCTCTTGATTTATTATTACACATCTAACTCTTACAAACTAAACAACTAACTCATATGATCATAAAAGGCAATTACCTTCCTACATTTTTTTCCTTGGGCACTATCTATACAGTTGTTTCCCAATAATAAAAGTTTCAAGGAAAAAAATATAGCTCCTCAATTGAATAAACGACCAAGTGGTACCCTTACAGCTGTCACATGCAAACTAAAGCATATAAAAAATAATTTTCCTTTAGTCAATTAAGAGGAAATAGAAGGGGTAATAAACCAAAATGGAATAAGAGCCCTCTCCATGGCTGCCTTAGAGATAGCTCATGCCATCCTGCAGTGGCAGACCTCCATAACCAGAAAAAGAAGGGGAAAAAACCAAGTAAATGTATTATGGCTGACTCCAAAATTACATCCATTACCCTCCTAAAGGATTACCTCATTGAAAGCTTGCTTACGCTCTCCAAGTGATTTTAAGGCACCATACCTTTTGTCATTAATTATTACGCGCATGGCCTGGAACATGGAAAAATCAGTATCAAGCAAATCAAATAACGAAGTGAAAATTTTTGAAGATTAAAAAAAAAAGTAATAAATAGGTAAGTGACAGTATATTATAGCAATACGACCACTGTACCCGATCCCAAGTCCAGTCAGATCCAACATTTGCAGATTCCAAGAGTGCTTTAAAAACATTTTTAGCCTCCTAATAAGGAAAAAGATCATGTTGAATGGTCAAAGCCCAGCAAAGCAACAAGAAAGAGAGAGAGAATGCAAATATTGAATTATAACTCTCATACCGTTTTATTTGCATAAACTATAGGTTCTGGTTCAACTGCTTTTGTTTCAGAAGCAACATCACTAGTTTTCTCGCCCAACATGTCTTTCTTAACATCCTAAAACATTTTAAATAAATCAACTTGCTAATAAACATATGCAGAACTCATCAGATAAACATTAAAACTACAATAAGAAAGGCATACTTCCATATCTTGTGCTGGAACTTCATCAGCAGAACCTAGAGTGTCTTGAGATGAAAAGTTTTCAGCACCATTCCTGTAATATTTACCATAAACAAAATGAAAAACGATGTCACCAGAAAAAAAAAATAAAGGACTGAAAAATATGTATGATAGATACATTGGTGTTCTAGCTGTATTAACATCAGTAACTGAAGCTCCATCACTTCCCACATTAGCATCTGATGGTGTAACAGTATTTACAGGTGCCTCAACTTCATCTGCATTTGTTCCAGTCATAGATGTCACAGCAGGAGAGGCAGATGATCCAGGAGTCATCTCAGGCTGTAGATTACTTGAAGACGTAGTAACAACAGGAGCAACGGAAATGGGACTTGAAGGTTCTCCTTGACCAGTGACAGATGAATTATCTGCTATAGGTGTTGCTTCAACCACAGAGGGAGATGCTGAAGGTTGAGCATGAGAACTCAGTAAAGCATTGGGTTGTGTTCCATTAACAATTGCCTTTTCAACTTGTTCACGGGCCAACTTCAATCATAAAATTTGCAGAGAAGAAAAGTGAGTCAAAAAAGTATGAGACAGAAAACAACAGAAGAATATTTAATCATGACATTGTTTTCAAGAGAGGAAACCTTCAGCTCCTCAGGGATTGACCATTTTGATTCCTTGGTGACCTTGTTGTAGTAATACCTACAGAATATTCATAAAATTTAAGATAAAGTCAGCAATGAACTTCAAAAACAGACAACTAAATGAGTAGGCACATGTAAAGAACCAACACGCACTTTCTTCCATCAGGACTACTATACTCCTTCCAGTTAGTTGATGCATCCGCCCTCTGACAGAATGACAGAATGGAATAAGTGGACTGGATTTACCTCATAAGTGAAATCCTTCCAAAAGAAGAGAGTTCCTATCTCATAAAATTTCCTTAAAAGAAGAATGTAAAAGAAAGAACATAAATGCAGGGAATGATAATGCAAGATGAAGGGCAATCATTTTGACAAGCCAACTCATGTCAAGCACAAAGAAATCAGGCCTATTTAATTCCCTTCCTTTCATTTTCCTCATTCCTAAGCAAGAAAAGTGGAGGGGTATTTTTGTGAAATTGTATTTTACATTGCTCTGGTCTCCTTTGACTTCTGGATTCTGAGTTTCAAGGGACAAAAACCAATTGACTAATTGAGGAAACCGGCTATCTGAAGATGCAGAATTACCAGAAATCAGATATTGTATAGAAAATGGCTTCTCAACATGTATTTCCTTTTACAAATTTCTCTATTTAGGAGAAACTTGCAAAACATTGGTAGCAATTCTGCTTGAAGTTATTTTCTGAGCAGTCAGCTTCCACATTGTCACATTATTAATTCTCCTTCTTGTACAATCTTAAATGTAAAATCCAAGTGAATCAAACCATTTCACCAGCATCCTGTCAAGTCTGTCTTGCTACCCACATTCCTCCCCACAGAACAGAAAGGTGAATAGACAGGAAACTCAGTGGAGGTATAGTATTGAGCGCATAGTTCTGCCTCTTGGACATCTAACTATACCTTACACTCATACCAAAGTCCATGAAAAGGTGCACCTGTAAATTTCTCACATGCAAATTTATTGCCCATCATTTCTATTATCCTAATACCAGACACATTCACACAACAGTAAAGTGCACACTGTAAAAATCAAAGGCAATCCAATAGATTGCTGCCATGTCAGAAAACCGAGTTTCTAAGGTGCAACCACAGTACACCAAGAAAAAAATCATATTCAAATATTTTTATCTTGGCTAAATGATAAATGTATTTATACTTTTGGAGAAAAAAAATGCAAGGGAACTTACAGTTTAAATCTATAACTTAAAAAAAGGATGTCAAGATTTAGAAACAAGTGTAATGCACATTCATCAAGTGAACATGACAAGCTATCATACTCAATTATAAGTCATGAGAAGTTCCAGACAAAGGAATTAACAATCAAGATAGTTATACAATGATAGAATTTACTAACATTCAAGCAATATAGTAGGTAGAGCAAGCAGCAAAGACCCACAGCATATCCTACCTCTCAATAGAGTAGCACGGCATGTACCTGTAAGCATCTTTAAAGCTATGGAAGTCACACTTGTAGATTTGGATAAAGTAAGATGAAAGACATGAATTTCGAAAGGCATTAAAAAGACCATCAACTTTGAAGTGCTCGGAATGTTACTAAAAAATGACATTATATGCTCAAATTCTTTACCAAAATGAATCTCTTTGGTTGTTAATCTTATGGTACATGAATTAGATATAAGGGAGACATATGTCATTTGGAATTACCTTATCATTCAATTGACATATAATTTTCATAGTTAAAAATGGAATAAAAAAGATGCCTATCATTAGAATTCACTAATTGATTGATCATACATTGTATAATATTTACTTGATTAATAAATTGTCAATCAAAGCTAATAAAGCAAAAAGGATGTTAGACTTAACCTGCAGTAGATATCACATTAAGGAAAAACACAGAAACGCACGCTTGCAATGGGAGAGAGAGAAAGAGACCAAAGTCTTTTCACAAACATAACCTTGCCAAATAATATATAAATGCAACCAAAATTGAGAAATTAACGTTTTTTAAATTTCAAAAGCCCTTTCCAATGAAGCAAGACGGAATCAAACCCAACAGTAAAGATTTTATGGTTATAAAAAACAAAACATAACTTTAGCAACACCATCTTCTGTCATTCTTTCTGTCTTATTAAACACAAATTTTATCCGAGATACCATTATATGATATAGAAATTTCTTCTAGAGCATCATCCAGAGAAAACAAAAGATAGCTAATATCAGACAGCCCACCACCCCTCAATTGTCACAACACTGACCTTAAAGTAAGATGTAAAACTCAAGACTGATGGTTGCCTGCCTGAGAGAAAACCCGTGCAGTAATGAGCCAGCTAATGGAGCAGATAATTTTCACCAGACTTGGACAAATAGGAAGCATATAACAATGAAACTAGAATATGTTGAGCCCAGTTAATAATGTATTAAACTGAAAAAGATATGCATGTGCTCCAACTTCCACTTGAAACAACAAAAAGAAACCCAGTGGTATGACTAACAAGTCACTCAACATCATGAAAGGAAAAACAGTTGAATGACTCACCTCAATTGGTGTCATCAATTCAAAAGGCTTCTCCCAGCTTGATACTTTAGTCTTCTTATTGTAGTAAAATCTGGATAGCTCAAGTGAAAAATTACAGTGAGTTAATTTTTTGTAGAAAAAGAAGCTTTATTGGAAGGTAGAAAAGATTACAATGAGAGGATAATATATCATCGTGGAAAAGAATTATACAGTGAGTCATAACTTGTAGAAAATACAAAAATAATAAAGATCACAAAACAAACATCACAAAAATTTCTAAAAACTATTGGTAATATAAAGCAAGAAAAAAAAACACGGGGGTCTGTATATAAATAATTATCACCCTTTTCAGATGGTTCAATAAATTAACCTTTTACTTACAAGAGAAAAAAGTTTAAGCAGGGGAAAGAAGTAACAATAGAAAGAGTATCATTATAAAACAAGCTAATGTCCATATAATAAGTTGGATAGCCAGTTGATGTCAATTCAAATATATATAAAATTTGAACGTTAAATTGAGTATAAAGCAAAAGATGTAATAAAAATATTTCTATAGTTTATTTTTTTAACTAAGGATGATAACAATACTACCGAAAGAAAATAAACTACACCAAGAGGAAACTGGGAGCCCATGATAGGTGGACAGGAAACAAGTAAAACATAAGATTTCACTCAGCAGCATCAAGACATGCCTGAAAGCATACAAAAGAGCATTTTGAACGCAAGGATTAAGTTTTCTCCAAGAGAAGAGCATATCAACAATGCTTATTTTTAATCCTCACCATGTACCTTCTTCCGCTCTAACAACCCCATATTTCTGTCCAACTATACTTAAACAAATTTACTGGCTTTCAGCACCCACATTTTTTATTTTATTCACTTTCCTTTCTACAAATAAAAACCATTTGGACGGCAGGTTGCATCACTTAACTATCAATAATACAGGTAACCTAGGAAGCAAACAAACATTTGAGTCATTTACCTCCTTCCATTAGCAGAAATATGCTCAATCCAATCAGTTGAGCCATCCTTTGTGGAATTAGGCTGGAAACTTGTTGCCTGAAGTTAGCAAAAGTTTTTGAAGTAATCATTAAACTAACACAAATAACAAATACTGAAACTAAAGTGAGACAAAAATTCCAGTAATGTGACGGATAAAACTCAGAACATAAGTGAAGTTGAGGATAAGTAAGACTCATACAGGAGGAGTGACAGTTGGAATTGAAGTTTGTTCGCCGCTGCTTGAAAGAGATGTACCAGAGGCAGGGTTCATGCATACTCTAAGTTGTTCCCCAGAAGAAACAATGGGAGCTTGGATTTGAGAAACAGGTTGATATTGGCTGGTGGTACTAAAATTACTTTGTACTTGACCATAAGGAGATGATGCATACTGCACAAATGCAATCCTTGAATCAGTACTCATATACAGAGGTCTTAATTACCACAAATACATGCCAGAACTTTACCGTATATGATGAAGAGAGCGGTATTCCTGAACCACCTAAACCTGGTGCATAGCCATTTGGAGTTTGAGAATCAGGGCGATGCATCATTGATTCAGATGAGATGTGCATATTTGGCCGAGCAACTGGCAATGGAATTGACTGTGATGGCAGTGGTAACTGCTGGCCAGGTCTTGGAGGCAACTGTTGGATTGGTTGAGAAAATTGCGGTTGCTGATTCTGAGAAGGCATTCCAACATTCATTAGGGGAACACCAGGGCCAATAGGGTGATAGTGTTGAGAAGACATGGAAATGAACTGCTGTGATTGCTGAGACGGAACTGCAGGGCGGAACTGCAGCAACAACCAACAAGTTTATCTAAATCGATAACACTTTGATATAGAGTTGTCAGTTGTTACAAACATAATAAAAAAATGTGCATTACTTGAAGAGGCATTGGTGGAACAAAATTGCGTGGGGGATCTACTGAACCAACCATGGGAGGACGGTGAGGCTATATCAGCAAAAAAATAAAATAAATTAGCAAAATAGAAAGCACAGACTAGATATATAAGTATAAAAGAACAGATGGAAATAAAGCATGTCGTTGTCATCATATGAAAAGGAAAAAACCTACAACACAAGGCAAAGTTGATAAGATAAAAGAATTCAGAACGCATATCTAACTTTATGCAATATTAATAACTACCACATAGTAAATATCTGTAATAATATTGCACAAGCAAAAAAAAATTGATTAATTAAGTAGCTCACATTGATTACCAATTTACTATGGTTAAAGAACCCAAACCAAAAACCAAATAGTAAAGAATAAAAGAATGAGGTGCCCAACAGACTGACATGGAACACCTCTGTGACATATATACCAACTAAAAAAATACTAGCTATGAGCCATACAAGAAAACACATGCAGAAAATAACACCTGCAGTGCATAAATAGTAGTCCAGCTCCCCTATCATGTTAAAAATAAATAAATAAATAAATAAAACTTTAAGCCCCTCCCATATGATGCCAGCAAATCTAAAATAAGAAGATGAGGGAAGAATGCAAGTATAGACACAGCAGCTGCAATTGATGGTAGCAGGGGTCCGGGAATAAGATTAAAGATTACAGCACACAAATTAATTTAACCAATCCGACAGGCCAAAGTTAACTGGCACATGAAATTAAAGAAAATACAGATCTTGAGGCCAATAATGCTGCAACATCAATGACATTCTAACCGTAAATAAAAATAAATAAATAGAAAAGAGGAAGAAGAACTAAGAATAATAAATTCATTATTATAATCTAGGTGAAGTTTTTGAGATACTCTACCTGTAAACCTGGAAATTGAGGATTGTTGGACATCTGAGCACAGTAGCAACCACTACAAGCTACTGCAATCAAAAGGAGTAAATCTTGAGTCTTATCAAATATAGTTTACAACTTACAAGTTGCTAAATAGCCCAAAAAAGGTAAAGTAAGCAATCATTAACCTTGAGTTTTTCAGTTCAAAACTCAAACTAATAAATTAAAAATTAAAAAAGGCAGTCTTCAATATGCTATATGGATAAGAACCTATAAAATTGATTTCCCCTTTCTTGATAAATGATAACCACCATTCCCTGGAAAGGTAATAAAGTTCAACTAAAACCACAATACAATACCGAAAAGAGTATGGTAAAGTTAATTAAAAGTCTGAGGTCAAAATAGTTAGTGGATATCTCCAACTCCATAAGTCTCTGAAAATGTCCCCCCCTAGTCCCTAGCAATTTGCAACAGGTTAGAGCGAAATGTGGAAAAAATTAGGCGTTGGTTGCCAGAACAGACTCTTCAAGCTAACAACCAGCGTCATTGTGAAGACAAAATCATTTTATGAACAAAGTCGTTAGCTGAGGTTAGTGATTGAAGACAGGTCAAAATCAATGTACTGGCAGAAACGACCAGCAGCCGCAGGATTTCAACTAGAAAAGTTAAAGACTTAAAATCAGCCAGAATAAAGTCATTACTACATCGCGGGTGACCCTCCTAGTAGAAAGAAAAATGGGGGAACTAGGTACAGTCTAAAGAATTGGAAATCGAAATCAATTTATGTCAAACAGTTCTACCATTAATTCATCCAGCTCCTAACAAATAGACTCGAACATTGAAAATTAACCAAACAGCTCCCTTAACAAAACCCAAAATTTCCATCAACCCAGATAAACAAAACTAATTTGCACCCAGAAACCGAAATGCTATGCAGGAAAAATTAAGCTCGATAATATTGCTGTAGATGCAAGCGGGTATTAAGAATTAAATGGTACACATAAATCTCTAGAGACGAGAATAAACATGTCGGTGACACATACTAATGGTATAAGATTTTTGGAGAGGAGCGAGTGGTAGAAACTGCGAAGTGCTCGAGTTCGTTCTGAATCCCGCCGGCTATTGATTCCCTGCTGAAAGCGAAGGGTAATTGCTGATACGAAGACAAGAAGATACCTTTATAACTGACCTTGTTAATTGCTGGGCTTCCCAAACCCTTCGATCGAGCTGCCTCGGAAATTTGAGAACCCTGCCGTTTGTTCGTGCGTGCGAGCTCAGTTTAATTCAAGAAGATTTAGACGTTTTTTTAATTTTTTTTCAATTCTAAGCAACTCAACTCTCTTATCACTGAATTACACTTTTTTTTCAATAAAAATTTCTTTTAATCAATTTATGTATTAATTGAAAATATTTTTTTAAAAATTTAAATAACTTATAATTTATAAAATTTTAATTAATTTAAATAATTTTATTTATTAAATATTTGTAATTAAATTAAATAAATTTATAAATTAATAAAATAAATTATAAATAAATTTATTTAATTTGTCAAATATATTATAAATTAACTCTTTTAAATCAATATATAACACTTTAGTAATTTCATTATAGTATATTAAAAGATTGGATAAACATAATTTACTTAGTTCTATTTGATAAAACAAAATAAAAATAAAAGTAATTTCATGACAATTTTTTTATTTTCATTATAAAGTGTGTAACTTTTTTTTTGGAATTATATAAAAAAAACTATGAATCTTAATTAAAAAATATCAACTATACAAAGAAAATAATTTTAAAGAATATGTTATAATAAAATGCTAAATTAATATTAATTTGATAGTATTAAATTTATTTTTAAAATGAAAATTAGGCAAAATAAACCAAAAAATTAATTTTGACTATATAATGACAAATACTCCTGAATTAAGTAGCGGTGGTATGCACGGAAAGTGATAACAATGGTGGGGGGTGTGCGCCATTCTGATGACAATGGGGACATAGATGATGGTAGTGGGAAGGCAATTGCAAGTGATGACAATATGGTGGAGATTATTGTTGACGGTGACAATGGTAATTGGAGAAACTAGAAGTGAAAGAGTTGATGAATTTTTTTTTATAAAAATGGTTATTTTTTTTAACAAAATAAACATAAAAAAAAAAATTGACATGTGATTTGCAATTAGAAAAACACTGAAATATAAATAATATAGTTTTTCAAATAAATTAAAATTTTATTATAGGAACAATAGCAATATATAACTAGAATTTCCTTTTTAAAATAAAAAGTCTTTTGATGTTATTTTCAAGTCCGTTTCACATACTTTATTTATTTATTTATTTATTAATAGATCAAAATTTATTTTATTTAATAATAAAATATAAGAGTTTAAAATTTATAAAAATCTTAATAAAGTACAATAAAAAAATAACATACAAATCAAATTTGTACTTTAAAAAAATTACAAATTAAAAAATAATGCATCTTCTTAATTAGTACTAATTAAATATTACAAACAAATTTCAACAATTTTGACCAAATTATAACTTATTAAATATCCCATAAAAAAAATCATTCAAGGAAATACAATTCACCTCTCAATTTTTTTTTAAAAATTAAAGTCTTTACATATAATTTTTTTTTTCAAACTTAAAATATTATAGATCTAAAGAGTAAATTTAAAATCTTTCAAACTCTTTATTAACTCTGAATTTTTTTTTTTGGCAAGAAAGGAAAATTTTTCTTAAAAAAAATACGTTAATGAGTTAGTAGAACTATTTATGGACCTGTAAGTTGAGCTTATGTCAAATATGGTATTATGGTTTTTATTCGGCTCAATCTCATTCTACATTTCAACTATTATAAAAAGGTAGTTTTAAAAGTAGAGCTTTTAAAGTCATATATTTTTTGTCTAAATTTAAAATATTAAATTTAAATATACATTTATGTGTTCAAATTTAAATAGAAAAATATTAAATCTATAACTCTGTGTAAATATAAAAAAAAAATTAAAAATAATTAATATTTAGATAGAATTAAAAAGTGTGTTATTTATTTTAAAAAATGACTCTATTTTTTTATTATTTATTATAATACTATTGTACATACTTGATAGATTGGTACTTTAAAGATGTATTATTTCTATTTTTTTTATCATATTATCAATTTTTTTATTCTGCCGTATTTATGAGTTGAATTTAAATAATTTTCCATTATCCCTTGTCTCTCAATACTAAACCTTCTATTTAAAGTTATAGTTATATTTAGTAAAATTAGTTTATAAATTAATTTAAAGATTATAAATTAGCTGAAATTTTATAAGATATACACTATTTTAAGTAACGTATAATTTATAAGTTTTCAACTAATTTAAATTATTTAAATAAATTTATTTATTAAATACTTATAATTTAGTCAAATAAATTTATAAATTAATCAAATACGTTATAAACTAATTTATTTATTTTGTCAAATATACTCTATACATAAAATATTACATAAAATATTAGGCCTTTGTCCCAAAATAAAAAAAGTTCATGGTACATTTTATAAAAAGTTCTACCGATACCTTTTAATTACTTGACCCTTGGCTAAACTGATCTTACGCGACAAATAAATTTCAAAAACTGAAGACAATGACCCATAATTTTTCAAATCACTATCTTAGGACTTTTACTTGCTAATAAATTTCCATCGACGATTCAGCAAATATTGTAGGAATTTAAGCAAAAGTTTTCAACCCATTTGGCAAATTGCAATTTGCTTTAGCTACCCGTTTTTAAAGAAGATTTCTCATCGATACAAACCAAGACCCAAGAAACTCAGTCCCATATTCCCATCTGAAAAAGCATTCATGAATATGAACATCAACTTGATGCAACCTTACCAAATTATTTCACTCAAACCATTTCAACCATTTTTCTTTGTTCTTCCTTTGCAGGTCGAGCTTGTGTTGGTTTCTTTTTCTGTTTTTTTCAAGGTAAAAACACTTGTCTAAAATATATCATCTCAAAGCCTCAAGATAGAGAGAAACCATCTTCTATTGATTCTCCAATAAAGCAATGTCAAGAACTGTTGAGCAGCAGTAATTGATGTCCACATTCCCACAAGCAACGCCTCACCCCCAAAATTTCTCTCCAAGTCACTGATTTTTTTGTTTGTTTTTAAAAACAGTTTTTTATTTTTAATTATTTTGAAAATAAAAAATATTTAAATTATTTTTTATTATTATTATTATTTTAAAAATAAATTTTAAAAATAAATTATTTTTAAAATAAAAAAAGTTTTATGTTTGTTCTCAAAAGTAAAAAAAATGTATTTTTAAAATAATTTATTAAACGAATTTTTTAATTATTTTATAAAATAATTTTTAAATATGATTTTTAAAAACAAAAAAAAACCAGAGTTAAATAAATCATTTATTTCTTTCCACATAGTTTTCTAACCAATTCAAAGTTTAAACATGATATTATTTTTATAATATATTTTCCCATTTTTCACTTTGCAGGTGGAACTTGTGTTTGTTTGTTTTTTTTGAAGGTAAAAACATCTTCTATAATTCTCCAATAAAGCAATGTCAAGAACTGTTGAGCAGCAATAATTGATGTCTACATTCCCACAAGCAACGCCTCACCCCAAAATTTCTCTTCAAGTCACTGATTGTTTTTTTATAATTATTTTTAAAATAAAAAAATTATTTATTATTTTAAAAATAAATTTTTAAAAACAAATTATTTTTAAAATAAAAAAATTTCTATGTCTGTTCTCAAAAAGTAAAAAATAATGTATTTTTAAAATAATTTATTAAACGATTTTTTTTATTTTATAAAAAAAATTTAGATAGAATTTTTTAAAAAATAAATAAATCCTTTATTTCTTTCCACATAGTTTTCTAAACAATTCAAAGTTTAAACATGATTTTATTTTGATAATATATTTTCCCATTTTTCACTTGGTTGGAGTATTTGCCATTAGACTTTATCACAAGTTAAGTAACCTACTCCCCTCAGTCAAATCTGATTTGAAAAAAAGCAACAAGTTTCAAACTTGAGGCTGGAATAAAATGCAGGCCAAAGTCGGGGTTTTGTTTTAAAATGAGTCTAAGCTTGGCTAGCTACAATGACACAATATGAAATTTAATCATTTAAAATAAGTTTTGGTGTTTAAAAGTATGTATTATTTTATAAAAATAATTTTTTAAAAATTATTAATTTTTCTCTGTTTTTAATTTTTTTAAATTTAATTTGAAATAAAAATAATATTTTATAGTACTTTAGGACTTAGATAAATGTATTGTTGAATTAATTTATGTGGATTAGCATTAATTAATAAATTAGTCCAAATACAGAATTAATTAAGTAATCAGTCTTGACCCAGTACTGAACTTATAATGGATTGGGACCTGGTTAAATGTAAATAATCTGTGATAGGTCAGATTAATTACTGACAAGCCCGTTGGGTAGAGGCCCCAACTTGCAGCCCGTTACGTAGTCAGTGAGTTTCCTATCACAATACTGACTAAAAGAGAGAGACAGGATTAAAATATTATTTTAATCCTGAAACCCTAATTTTGCTCTATATATAGGGGATCACCCTTTCATTCACACACACACAATTTTCTTCCTACTCTCTCTTCATTGGGCTTGGGTGTTGCAAGTTGAAGTTCTTTCCAATCTTCAGCAATGGAATTCAGCATATCAGGTTAGTATTATCTCCCACATCTGTCTGCAATTGGTATCAGAGCATGTTTATGGTTAGGGTTTGATGAATTGATGAAGGATGTGCTGGAAATTCGAAAATTTATGTTGGCTGTGTTTTCTGAGCAAATTGACTTCGGATTTTCGTTTGTATGAAGTTATATTAACAATCCATATCATCAATTGACAAAGAAGTCTGAAAATGTTCACAAAATTGAACCATTTTTTCGCGGTTTTAAACTAGGATTTGGGATTTTTTGTTTTGACCGATTAAATTCGAAATTGAGAGAGGGGTTATCATCTATACTATGCCATGAATATAATATGTGAAAATCGTGGCTTGAAACTGCTCAAAACCGATCGAATAAACTGATCTATATGGCGGTTTTTCTTCGGAAATTTCGAGGCCCGATCCGCAATATATACTCTATAAAACTGCAAATTTGTTTGGGGATAATGTTAATCGGCAACCAAAGATTCATATACATGAAAATCGGTTCATTTAATTGAGTAAAATGGAAGAACCGAAACCGGGTCGTTTGCGGGTCAAAACGACCCGGTTTCAGGCAACCGGGTGAGGAAGACGACCTCACCCGGGAACGCCCACTCGCGGGCTTCGGCGCGTGTGGCGCGTGGGATGCCGTACCGACGTGAACATTTTTGGAATTTTCTGCAAGAATTTTTTATTTTTTATTTTATACTTTTCTGTATAATTTGTAAAATTTTCATTTCCATTATATATTTTATTTTAATTATACAGAAATTAATTCAGTATTTTAGATATTGTACTCTCGGCTTATGGACCTGAAAAAATTTTTATATGTTATTTTGTATATTTTTGACATATATATGTTGGGTACTCTCTTTGGTAATATGTGTTTATCATACAATAAATTTTGAATCTTAATCTTAAATTAAAACAATATATTTTGCATTAAATTGTTATAATTTTGTAGAATATGCAATATTATATTGTTAAATACCAGAAGTTATGTTATTATTTTGTATAATTATGAGCTTGCCTATCGTGAGCATAATTATACAAGATCTTGTGAATTAAATATATCTTATATTAAATTGATGTGTTTTGTAAATTATGCAATGATGGATTATTATATGGCTGCAAATATAATGTTGTTTTGTATAATTATGAACTTGCCTATCGTGAGTATAATTATGCAAAACTTTATGGGATCAAGTAATTTGAATTCTTTTAGAATTTAAATGTATATATATAATTTGGTAATGGATATGCCCTATCGGTGTGACATTGTCAAAATATATTTTGTATTGATCCATTTTACCATAAATCTGTTAGCAGTAAATATATTTAATGTTTCAATATCTGTTGTACCCTATCGGTATAGAGGTATTGAGTACATTCTTGTGTTAGTCCTTCTATGAGCCAAGTAATTATGATGTGCACTGAGTTTTCTTGGTTTATTGTAATCCGAGACCCTTAGGCGGGATTATAATGAACAATCTTGTGAATATAGTTGCATAAGCTGAGTTTTGGAGGAAACTCTGTTTTATAATTATGTTACACACACATAATTAATGTTTCCTATTAAGTTTTACATCAGCTTCTGTACCCATGCAACTATCGTCAGTGAAAACTCTTAATGGGACAAACTATGATGACTGGAAGGAGTCCCTAGATATGTATTTGGCTCTGGCCAAAGAAGATTTGGCTCTTAGAAAGGCAAGGCCGGCAGATCTTACCATAGACTCTACTGCAGCTGAGAAAGTTTACCATGAGAAATGGTATGACTCCAACAGGGTATGTCTGATGGTGATGAAATACACCATGGATAAGACCATCAGACAGAGCATTCCAGACAATGATATGGCTGCTGATTTCTTGAAAGTTGTTGGAGAGAAATTCAAGAAATTTGACAAGACTCAAAAGGCCTATTACCTGTCTTTACTGGACACTACTCGTTATGATGGAGTGTCAGGTGTTCGAGAATACATCATGAAGCTTGTGAACTGTTTCAACAAGCTAAAATCTTATAATATTGATTTGGGAGAGAGTTATTTGGTCTGGCGAATTCTGGAATCTCTCCCATCTCAATACGGAGTTCTGAGGACTGCCTATAACTCTCAAGAAGGAGAGTGGTTAGTTGATCAACTGATTTCTATAGTCACTCAGGAAGAAGAGTCACTAAAAAAGGGAAATGCCTTCACACCATCAGTTAATTATTTCTCCCATGGATCAGGGAGTAAATCAGGTGGTGATATCCAGAAAGGAAAGAAAACAGAGCATCGCGCTGATAATAAGAAGTCTGGGTTCAAGAAAGGTGGAAAAGGGCATAAGAATTTTAAGAAGATAGCTTTTAAAGGTGATTGTCATTATTGCAAGAAACCTGGACACAGAATATCTGAATGTTACAAGTTGAAAAATAAGCGTGAGAAAGAAGGTACATTATTATCATTTGCTCCTCTAGCTCTAGTATGTTTTGAGACCAATAGTTTTGAGGTATCTTCTGACTCTTGGTGGTTGGATTCTGGTGCAACTATTCACGTTGCAAATTCTTTACAGGGGTTCAGAAGCAGGAGGATGCCAAGTGAAAGAGAAAGGTGCATTTTGGGAGTTAAAGGAAGTGCTGCTTTAGTAGAATGCATAGGAGCCATTTCTTTACATTTACCTTCTGGGCATATTTTGAATTTAGACAATGTTGTTTATGTTCCTACTTCTAGGAGAAATTTAATTTCTAGTTCTATGTTGGACCAAAATGGATATTCTCTTTTTCAAGGAAATGGAAAGATTGATATTTTCTATGAATCAATCATTGTTGATTCAGCTTTATTACAGAATGGTTTGTATTGTCTAAATTTGAATGTTTGTAGTGCTCCTATTAATGTTGCTATTGGACACAAACGTCATCGAATTGACGAGAACTCTTTTATGTTGTGGCATCGGCGTTTGGGACATATCTCCAGAGAAAGATTAGAGAGAATGGTGAAACAGGGTGTGCTGCATAATTTAGATTTCTCGGATTTTGATACCTGTGTTGATTGCATCAAGGGAAAGTTTCCTGCTAGAGCTAGAGTTAAAGGAGCAAATAGGTGTGAGAATATTTTGGATCTAATTCATACTGACATATGTGGACCCATTACTCCTGCTACTATGGGTGGATTCAGATACTATATCACCTTCATAGATGACTACTCTAGATATGGGTGGATCGATCTATTGCATGAGAAATCTGAGTCATTAGAAGCTTTTAAAACTTTCAAAAGGGCAGTTGAGTTAAAAACTGGCAAGACTATCAAATGTGTCAGATCAGATAGGGGAGGCGAGTATTATGGAAGGTACACTGAGGCAGGCCGAAATCCTGTCCCATTTGCTCTATTCCTACAAGAGCATGGTATAGAGGCTCAGTATACTATGCCTGGTACCCCTCAGCAGAATGGAGTGGCAGAAAGGCGTAACCGTACTCTGATGGATATGGTCAGGAGTATGATTAGTCACTCTTCCTTACCAGAATTTCTGTGGGGTGATGCTTTGAAAACTGCGGCATACATCCTTAATCAAGTTCCAAGTAAGGCTGTGCCGAAGACCCCTTACGAATTATTCTCTAGTAAGAAGCCCAGCTTAAGGCACTTTTATATATGGGACTGCAAGGCAGAGGTGAGACCGTATAATCCTCAGCTCAAGAAACTTGATTCAAGAACCATTAGCGGATTCTTTATTGGATACTGTACAGGATCAAGAGGTTGTAGATTCTATTGCCCTACTCACACTACCAGAGTCATCGAATCTGACCAAGCATTTTATTTTGAAGATGACTTGGATAGTGGGAGTCAAGTACCTAAGACTATTGATCTGCGCGAGGAAAATACCATTTTGCCCATGCCTATTTTGTCACCTCTATCAGTAGTTGATCAATCTGATAGAAATGAAGTTATTCAGAACCCAGTTGATGGTAATGAGGAATTACCTATAGAGAATTTTGAGGAACCAGTCATTCAGTTGAGACGATCTCAGAGAATGCGCAGACCAGCAATTCCCGATGATTACATTGTTTATTTGCAGGAGTACGAATCAGATGTTATTGATGACACAGATCCTGTTTCTTTTAGGGAAGCAATGTCAAGCCAATATTCTTCTAATTGGTTGGAGGCCATGAGTGATGAGATAGCCTCCACGTATCGTAATCATGTTTGGGAACTTGCTGAATTACCAGAGGGTTATAAACCGGTTGGCTGTAAATGGGTCTTTAAGACCAAACGAGGGGCAGCTGGTGAAATTGAAAGATATAAGGCCAGACTTGTAGCTAAGGGCTACAATCAGAGAAAAGGTATTGATTACACAGAAACCTTCTCACCAGTATCCACAAAGGATGCTTTTAGAGTCGTCATGGCTCTTGTTGCTCAATTTGATCTTGAACTTGACCAGATGGATGTCAAAACTGCGTTTCTGAATGGAAGCTTGTCTGAAGAAGTTTATATGACTCAGCCAGATGGTTTTGTTGAATCAGAGAAAGAGCACTTAGTGTGTAAATTGAATCGATCCATCTATGGGCTGAAACAAGCTTCTAGACAGTGGTATCTGAAGTTTGATGAGGTTATCACCTCACTTGGGTTCATTGAAAATGTTTCAGATCAATGCATTTATCAGAAATTTGATGGGAGCAATTTTATCATTCTTGTGCTCTATGTTGATGACATCCTTCTAGCCAGCAATTCTGTGAGTTTTCTGAATGAGACAAAACTTATGCTCTCATGCCACTTTGATATGAAAGACCTTGGAGAGGCCTCCTTCGTTCTTGGGATTCAAATCCATCGTGATAGGTCTCGTGGCATTCTTGGTTTGTCTCAGGCAACCTATATTGATCGAGTACTAAAGAGATTTAATATGCACTCTTGTACTCCTTGTACTGCACCTGTTCAGAAAGGTGAAAAGTTGTCTAAATCTCAATGTCCTCAAAATGATGCTGAGAGGACTGAGATGAGCAGTATTCCATACGCTTCTGCTGTTGGCAGCTTAATGTATGCTCAAGTATACACTCGTCCGGACATATCATTTGCTATCAGTGTGCTTGGTAGATACTTGAGTGATCCTGGCAAGGATCATTGGAGAGCTGCAAAGAAGGTCATGAGGTACCGGCAAGGTACAAAACACCATATGTTGACCTTTAGAAAGTCTGATCCATTTGAAATTGTAGGGTACACGGATTCAGACTATGCATCTTGTGTGGATGATCGTAAATCCACTTCTGGATACATCTTTATGATGTCTGGAGGAGCTGTTTCGTGGAAGAGTGTCAAACAGACACTCACAACTATCTCAACTATGGAAGCAGAGTATGTCGCTTGTTATGAGGCCACTTGTCAGGCCATATGGTTGAGGAAGCTGATATCTGGCATGCATCTTGTTGATTCTATATCACGACCTCTAACCATTTACTGCGATAGTTCGTCTGCTGTATGCTTCTCTCAAAATCACAGGAATTCCAGTCGTACTAAACACTTTGATGTTAAGCTCCTGTTTGTTAGAGAGAAGATTATTGAATCTCAGACTCGTGTGGTTCACATTCCTGGTGAACATATGATTGCAGATCCGTTGACCAAAGGCCTACCCATAAGAGTATTTCAAAATCATGTAACTCATATGGGTCTTGTTAGAAATTTTGATGATGCCTTGGTCTAGTGGGAGTCTGAGTTGTGTCTTTAAGAGACACTTTTGATGTAATATTGACATCTTTGAATGGTTAAAGTCCATTTATGTATTCCATTATGTTCAGATGTTGAGACATTATTTATGATCGAATATATCATTTGTTTCTCTATCGGATTCAATGATCATGTATCTATCATTTGTTTCCCTATCGGATTCAATGATCTTGTATTAATGTTTCACTTCTGAGTTTTGTTGATATTTAGTGTATACTGATTACTTAATATTTTTTGAAATTTTGTTATTCTGTTATTTGTCCTAATAATTGATTAATGCTATCCAAGTGGGAGATTGTTGAATTAATTTATGTGGATTAGCATTAATTAATAAATTAGTCCAAATACAGAATTAATCAAGTAATCAGTCTTGGCCCAGCACTTAACTTATAATGGATTGAGACCTGGTTAAATATAAATAATTTGTGATAGGTCAGATTAATTACTGACAAGCCCGTTGGGTAGAGGCCCCAACTTGCAGCCCGTTACGTAGTCAGTGAGTTTCCTATCACAATACTGACTAAAAGAGAGAGAGACAGGATTAAAATATTATTTTAATCTTGAAACCCTAATTTTGCTCTATATATAGGGGATCACCATTTCATTCACACACACACAATTTTCTTCCTACTCTCTCTTCATTGGGCTTGGGTGTTGCAAGTTGAAGTTCTTTCCCATCTTCAGCAATGGAATTCAGCACATCAGGTTAGTATTATCTCCCACATCTGTCTGCATGTATTTGTGCTAGGCTTTGGCCCAAATATAAAAGTCAATTCATATTTTTTTGGTTATTTTTTTAAAAAAATCTAACTCATAACAGAGAATTCATTCCCATCAATGCTCGTTGAAAATTCAAAATTAAAATTCATGCCATCAATACTTTTCCCCTTGAAATCCTTGTTCGGAGGAATCTTTTATGCTTTTCAAAAAAAAATTATTTACGAAGTTAAGTTTGGTATAAATTTTAAAATGGTTTCCAAGAATTCTAAGGTTTTTTTTTATTTTTTTTTAAAAATTGTTTCTAAAAAATATATTTAAATTTTTTTTTATAAAACAAAAATAAATAAATAAATTATTTGATAATTTTTTTTAAAATATGTTAATTTTTGCTTTTTGGATATTGTAAAAACAAAAACAACTCTTTTTATTTTTATTTTTAAACAAAAAATAACTTATTTTTAAAATTTATTTCTAAAATAATAACATAAAATAATTTTTAAATGAATTTTTTTATTTACAAAAAACAAAATAATTTTTAAAAGTAAAACATAGACGGACCCCTAATTTTTCTTACCTTATTCTCATTTATACTAATTTAATTTTGAATTGGTATTTGATACATCAGCGGTGAATAATTTTTTGTCCACTAGCGATATTCAGATTATAACACGTGGTAAAAATAATTTTAAAAATTATTATTCTTACTACGTGTCGCGATCTGAACACTGTATGTGGATAAAAAATTGTCCAGTGGATCAAATATTTTTTCTTTGATTTTATTATTCTAGAGGAATTTATTCCTTACAGTTGCGTGAAAAAGCCTTGTCTATTATTGGCTTCCTGAGAAAAAATGCAAAACAGTTCTTGGCCTCCAATTTTATCTTATTTTTATTGTAAAAAAATATACAGTTTAGCAAATCTTAAGAATTTTTAGTGTTTAAAAGTATGTATTATTTTATAAAAGGTAATTTTTAAAAGAGTCTTCGTTTTTCTTTGTTTTTAAATTTTTTAGAATCAATTTTAAGTAAAAATAATAATATTTTATAAAAAAGAATTCATTTATTTATTTATTATTTTTTTCATAAAGCTCAACCCTGGTCAAATATAATTGTCACGTGCCCAATGGAAATTCCCGTCAATGCTCATTGAAAATTCAAGAATAAAATTCTTGCTGTCAGTACGACAGTACCTTTCTTATTGAAATCCCTACTAGTATTCTGTTTGGTACAAGTAATTTTTTTTTTAAAAGTATATTTAAAAATTAATTTATAAAATAAAAAAATTTACTTAATAAATTATTTTTAAAACATTTTATTTTTATTTTTTAATGTTATATAAATAATAAATAAAAATAAGTATTTTTTTTTTTGACTTTTTATTTTAAAAATAACTTGTTTTAAAAAAATAGAAAAGAGTTTTCAAATGATTTTAAAAAAAAATAACTAAAAATAAAAATTTATTTTTAAAAACAATTACCCAGTCCCTAATTTCCCGTCGTATTCGTTTGCCCACAGTACATGGATAACTCGTTCTCACCTATAACTCGTTCTCACCTATACTAACGGGATTTTAGTGTTCCAGAGGAATTTCTTTTTTGCAGTTGAAAGTAAAAAGCAATGTCTATTATTGGCATTCTAAACGAGAGAAGCTATGCAAAATAGCTCTTGGCTTCCACAATGAGTGAAGGCGAAGCAATGCAAAAGAGATGCTGCTCGTTAATGATGTTTTTTTATAAACGGTAAAATTTTTATTTTTTAAAAATTATGTTTTCTAAAAATATATTTGATAAAAGTTATAATTTTTCAAAATATATAAATAGAATAAATATATAATTTAGTTTTTAAATTTATTAGATAATTATATTTTAATTTTTAAATTTAACTTATTACATCGTTAAGTATTTTAATTTATCAAATATTAGATAATTTAATTTTTTTGGTTATTTTTAAATTAACTGTTTACTGACATATTAAATATTAATTAATCATACTACATCAATACTGACCCAGTCTATAAAAATAATAAATATACAATTTAATATCTAAATTTATTAAATTCTTACAATTTAGTCTTTCAATTAAGTCATTGTATAATTTAATTTTCGATTTTACTAAAAATTAGACAATTTAATCTTTATATTATTTTGAGTAAATATATAATTTAATCTCTAAATTTATCAGGTCATTATACTTTAATCTCTGATTTTAACTTATTACATAGTTTAATCTCCGAATTTACCAAACGTTAGACAATTTAGTCCTTCCGTTATCTTTATATTAACTATTTGCTAACGTGTCCCGTTAAATGCTGATGTGACCCATTAAGTGCTTACGTGGCACATGTCAACTAATCAATACACATCAGCGCTGACTCAGCTTACAAAAATAATAAATACACAATTTAATTTCTGAATTTATTAAATTCTTACATTTTAGTCATTGAATTAAGTTATTGTACAATTTAATATTCGAATTTATCAAATATTAAATAATTTAATCCTTCCATTATTTTCACACTAACTACTTATAATATAACTAATTACATCAATGCTGACTCAATTTAAAAAAATTTCAAAATGCTTCATTTTTCACTTTATTTTTCCACTTCTCATAAGAAAAATCTCATTTTCTATCTTCAATTGACAATGCCATAAAACATCCCCTTACTACGAAATTATTCTAATAAGTTTTGATGATTAAAAAAAAGTTATTCTGAAACTTATGATATTAACAACCATGGGTAATTTAGCATAACACTTTACACATTTTAGGCTATAACAAGAGGCCATTATTTCAACGTTCTTAATTTTTTCTTGTTCAGTATTGTGTTAGTTCTTATAATTTTTGCTCTAATTCATATATCTGAATGTTGAAAATTTTATAGTTAATATTTATTAATTAGCCCTCACGATTGTATTTGAATATTGTTATGTATTTTAATAAGATACTTCTTTTCTTACAGATCTTTTTGCTTATCATTTTTTTTCTTTAGGGATAGGGAAAAATGTGCTTTAATTTATGAAAAATATTGTCACTTTGCTGCTAAATAGTTGATAGTATGAATAAACTTTTTATTGAATTGTAAATACATTTACGACACTTCCTTTTTATTTGAATGCTTCTACAGTTTTTCTTGCTCCGCAAAACGAATACAATATTTAGTTCAACAACTTGAAGCAAATAATATTGTATGAAGTTGAGGGAACAATTTTATTTCAAAATTTTATAGATGAGTCAATACTAATGTGGCATGATTAGTTAGCATTTAATGTACCATGTAAACACTTAACAAGTTATATCAGTAAACAATTAAGATAAAAATAACATAATGACTAAATTATTTTATGTTTGATAAATTCAAAAATTTAATTGTGTAATAACATGAATTTAGGGACTAAATTGTAGGGATATAATAAATTAAATGACTAAATTGTAGAGACATAATAAATTTAAGGACTGAATTGTATATTTTTTTTTTTAAGTTAAGTCAGCGCTAATGTAGCATGATTTAGATTAAATTGTAGGGATATAATAAGTTAAAGGACTAAATTGTAAAGACCTAATAAATTTATGGACTAAATTGTGTATTTACTCTCTTTTTTAAAATTGAGTTAGTGCTTATATGACATGATTAGTTGGCATTTAACATGCTACGTCAGCACTTAACATATTAAAGTATAATGACTTAGTAAATTCAGGAATAAAATTGTGTGTTTACTCTATTATTTTCACATTAACTGATTATAATATAATCCATTACATTAATGTTGACTCAATTTAAACAAATTTCAAAATGCTTCATTTTCTATTTTTTTTTTTCGCTTTTCATATAAAAAATTTCAATTTTTATCTATAACTGACAATGCTATGAAACACTCCCTTACTATAAAATAATTCTAATAAGTTTTTTATGACTAAAAATAAAAAATTTATTCTAAAATTTATGATATTAATAATTATGGATAATTAACCTGACACTTTACATATTTTAAGTTATAAGAAGATGTCATGATTTCAACGTTCTTAATTATTTGTTGTTCAGTGTTGTGCTAGTTCTTATAATTTTGGCTCTAATTCATATATTTTAATATTAAAAAATTTATAGTTGATATTTATTAGTTAACCCTCATGATCGTGTTTGAATGTTGTTGTGTATTTTAATAAGATATTTATTTTCTTGCAGATCTTTTTACTTATCAAATTTTTTTTCTCGTTTGGGGATAAGGAAAAATGTGTTTTAACTTATGAAAAATATTGTCACTCTACTGATAAATAGTTGATAATATGATTTTTTTTATTTATTGAATTATAAATATATTTACGATGGCTTCGCTTTTATTTGAATGTTTTTATGGTATTTATTGTCTCGTAAAACGAATGTAATAATTAGTTCAACAACTTGAAGTACAAATATTATATGAACTTGAGGGAACAATTTTATTTCAAAATTTTATGGATGAATCAATGCTAATGTGATATGCTTAGTTAACATTTAATGTACCACATAAATACTTAATATGTTACATCATCAAACAATTAAGATAAAAATAATAGAAATACTAAATTATTTGATATTTGATAAATTCAAAAATTAAATTTTGTAATTATATGAATTTAGGTACTAAATTGTAAGAATAAAATAAATTAAAGGGTTAAATTGTAGAGACCTAATAAATTTAAAGACTAAATTGTTTATTTATTTATTTTTTAAAGTTGAGTTAATGCTTGAACTAAATTAAAGTAATATAATAAATTAAATGACTAATTTGTAGGAACCTAATACATTTAGGAACTAAATTGTATATATTTTTTTAAAATTGAGTTAGCGCTGATGTAATATGATTAGTTAACATTTAATGTGCTATGTAAGCACTTAAAGGGCTATGCCAACAAATAATTAGTGTAGAGATAATGAAAAAATTTAATTATTTGATATTTGATAAATTTAGAAATTAAATTATATAATAACTTAAATTTAGGGATTAAAAATATAATGACCTAATAAATGTGGAGATTAAATTGTATATTTATTTTATAAAATATGTTTGATTAATATTTAAAATTATTGAAAATCTTTAAATAATATTTTTTTAAAATATTTCATTTTTTAAAAAAATTTGTATATTTTTTAAAAATAACCCTTATTATTATAAGAAAGAATGCAAGAATAATGAGAAGAAATAAGAGTGGGAGTAAAAAAAGAGAGAGTAAAATATTTTTTGTTATTATTATAATTATGCTATTAATAAATGATATAATTATCTTTTAATATTATGAAAATTTTATATTTATAAAAAATTAAGATTTTTGTTCCTTTTCATAAATATTTTTTTATAAAAAATTTAATAAAAAAATTTTATTTTTTAAATTAAAATTTTTAAAAAATAAAAAATAATTCGTGTATCAAACGCCTAAGTTATTCACTATGTTCACTCTCGAAGAACAGCCACCTACTTTTGTGTATCAAGCTTCCATAACCAAAGCTTCATACCAATCTTCGTAAAACATAGAAAGCTTTTTTGGGTTCTCGTCTTCAGTTGAAAAAAGTTAGTCATAAAAATAATAATGAAACTTTAAAAAAATATCTAACAACTCATCATTGACATGTCATAATAATAATAATTGTTTAAATTTTAAAAATGATAAAAAATCGAGTTTTAAAGACATCAATTTGAGAAAACTTTACTCATTATATTTGTAATATGAAAGAAATTAATTTTTTATTTAATTAGATAAAAAATACTCTTATTAGTTAAAAAAATATGTATATATAAATATTATAGCTTTGTTAATCTACGCTCATGTAAATAAATTTGATAAAATTTTATGTTATTTATTATAAATCTAACACAATTCTATTTTTTTTACCATAAATATAAAATAAAAATTATTTATAATATATCACTTTAATAATATTGAACTTATTTGATTCTATTTTTATTTTTTTAATTTTAAAAATTGTTTTTAAAAATTATATTTAAAAATTATTTTGTAAAAAAAAATAAAAAAAATTTGTTTAATAAATTATTTTATAAATATGTTATTTTTTATTTTTTTGTATTTTAGAAACAAAAATAAAAAATAAAAATAATTTTTTTTTTATTTTTATATTTTTATTTTAAAAAAATAATTTTAAAATTTTTTTTAAAAAAATAATAAATCAAATAAATTTTTTTATTTTAAAAATAATTAAAAATAAAAAATAATTTTTAAAAAATAAAAACAAAAAGCCCATTATATCTGCCAAAAAAAAAAAACGACAAAGTAGAGCCTAAAACGACATTTACGCAATATTAGTTGTATAGACTGCCGCTTTCGGGTACTGAGATTGGATCTTCGTCACCCCCGATGGTAGTTGCTAACAGTCTTTCAGCAGAGAGTGAAAGAAGTTAGTGTTGGTTTTGCAATCACCGTTATGTTATTCTCTGTCACAGTTCAATCTCCTTCTCTCTTACGCATCCCTCACGCTACGATTTATCAGCCTAAATCGGCTTTTGGGTTTCGTGCTTCACGAACGATCATTCCTCCTCAGCAAGCTTCAAGATCACGCACCTCCAATTTTCCTCAGGTTCGAGATATATTCTGGAATTTGATTCTTTGCGATTTAGGGCCTTCAGTTGTAATTTCGCTTTGAAATTGTTTCAGGATGGCAGTAATTTGGTAGATGATCCTCGCAGATGGAGACGCACAATCAGTTCGGCACGCGGCGGCGACGACGACGAAGAGGACGACGGTGACGACGAAGATGACGAGGAAGAAAGGAGTTTGGATCTATTGGTTAGGTTTGTTCACAATTTGTTCAGAAAGCTGTCAAAGAGAGCTAGAAAGGCAGTCCGATCTGTTCTTCCTCTCTCCATTTCTACGAAGCTGGTAAGGATCATTCTCCAGAGCCAATTTTTTTTTTTTTTTGGGTCATCTAAGTTGAAAGTACGGAAGACTTATTGCATTCTTTCCTGACAAGTAAAGTATTTTCTCTTCTAACTTCCATGTTTTCTTCTGATAATAGGACCATAGGTGATGAGCTAGGGAAAATGGATGTTAAACTAATATTTAACGAGCAAACGCAATCACCTTGAATTTAATCTAAACATGTTAGCTCTCTCTCTCTCAACCCTTACACCCAGCGTTCAAGCTATGGTAGGGAAAGTACAGTATCTATAGTTCCTCAAGTGGAGTTATACTGGCTGTTGTAGCCTACATAAAATGAAAAATGGGTTTTGTAAGTCATATATTCGTTAAATTGGATAGGTTTTTTTATTTGGCATTCTGGTGCAGGAAGTTTGTGAATGTTAACTCAAGATTTAATGATATGGTCATCCATTTGCTCTCGTTAATTATAAACTTGAAAACCTCCAGATCTGACTAAAACTGGACTTCATGATTAAGCAAGCTTCTTTGTAGTAAAAGTGGAACTGTGGTTTTTCTTTTGTTACATGCTCTTATAATGCAGGTGGGATTCTCTGTAAATGGGGTCCTTGTGCTGGCATTCTTGTGGATTTTGAAGGCATTTCTTGAGGTATTATTTTCATTCATTTGAGATGGGCATGAATGTTGTTAATATTGTTCCTGCATGTCAATTGAGGTGTATTTAAGTGAACTAATTAAAACATACTTTCTGCTTTAAGGAAACATTCATTAAAATACTTGCATTTCTTCTGGTATTTAATGATGCTTTCGGAGATGTGCATGATAAAAGTATGGTTTATGCTTTTATTGGTACTTATTTTATCAATTAGCTGTTTTTTGCCATCCACTATCTTGGTTTACATAAAAAGTACCGATATTTGTTGTCAACATCAAATCCATTAAGGTTGGATCCCATCCTCTTATTTCCTAGGTTTTAAGATTGATTCAATCCATTTTTCATTTCTTGAAACTATTCATGTCAAGGATGATGCATTCTTTTCTTTCTGTCTTTTTTTTTTTTTTGGTTGAGAGGATGATGCTTTCTTTGGTTTCAGTTAATCTAGAATTTATTAAGCTAAGTATTTGTTGATTAACAAGCCTAAATATTGCTTAAAAGCATATTTAGTTCTCATTGTCATGACTCAAACTTTGTTATGATTAGAATCCATATAAATGAGATTAGTGGATCCAAAATACAGAGTATCTGTTTCTTGATATCATGTATATCAATAATTTGCAAGTCATTAGGATGTGATTGAGGGAATACAACCCTTACCCTCAAAATGGCCGGGAAACCCCAATCTTCTTTGCGGGCTCCCTCCTATGTACTGATACCTAAACACAAGAAGAGAATTTCACTTGTCGCCTTGAGAAATAGATTATATGATTATAAATTTTTTTTCTCCAACCAACCTTTGGGTGTCTTATTAAATTGGAAGTTTAGAATTTGAAGCTACTCCTATTTTGATAGTTCATGACATTGATTAGAATGAGAAAGTGGAGAATTGCTGATTCTTATAGTTGCGGTTCTGGCCAAATAACAAGCATTGAGGAGTCATTTCCAAGCACTTAAATATTCTCTATGTACTAGTTAAGAATTTTTTTTTTAATAATTCATTTTGGACAAATAGAATTTGGAACTATATTATGGGCAAGGACTCTTACATTTAAGCACGTGTAGAATTTGCATTGTAACATTGCAAGCTTTCCTCTGTCTTCTCTTGAAAGTAGCAAAAATAATGTTTTAAAAATCTACGATTATGTTTAAGCACCGGGAGCAATGTTAATTATTTGACTTTGTCAATGTTTTTGTCACAAGATATAGTTGCTTGAAGCTTGCCTTTTGTCAACATTTGCTTTTTGGCAAATTGTCGAATTGGACTTCCTATGGTTCGATGATATTGGAGCAATTTGTTGTCTAAATAAAATTTGACACCAGTTTAGTCTTGTAAAATTTTTTTGAAAATATAAGCATGTTGTTTTTGTGTTCCCATATTTGGCAGGTAGTAAAAAACAATTATACTTTTTACTTGTTCTAAACTTTTAGTTGCTTTGAGATTTTGGTTTTGTACCTGGAACATCTTTTGAAGATTTTTACTTCACTTGTCATTCTTGCCTCGAACATTTTTGCGCTGATACATATAATTATTCAATGTAGGTGGTATGCACACTTGGAAGTGTAGTGTTTGTGAGCATATTAGTAATCCGTGGGGTATGGTCTGGTGTCGCTTATTTACAAGAAAGCCGAAACCTAAAAGTGAATGAACTTGATGAAGAGCTCCATGCATGGAATGGTGCACAGCCTGTTACTTGATTTGTCTAAAGCACCATTCATGGAAGTTATGCTGCCTGTGAAACTGGCAAGTCAGAATTGAGTATAATGGTTTCCATTGGAGAGAAGGAACTTAAAACCAAGGAAGATTAAGATACTAGACACATTAAGCAGATATGGAAGTAACCATGACTGCAATTCTGACCAACTGACTGACAATGAATCTGGAAAGTTCCAGAACAAGATTCTTTTGCAATGATCACAGGGTATAGAGTACAAAACATTTGAAAACAGTATAATACTGGGACTCTTTTTGTTTGGTGACAGAATATTGGGGTCAATTTGAATTATGGGGATGTTCACAAGCGCTTTCGTATCTGCTTTCCGTATTTTCTTTCCGCTAATAACATGTACATTCATATCCAATGAAAAACAAGTTTGCCACGCTCTATTTCCTGGTTGGAATTTGAGCAGATCTAGCCTTTCATTTTTATTTTTGTCAAGTTTTAAAGCGGACAAGAATTGTTAGCACTTAGCCTGTTTGTGCCATGACCTTTACTAGTTTTTCCATATTTGTGTGAGAGAGGGGGCCACGTGGCATTTTAACGGCCAATTCATTAAAGGAGGGACTTGATTGCAATATTTTAAATTGATTGGCGTATAAAGAAAGGACCAAATTGGTTTATTTTTAAAAATAGAAGACTAAAAGTATAATTAATCCTAATAAAAATTGAAACTTATAATAATGTATGTAATCACACATTTCGTCTTAATTAAACCAACTCCTTAAAATGATCAAACAATTAGTTATGTACTAAAAATTTGAGTAGGTTGATTGTTGTTTCTTTTATTAATGGTTTCTTCTTCGATACTTTGACAGAAAATGGAATAGATAGATGCTTGATAGTACATAAAAATCATGGATAAACCAAACTAGATTGCCATATCCACGTCAATGCCAAAGTTAAAATAATTATCCTTTATAATGTTTATTCTATTGCTACTCGGTGGCCCAAAAAAAAAAGTCGCCAGTTTAGCTAAATCTATTATATTCTTTGTTGTTTTATTTTCTTCTTAATTTTGTTTTTTAATCTTGGGTGTTAGATTATTTTTGAACTTGGGAGTTAGAGGAGCGCAAAACCTGCGCCATCGTCTTTGAGATATTCTGAACAAACTTATACATTTAATATACAGGTTGATGCATTATGTAGAGAAGGAAAGACCACTGAAGCTCAATCTGTGTTTGCCATGATGATGAAGTGTGATCAGAATGTTGTTATGTACAATGCTTTAATGGATGGGTACTGTTTGAGGAATAATGTCAACGGGTCAACAGAAATATTCAATAAGATGATCAAAGCTGGTTTGGCACCTGATGTTTTTAGTTATATTGATTAATAGATACTGTGATATCAAAATGATTGATGAAGCTATGAATTTTTTAGAGTATCTTCAATATAACATCTTAAATTAAGCAACGCATATTAACATATTTTATTGTGGCAGAAATAATGGTTCTTTATATTTAAATGATAAATAAAAATAATATAAAATTACTTTGAAGAGCTGTCGTGCTGGCATTTGGCGTCGCGACGCCAAACATATTTTACTGCAATAATATTGTTAAAAAAATAAAATAAAAAATAGAAACTCCCTTACTAGGAATAATAGGAGAAGCATAGATCAATATTACCGTTGGACCAAAAATACCGCTGGACCAGAAATAATAGGAGAAGCATGGATCAATATTACCGTTGGAAAAATGTATTGTTAGAGATATTGGAGATATTTTTTATAAATTGTGTACTCAACTTCTCAATTCTATTTGTAGTTTTTTTTTTCAACTCATAATTTTATTTGTTTTAATAAATGGATTTCAATTAATTTAATTTAAATTCTTTATTAAATTTTATACAAAATTATCAACCTCTCATGAGTAAAAGTTCTTAAATTAAATTTTATACAAAAAGAGATTTGGTGGAGCATATCTTAAAACATTTCGAATATGATAATAACTAAAATTAAATTTTTGTTTAATTATATCATGTTATGTATTTTTTATTATTTTTAATTATTGTTATGTTTTAAGTTTTTTTACTTATTTTATTGTTTTAAAATTAAAATATAAATGAGTTAATATTTTTAGTTGAAATAAAAATAAATGTGAATAAAATATAAATATGTGGAATAATTTGTGAGATTCATTTAGTTAATTTTTAAGAGTTACATAATTAGAATGAAAAGTTAAAATAACACAGAGTTACTTACAGAAAAAAGTAATGATACGACAACGTAGGACGCATTTAAACAATTTTTGAGAATTTCATTATTGGAGATGCTCTTAAGGGGATGTAAAAATTTATTGTTCATGAAAAATATGATTGATAAAAATGATAATTTTTAAAAATATATAAAATGTGTTTAGTTAACCTTTAAGATTGTGAGAATCTTTAAATAGTATTTTCTAAAAAATTTCTATTCTTATATTTAGTTATATTTAATTTTATGAGAATATTTCTATATTTTCCAAAAATACTCATGAGAAAGAAAGTGAGAGTGAAAAAAAGGGGATTAAAGATAAAGTGAGAGAGAGGATAAGAAAAAAAGTGAGAGAATAAAGAGAGAAATAGGTGAGAGAGAGTAAAAGTGAAGAGAGATAGTAATTTTTTTTATTATTATTATAATTATGCCATAAATGAAGGGTATATTTGTCTTCTAATGTTATAAGAAGTTTATCAAACTCATTGGAAACTAAGATTCTCACCCTCCCTATGAAAATCATTTTGTGGAAAAAATTGTTCAAATATCATTTTTGAAAATCTTAATTTTTTGGGAATGAATTTTTCAAAACATGGTAATTCCACTTTCTCATATTGAGATTTTAGAAAACTAAAAAAAATCTGTATACCAAACGCCCTTTATATGTGCAAGATCTTGTATATTAAATTAATGATAATGGTCCATTTGCCAATATAATCACTTGTAATATCTTATTGATGGTTTCAACAATTTTATTGTTGAAATATTGCTTCACTTATACCTTGAATGACTTTAGAATATTTAGAGATTATTGTTGAAATTAAGCCACTATTTAAAAATTGTTAGCTTCTCAACAACAACTTCTAATTATTTAAAGGTGTAAATAAGCCAAATGCTCTTAAGTTTGATTCATTTTCTTATATGAAAATTGGGCTCAACTTGTTTAAGGTTGCCTAAAATTATATAAACATGTTTAATGCAATAAATGAGCTTATTTGAGCTCAATAAACAAGCTGAACAAAATGGCCTCAAATTCCCAAACTTTGTCAATTTCTTTCAAGATGGCCTCCATTTTAAACATTTTCTCCTCATCCAGGACCTTTGGTTACACTCATGTAATTCCACCATTAAAGAATTCAGCTTTTTTCTTTTATTAGGAAAATCCACCAAACTCCATTTAATTAAAGCATTACCAAACAATTTTTGGTTTTGCACAAAGAAATCAACTAAACTCTATTGCCCATGATATTTATTAGGGAATAAAGATTAGTTTTTAGTGTATTGAGTTTAGTTAGTCTTGTTATAACAAAGTGTATAGGTGTCATGATATTATTGGTTGTAGTTTCATAGTTGACTTCCTATACAGCTATTGTAGAATGTATCAAATTCATTATCTTGCAATATACAAAACAATTCCTTATCTTTACTTTCCTGTGGTTCTCTGTCATGGTATCAGAGCAACAGGTTTTGTCATGACCTCAAAATTTATTTATTTATTTATGACTAAATCCAATTTCTCAATAAATTTGTATATCAACAATATTCTTATGAGAATTACACCCCTAATCCTTTTAAAAGAAAGATTCATAAACGAAAGAGCAACTATAGCACATACTTTTATATCTAATAGTAGTTTTAGGGTGGCAACATTGTCATTACATTAAGGTCACTTCCCATGAAGATTTATATATACAATATATATATTGTAACTGGGTACTAACAAAAACAGGCTATTACCCTGTCACTATTCAAAAAAAATATCTTTCTTAATTAAGTTAATACAAAATATTTAATTACTACTCGAAACTACTCTAATCATCTGGTTCTACCGGTGCTACTGGCAGTGGTGGGGGTCCTACCTCTATAAACTCGGTCAAATGAGCTACATAGAGCTCCTGAACAATTGGAATATGGCCAAGGTACGGTAACTCTACCCAGTCGACCACAAAAACTAATGTAATAATGTAAATAGGCATGCTGATCTACTGATCTAAACATGATAAGAAACAATAATGAGAATGAAAATTCCCAGTAGCTTTTATAGTAATTATTATGCATATATAATCTCAATATCTTATCATGTCCAGCTGTATAAACTACAGAAGCAAATAGTCATAATATGTTGATGTACATATTACATTCGATAGTAACAAATTTTCTTCAACAATAATTGCATATACCAGTCCATCGCGCGCGCACACACACATACATATACATATATATATATATATATATATATATATATATATATATATATATATATATATATATATATATATATATATATATATATATATATATATATATATATATATATATATATATATATATATATATCACCAGTTTAAAAGTAACATCTCTAATTTCTTTTATTTTATTAATAAAGAAATAAAATTTATTAGATAATTTTTAAATATATAAGGAAATATAATCCTTAAAAATTCTTCACCTTACATATGCATAGAAATGTTTTAACATTAATGGAATAGGTAAAGAGAGAAAATTTAAGAGGAAATATTAGAAATAAATATACTAAAGAAAGGTGAAATTTTTAGGTAAAGAAGATAAATTTTTGTGAAGGTACTAAAATTTCAAGAAGATTGAATTAGGGTAATTTTTCTTAATTTAAGAGTTAAAGTTACTAAGTTTAGTATCTCCACCCATAAATTGGGCTTTCAACTATGGACACTTCATATAGAATCTTTCTACTTCACATGAATTTTTAGCAAGTCAATAGGATAGCCCAATGAAAAAATAAAATATAGATTTGGATTAGGATATAGAAATTGAACCGGTAGCCCAAAAATCATGAAAATGTGACTAAACCTATTATGAAAGGTAGAATTTTAACTAAAGTAAAGAAAATGGGAAAGAATGAGCCCAAACCCAAGAGAAAAAAAAATAGAAAAAAATAAAGTGATAAAATAATGGTGTAATCAAGATTAGGTGACAAGGCATTAGGACAAAACATCTATATCATACACTCATAATTTTAGCAAGTGGTATGATAATACATGGCATTAGGACAAAACATTTCAATCTCACACAAATAATTTCAACCAAATAATGGAGATTCAAGGGCTAAAAATTTGCCACCCAAAAAGGCAAACCTATCATACTTGATTAAAATAAAAGAAAATGGAAATGAATCCCTAAATCAAAGGGACCTTGTCTCTTATCTTAAGAACATATCATTATAATTTTCAAAATACAAATTTTCTTTTGTTATGCATATCTTGACTAAGGAAGAGGAAGACAAGAACATAAGTTGTTTGCTTTCCAAAAATTCAACCAAGTATATCCTAATTGTGATAAGGTAGACCCATGATCATGAAAAATTAATTATTTGATGGTCTATTTAACCAAAACCCACCCCTATAACATTTTAATTTCGTTCAAGTGAGGAAGAGAGAGTAATAGAAGCAAGGTAGAGAGAGGAAAGGAGAGAAAGAGAGGAGAAGAAAGGAAGGAAGAAGAAGGAGAAGTTCAGAGGGCTAATTACTCAAGGTAAGTTAACTTAATCTCCGCTTGAATCTATTTTTCTTCTTCATCCTTGAGGTTCAAAAACTCACCCTCCTTCTCTTATTTAAGTTGTTAGAAAAGTTAAGAGAATGGAGGAATCTTGATACTTCTTTCAAGGGGAAACAAGATTTTTTTTTTGAAGAAAAGTTTTGAAATTTGTAACATTTATATGAGATTTTGATCTTAAGAACTTTGATGATTGGTCATGGATATTGCTTTATCATGTTACATATTATTCTTGCATGTGATGTATGTTTGAATACTTAGGCAGGTGTAGATAGTTCTGCATAGGTATGGCTATGGGTGGTAAAACTTTAAGCTTATATTTTTAAAATTCTTGGTAGAATCGGTAAGGAGTTAAAATAACTTGTTAACATAAGAATTATAGATATATGTGTCACGGAATTTTATCCATTGGAATTACTCAATTTGGAGTCCATATGAGGTAGATATGGTCTGATTAATAAACAGTGTTCAGAAAATGGTTAATCAGGGAAGAACATGTTAGGATAGTTTCTGCGTTTTAATTTCTGGAAACATTATGTAGAGAATTAAAATAAATTGTTAACATAAAAATTATAGATATATGTGTAACGGATTTTTAGCCACTAGAATCACTTAATTTGGAATTTTTATGAGGGAGATATGGATAGATTAGTATATAGAGGTCAGAAACTATCCGAGAAGAAATAACCTGTAATTTGAGGGACTAATATCACTTTAATTTCTTAATATTTCTCTAAACTATTCAACATAATAGTTTTAGATAATTTTTTTATCTTTAAATTGACACCAAGATCACCTACATCGGAGTTAAATTGAGGGAGTTATTCTCTGATTAGTAAGAGAAGGTTAGATAGGATGAAAACCTGCATCAAGAAAATAAAGAAATAAAATTAATATTTAAAAAAGAAGAAGAATCTTATAAATGAAAATAATAAATGAATAGTATATGCCATAGTCATTGCCATTGTATGAACTTCTTACCATCTTAAGTGTGAAATTTTGACATGAAAATATTTTATAAAGTGATATTTGAAATAGTTATGTTCATGGCATGATTACCAATGATTTTTGATATAATTATATACTTGTTATTGAAAGCATATTTTTGGCTATCATTGTGAAAAGAAAAGAAATGAGCACAGTCACATGGCAATCCATGTGGTACACTAGTAGGGGATGCCCTACCAACGGTTATGATCATGTTAATGAGAAAAGAAATAGAAAGTAAGAGATGTCGGACAGAGCGAGAAAAACCCGTATCAAAGAGTAGAAAATACTCACCCTGACTAGGGTAGCTTGATATGAGAATAAATTGATAGTCATCATATGATATCCTGACAAATAGTATTTATGTCATACATGTCATAATTGTACAAATTTGCATGTGCATGGATAAAGTGCATTCATGTGACTTAAAGATATTTTCTATAGTTTATACAGATGGATATGACATGATAAACTATATTGATGGTAAATTATAATTTATTGTTGAACCTACTGAGATTTAATTATCACTATATTTCTATATCATGTTCAGAAGAATAATTATGCAGATTTTTTCCATGACACTTATTATTGTCGTACGTTGGATTGAGGTGCCCTACCTTGAGCAACTACCAGTTATATTGGATATATCTGTACTAGATGTCATTGAGATTCTGGTGGAGGTGCCGCCACCTGCACCAGTGTCCCCGGAAGTAGTCGACGTAGATGATTAGGGCTGATATGTATATTTTAGACCTTTGTACAAATGTTTGTAAAATAATGGTGTGTATAGAAATTTAGTATTGTATCACTGTTAATAACAATTATGATTGGTTAAATTAATTATTATTATTATTAGTTAAGTGGTTAGAATTAAAGCAGTAATAACTTCATGGAATTTTACAAATATAAAAAAAAATTGTTACATAAATGAAATTGTTACAGCAGCCGGCTCATTCTTGAATGCAGCTACAACACATCATCTAGGTATGGCATATATATATATATATATATATATATATTCAATCTGTGAATAGGGCGTCCCCTTTTTTGGTACCAGATACGGAGACCATGAGACTATCTTGGGTCACCTTGCTACAACAAGGGTCATTCCACTTTTCTAAATCTTTTCTTTTTAGTTCATAAAATCAGCCAAGTTCAGATATAGAATTTTTCTCCACCCACTAATGCATCATGATATATATAATCACATACTCATCATTATCAAAAATTATATCTATGCATATTTCAATAAAGTCAAGTAAATGTTATGAAATTCTAGGCAAAGTATAAATTACGTACTCATAGTATCATGTTTATTTTGTGAACTTATGTACATGTGTGTGTATACTTGGTTAAAAGTTCATATTTTGCCCATCCACTTCATTGTATATTTTCTTGTTTTATGACACAACTTATATACCACTTTTTTCTTACAAATTTGACTTATAACCCAATTTCCAGCCTTGAACACGGCCTATTCGTGTTCTAGGATACGACCAGGCTTGAAAAATTCATAAAAATTCATGAAATCTCCCAAACTAGCCTAGAACATGGCCTAACCCTATTCTTGGATACGACCATGCTTGAACATAACTTGCTCGTGCTGATACAACTTGTAACACTGCCTGGCCGTGTTTGGAGACATTTTCTCACTCATCGGATCATATCTTTTTCATATGAACTTCGATTGAGGTGATTTCAAATCCTATGGAAAGATAAGACACGGGTCAACAACTTTTTTGTTTATCACATTGACAAAATCGAAGTAAAACAAGGCCTTGTAGGGACTGTAACTTTTATATTTTAATACCCAGGGATGGATCTGACCTCTTCTCACTTATTTGGACATAACTTCCTCATAAGAAATCCGACTAAGGTAATTTCAAAGGCTATGAAAACTTAAGACACAAAGCTAAAAATTTTATGTTGAACACTTTTTCAAATTCGTCCTAAATCCTAACTCTCAGAACTATCTATTCTAAACTCCAACTTTTGAAACCAGTACAACCACAAATCAAACCATCACATTCACTCCATAACCAAACTATACCAGAAACCCATAGTCATTTCTTATGTGAATATGCATATACTTTCATGTAGCTATCTTTTATCATCACATACCAAATATCTTGTGAAGAAAAAATATGAAACAAGTTTCATAAAACCAGCATCATCAGAAAATATATACTATAAAACCTACCTCAAGACTTCTGATAGCTTCTCCTTTCCTTCTCCAACTACCCATTACCTTCTTCTTCTCTACAATTTTTTCCACTTTTTAATTCCACCACCTCCTTCTTCTTCACCTTATCCTTCTTCCTCTCTGCTCCTACGTTTTCTACTGTTGTTTCTCCTTCTTTACTTTTGACTTTTTCTATTAAAATTTCCCCTCTGCAACCATTAATGTCCAGCTGAGTTGCTCACTCTATGCCTTAATATCCCTGCTTGAGGTGTCCCTAAAAGTGTAGGCTTCGTGAGTGCTTTGGTGATATTTGTTTCTCTCTCTTCCTGATGCTACGTGTTTCTTCTTCCTTTATTGTTTCCATGTTGTTTTCATTTATTTTTCTTCTACCAAGACCATGCGTTTTTTTAATGCCTTATAGCTGAAATCCTTTCCTTTTCCTATTATCCTATCACACACACACACACACAATAATATGCTTTAAAGGAAATATAGAGAGAAAATATGATATATATATATATATATATATATATATATATATATATATCATATTTTCTCTCTATATTTCCTTTAAAGCATATTATTATTATTATGTTTGTTTATATATTTATCCAATTATTATTTTATTATATATATATATATATATATATTTCCATAAATTCAAAATTAAGGATATTACAATTCTCCCCCCTAAAATAAATTTTGTCATCAAAATTTAAAAATTACCTTATTCAAACAAGTATGGATACTTCTTCCTCATGACATCTTCCATTTCTCATGTAGCTTCTTTTGAAGTCAGTCTTACTTTTGCTAGTGGAAGGGTCTTGTTTCTTAGCTACTTCACCTCTGTATCGACCATAACTATAGGTTTTGGTTGATAAGTTAAGTTTTCTTTCACTTGTACTGGTTCTTTTGTAATGATGTGGGATGGATTTGGAAAGTATTTTCTTAGTTGGGATACATGAAATACATCATGAATATTAGATAAGTTAGATGGTAAAGCAATCTGATATGCTGATGACCAGATCTTTTTAAGAACCTGGTAAGAACCTAAGAATCGGGGACTTAATTTTTGGAGTTTAAGAGTTCTGCCAACACTAGTGGTACGAGAAATCTTCAAAAAACCATGATCTCCTTCTTCAAATTCTAAAGGTTTTCTCCTCTAATCATAATAACTTTTCTGATGACTTTGAGACGTACGCATTTTGTCTCGAATCATATGAATTTGTTTAGAGGTTTGCTGTACTAACTCAAGGCCTAATAACTTTCTTTCTCCAACCTTAAACCAGCATAGGGGAGATCTACATTTTCGACTATATAGCGCTTCATATGGTGCCATGTTAATACTTGAATGATAACTATTATTGTATGCAAATTCCATCAATGGCAGATATCTACTCCATCCTTGACTTTGTTCCAGTATGCAGGCCCTTAACATATCCTCTAAGGTTTAAATTGTTCTTTTTGTCTGGCCATCAGTTTGAGGGTGATATGCCGTACTAAAGCACAACTTTGTGCCAAAATCTTCCTGTAATGATATCCAAAACTTGGAGGTAAACCTAGGATCTCTGTCTGACACAATGTTAGAAGGAATTTCATGTAATCGGACAATTTCTTGTACATATATTTGAGCCAGCTTATCTAATGAATAATTGATCTTTATGGGCAGAAAGTGTGCAAACTTGGTCAATTTGTCCACTATCACCCATATAGTATCTAGTCTAGTGGAGGTTTTTGGTAATCTCACAACAAAGTCCATTGAAATGCTATCCCATTTCCATTCGAAAATTTTGAGTGGTTGAAGTAATCTAGACGGCTTTTGGTGTTTAATCTTTACTCTATGGCAAGTCAAACATTTCGACACAAACTCCACAATGTCTTTCTTCATTCCTGGCCACTAAAATACTTGCCTTAGATCATGATATATTTTAGTTATTCCAGGATGAATAGTGTACTAGCTCTGATGAGCCTCCTTCAAAATCTTGTTTCTGAATCCCACATCTTGAGGTACACACATTCGACATTAATGCACAATGATTCCATCTTCTAGAGTGGAGAAATTTTCATATTGTTTATGTCTTTGCACAAATTCATCTTGTGCTTGGACTTCTTTAATCTGAGTCCTCAATTTGCATTCTACGCTTAATCCACTCACCATCATCTTATTTCCAGTTAATACAACGTTGAGCTTCATATCTCTAAAATTCTCCATCAACTTCATTTCTTCTATCATAAACCGATTCATATGGAGTGATTTTTTGCTCAAAACATCTGCTACTACATTTGCCTTTCCTGAATGGTATTTTAGCTCAAATTTATAATCGTTAAGAAATTTCATCCATCTTCGTTGTCTCATATTAAGTTCTTTTTTACCAAAGAGGTACTTCAAACTCTTATGATCGCTATAGATTTTAAAAATTGCTCCATACAGATAATGTCTTCAAATCTTTAGGGAGAAGACTATCACTGCCAATTCCAGGTCAAGAGTAGGATAATTCTCTTTGTGAGGTCTGAGTTGTCTAGAGGCATAAGCAACTACCCTTTGGTCTTGCATTAAAACACCTCCCAAACCTTTCTTAGACGCATCACAAAATACTTTAAATCGTCCAGAAGGATTAGGGATTACTAACACAAGATGAGTTATCAACTTACTTTTCAATTCTTGAAGCTATTTTCGCAAGTTTGGGTCCATTTGAATGGACTTCCCTTTCTAGTCAAACGAGTTAAAGGTAAGACTATTTGGAAAAATCATTGAATGAATCATCGATAATATCCAGCTAATCTAACAAAACTTCTGATTTCAGCCACTGTCTTTGGTCTCTCCCAATTAATCACAGCTTCAGTTTTACTAGGATCTACAGCTATCCCTTCACTAGAAATAACATGTTCTAGAAATTTTACTTCTTTCAACAAAAAGTCACATTTATCCAATTTGGCAAACAATTTCTTTTCTTTTAGCACCTACAACACTATTTGAAGATGTTGTTTATGTTTTGCCTCACTTTTGGAATATACCATAATATCATCAATGAAAACTACCACAAACTGATCCAAATATGGTCTAAAAATACGGTTCATGTAGTCCATGAATATTGCAGGCGCATTCGTCAATCCAAACGGCATTATTAAAAATTTGTAATGTCCATATCGGGTTTTGAAAGCAGTTTTACAAATATCTTCCTTCTTGATTCGAATTTGGTGGTACCCTGATCGTAAATCTACCTTTAAAAAAGTAGTCGCTCCCTTCAACTGATCCAATAAATCGTCTATTCTAGGGAGAGTATACTTGTTCTTAATGGTGACCTTGTTGAGTTGTCGATAATCTATACACAACTTCAGACTCCCATCTTTCTTTTTTACAAACAGTTCCGGAGCTCCCTATGGTGACACACACGGTCTGATGAATTGTTTTTCCACTAATTCCTCTAGCTGCTTTTTAAGCTCTTTCAATTCTGTTGACGACATTCGGTATGGTGCTATGGAAAGAGGTCCAGTCCTCAGTATTAGGTCAATAGAAAATTCAATTTCCCTTTCGGGAGGTAACTCAAAAATTTCTGATGAAAAGACTTCTGAGAACTCACAAACTACTAGAATTTGACTAAGTTTTCGTGTAACTTCTAAACTTGATGAATACAAGAGAACATAGCCTAACTCTTCATGTTTTATCTCCCTACCAAACTGATTGGCATTCAAAAACTTCATTTCTGAATTTTCGAAGGAAGGAAGAGTTTGAAATTAAATAGTTTTGTCATAAAAATTCAACAAAACTCGATTTTCAGATAACCAATCCAAACCCAGAATAATATCAATTCCATTCAATGGCAAACAAATCAGATTTACATGAAAAGAATTCTCATGTATAACGATTGAACAATTCATACATACAGAAGAAGTGATAACTCTCCCTTCTGTAGGGGTTGCCACAGACAAATCATAGGGAAAAGTGGAAAGAGGATATCGTAATTTCTTCACACATTCATCAGAGATGAATAAGTGATTAACACCCGAATCAAATAGCATAAGCAAATGAAAACTGTTAATGTGACATGTACCTTGTATCATATTTGGCGATTTTGCTCCTTCTTGGCCACTCAAGGTAAAAACTCAGCCTTTAGTTTGTGGTCTCTACTCCACTTGTTTCCCTTTATTCTGAGAGCAGTTCTTTGCAAAATGTCTCATTTGTCCGCAATTGAAACAATGCTCCCCCCAACACAGTTTGTCTCAATTAGTACGCCCACATTTGGTACACTTAACTGGAGAGGAATTTATTTGAAAAGGTTGTGAACCCATCGTTCTCGGTCTTCTGCCTCCACGATTATCTCTTTCCCTCATGTTTCTATTTGCATTAAACGTCCCCTGCTTCCTTTTCCATGAAAATTGTCTTTGCTTATCGTCCTCTACTGCTTTCAAGCTTTTCTCAAGTAATCGGCATTTGTTAATTAGTGGTACAAATTCTCTGATCTCCATTGCTATAATAACGTTTATAAGTTCAGGATTTAATCCCGCTCCAAACTTCATTGTCTTCCATGACTCATTTGGGTTTTGTGTCAAATAAGCAAAAAATTTGGATAATTCCTCAACCCGAACAATATACTGATCAATCGTCACATTGCCCTACCTAAACTGTAGAAATTCTATCTCCTTTTCTGCACATACACTACGCGGAAAATACTTATCCAAAAAAGTTGTCTGGAATACCTGCCAGGTAAGTTGCCTATCTTGATGGATTAGCAGTTCCTTGACCCCTCTCCACCAATGCTCCACTTCATCTTTTAGCATATATATTGCAAAGATCACCTTCTGTTCGTCGGTGAAGCCCAATACGCAAAAAATCTTCTCTAACTCTTGTAGCCATCTTTCAGCTGCCACTGGGTCATATTTTCCATGAAAAGAAGGAGGTCTTGCTTTCATGATATCAGACCATCCGCTTCCATTCTCTGTAGACCTATTATCCCTTCAATTTCCTCCATTATGGTTATTATTATTATTATTCTCTTGGAATTGCTGCAGAATTCGATTAGTAGTTGCATATTGTTCTCGAATAGCAATAGCCATATCTTGTAAGGTTTCAATTGTAGCATTATTCAGATTTATGCTGGGTGATGCCATGTGTTACTGTATCACAACAAAGTAAATTACCATTAAGGTGATCAAACTCAATAGTTAAATAAAAACATTCAATAGTAATCATTACATCACTCCAGTATACAAATAAGAAATACTAGTAATTTCGTACCTGTATGGAATCCTTTACGTACCCTACCTAATATGACTACTAGCATATTCAAAATTTAATAAGATCGACTTAGATAACCATCCGTCATTGGCCATCTAGGATCGACTTGCTCTGATACCAATTTTGTCATGACTTTAAAATTTTTATTTATTTATTTATTTATTTCTGACTAGATCCAATTTCTCAATGAATTTGTATATCAACAATATTCTTATGAGAATTACACCCCTAATCTTTTTAAAAGAAAGCAAAATAACAACTATGGCACATACTTTTATATCTAATGGTAATTTCAGGTTGGCAATATTGCCATTACATTAAGGCCACTTCCCAAGAAGATTTATATATACAATATATATATATATATATATATATATATATATATATATATATATATATATATATATATATATATATATATATATATATATAGTAATTGGGTACTAACAAAAATAGGCTATTACCCTGTCACTATTCAAAAAAAATATTCTTCTTGGTTAAGTTAATACAAAATATTTAATTACTACTCGAAACTACTCTAATCATCTGGTTCTACCGATGCTACTGGCGATGGTGGGGGTCTTGCCGCTATAAACTCGGCCAAATGAGCCACATAGAGCTCCTGAACAACTGGAATATGGCTAAGGTACGGTAACTCCACTTAGTGGACCACAAAAACTAATTATCTAAACATGATAAGAAACAATAATGAGAATGAAAATTTTCAGTAGCTTTTATAGTAATTATGATGCATATATAATCTCAATATCTTATCATGTCCAGCTGTATAAACTACAAAAGTAAATAGTCATAATATGTTGATGTGTGTATTACATTCGATAGTAACAATTTTTCCTCAGCAATAATTGCATATACCAGTCCATCATGCGCGCGCGCACACACACACACACACACATATCACCAGTTTATTAGTAACAAATAATTTCCTTCTGGGTTAATTTTACTAATTCTAAAAACTATGTGAGCACTCAACTCATAGTCACAAAGTCAAATGAGCAGCCGACTCATTCCTAAATGCAGCTACAACACATATTCAGACATGGCATATGATATATATATATATATATATTCAATTCGTGAATAGGGCATTCCCTTTTTTGGTACCAGATGCAGATACCATGAGACTATTTTGGGTCACCTTGCTACAACAATGGTCATTCCACTTTTCTAAATCCTTTCTTTTTAGTTCATAAAATCAGCCAAATTCAGATATAGAATTTTTCTCCACCCACTAATGCATCATGATATATATAATTACATACTCATCATTATCAAAAAATTATATCTATGCATATTTCAATAAAGTCAAGTAAATGTTATGAAATTCTAGGCAAAGTATAAATTATATACTCATAGTATCATGTTTATTTTGTGAACTTATGCACATGTGTGTATATAGTTGGTTAAAAGTTCATATTTTACCTACTCACTTCATTGTAAATTTTCTTGCTTTATGACACAACTTATATACCACTTTTTCCTTGCAAATTGGACTTATAACCCAATTTTCAGCCTTGAACACGGCCTACCCGTGTTCTAGGACACGACAATACTTGAAAAATTAAAAAAAAATCATGAAATTGTCCAAACCAACCTAGAACACGGCCTGGCCATGTTCCAGGACATGGCCGTGCTTGAAGATACTTCAAGCGTGTTCCAGAGCAGTTCCGAACATGGTTTGCTCGTGCTGATGCAACTTGTAACACGACCTGACTGTGTTTGAAGATCTTTCCTCACTCATCGGACCATATCTTCCTCATATGAACTCCGATTGAGGTGATTCAAAATTCTATGGAAAGTTAAGACATGGGGCTACAACTTTTGTGTTTATCACATTGACAAAATTGAAGTAAATTAGGGCCTTGTGGGGACTGTAAGTTTTATGTTTTAATACCTAGGGATGAATCTGACCTCTTCTCACTTATTTGTACATAACTTCCTCATACGAAATCTGACTAAGGTGATTTCAAAGGATATGAAAACTTAAGACACAGAGCTAACAATTTTATGTTGAACACTTTTTCAAATTCATCCTAAATCCTAACTCTCAGAACTATCTATTCCAAACTTGGATTTTTGAAATCAGCACAACCACAAATCAAACCATCACATTCCCTTCATAACCAAACTATACCAGAAACCCATAGTCATTTCTTATGTGAATATGCATATACTTTCATGTAGCTATCTTTCATCATGACATACCAAATATCTTGTGGAGGAAAAATATGAAACAAGTTTCATAAAACCAGCATCATCAGAAAATATATACTATAAAACCTACCTCAAGACCTCTGCTAGCTTCTCCTTTCCTTTTCCCGCTACCCACTACCTTTTTCTTCTCTACAATTGCTTCCACTTTCTGATTCCACCACCTCCTTCTTCTTCACCTTCTCCTTCTTCCTCTCTATTCCTATGTTTTCTGCTACTGTTTCTCCTTCTTTGCTTCTGACTTCTTCCATTAAAATTCCCCCTCTGCAACCATTAATGTCCAGCTAAGCTGCTCACTCTATGCCTTAATATCCCTGCTTGAGGTGTCCCTAAAAGTGTAGGCTTCATGAGTGCTTTGGTGATATTTGTTTCTCCCTCTTCCTAATGCTACGTGTTCCTTCTTCCTTTATTGTTTCCATGCTGTTTTCTTTTTTGGGTAAAATGCATTTTGCCACCCTGATCTATGGGTGCAATTGCAGTTTCCCCCTTTTCTTTTAATTTGGACAATATCCCCCCCATTCTTTATTTTTGTGGCAATCTCCCTCCTCCATCTATTTTTATTCTTAAATATAATATTTAGATATTTGAAATGTCTTAATTATCCTTCAATTTTTTTAAAAAAATTATTTTTCGTATTTTAAAAAATACTTTATTTTAACAAAAATTCATTTCTCAACATACTTTAGATTATTAAAATGTCTTAATTATAATATTTAAATACTTGAAATGTCTTAATTACTCTTCAAAAATATTTTGTTAAAATAAAGTATTTTTAAAAATATGAAAAATAATTTTTTAAAAAAATTTGAGGAATAATTAAGACATTTCAAGTATCTAAATATTATATTTAAGAATAAAAATATATGAAAGGGGGGAGATTGCCACAAAAATAAAGAATGGGGGGGACATTGCCTAAATTAAAAGAAAGAGGGGGAAACTGCAATTGCACCCATAGATCAGGGTGGCAAAATGCATTTTACCCTTTTTTTTTCTTCTACCAAAACCTTGCGTTCTCTTAATGCCTCATAGCTGAAATCCTTTCCTTTTCCTAATTTCCTATCTCTCTCTCTCTCTCACACACACACACATATACATATATATCATATTTTCCCTCTATATTTCCTTTAAAGCATATTATAAGCATATTATATATATATATATATATATATATATATATATATATATATATATATATATATATATATATATATATATTCATAAGTTCAAAATTAAGGATATTACAGGTTTGATCCATCGAAATCTTTCGCCCACCGGCGATAGTGTAGATATAACAACCAATTGCTTAGATCTATCATGTAATTGGATAAACCATGGATTTCTCATTGTCTTGTTAAGTGAACAACAAGTTCACTCCGATCGGTTTATTAACACCGGTATCAATAAAGCTTGACATTTGAACTACCTTCTATGAAAACATCAAGTTCTCTCTACAATTTGAGGATACAAACTGCAACACTATATCCAAGGCATAACTCCAAGCAAGTTCGCTACAGATGAAGATTAGGAGCTAGAAAAAGTTACAAAACACTACCTACATTGGGAACAGCAAGGTCAGTTATTGATTTCTATCCATGTCAGAAAGTAGGACAACACGAATGGTTGGTTGTGATACTTCACACCAAATCTGGACAAAACTAGAATTGTTCTTTACCTCTCAAACACGTACCAAAATCAAACAAATACATCAACAACTTCATATTGCAAAGAAAGGTAATCTTTCAATTATTGATTACCTACTTAAAATTAAGAAATTGGTTGATGCCTTGGCTTTAGTTAGTGCACCAGTAGAGGCCGCTACACACATCGATTTTATTATTGATGGCTTAGGGAAAGATTGTCATGGATTTATTACATTCGTAACATTTAAACTTGATCCATACACTATGATAGATATAGAAGCATTACTTATGGCACAAGAATAACGAATAGAAAAGTTCCAGCATAATTTAGACTTAGCCATAGTTCAAGCTAATTTGGCTCAACAACAACGGTATACATCAAAGAAAAATAAACATTCTTCTTATCCTTAATCATATGCCAACAAAGCCTATTGGAGAAAATTCAACATTCAATAGAGGTGATAATTTTGGTCTTCGAAATAGTGGAGGTTATCGAGGTAGTGAATTTTTTAGAGGTGATAATTTTAGAAAAGCCAACTTCAGAGAAAGACGAGGCAGTAGGTTCTCTTGGAGTGACAAAGCTCAATGTCAGGTGTATAGGAAATTTGGCCACATTGCCAGTCATTGTTACTATCATTACAGTCAAGATTATAATATGGATCTGCAATAAATCTCTAAATAACATGATTTCAACAATCCCAATCACCATGTTAGTTGTTCTTGAAGTGGTCTATGATCTAGAATAGTATCATGATTTTGGTGCCACCAACCATGTCACTGTAAATTCAGAACATCTGACACACAAAATGCCATATATTAATAGTGAGAAACTTCTTATACAAAATGAAGCAGGTTTGCAATTTCTCAATGTTAGCCACTCTAAATTCATTTCTCACACTACACCTTTGACTATGTTTATTTTGGCTCCAGTCTAGTTGCTTAGGTGTCAAATAAATAGCCTATCGTTTCTCGATCATCCACTGAAGTTGAATACCGAAGCTTGGCTCATATTTCTGCTAAGTTACTTTAGATCAAATCTCTTTTAACCATAACTGCAAGTTCCACTTCTGACTCTTCCTCAAATATATTGTGACAACTTAAGCACTGTTATGTTGGTTGCCAATACTGTTCTTCATCATTGCACTAAGCATCTTGAATTAGATTTGTATTTTGTCAGAGAAAAGGTGAACCAGAAGGAGCTTGAAGTATTTCATGTCCCCTCTTTTGAGCAGACTGTAGACATCTTCACCAAGCCATTGCCCAAGCACTCCTTTCCCTATCTTTGATACAAACTTAGAGTAGAAAATCTTTCTACTTGAGTTTGAGGGGGAATATTAAGGAACAAAGATTAGTTTTTAATGTATTGAGTTCAGTTAGTCTTGTTATAACAAAGTGTATAGGTGTCATGATATTATTTATTGTAATTTTATAGTTGACTTCCTATATAGCTACGATAGAATGTATCAGATTCATTATCTTGCAATATACAAAACAGTTCCTTATCTCTGCTTTCTTGTGGTTCTCTATAAATACTCTCTTAGCCAATTACCCTTTATAACCTCGAAACACCCCAGCTTCTTAATCCAAATTAATTCAAACTTAAAATTTTTGGGTGACTTAATGTCAACATAATTCATGTGAACCATTAGGCTCCTGCAGAAAAAATTGGGCCCTACGTAATAACATATTACAGGTTCTACATTAGTTAGAAAAAGTCATTGTAGAATGATACTTAAATTTGAAAAATTCTCTCATCTAATAGCCCGATCTTTTAGATTGAGTTTGAATTCTAACAATGATGATTTCATTTAAGTCAAAATGAGATAGAAGAGGACTATCTAGTGTTTGATAAGGTTCGAAGCGAATTGTGGAAGAGGGTTATTTGGTGCTTGATAAGATTTGGAGCAAAGTCGTCTAAAGGAAGAAATCATTGTTTGGTGCTGAGAAAAGTTTGGAGTAAATGCCGTTTGCAAACATCTGACTTCTTAAGGGTGTAAAATGTTACAAATCTTACATTGATAAGACAAAACCATTGTGGGGTAGTATTTAAACTTAAAAAGTTCTCTCACTTAATAAAAAGGTCTTTTCAATTGAGCTATTTTCTTGAGCTTGGATTAAAACATAGCTTGTGCCTGATCTAAACCTAAACATGCCATCACATGTGCCTTTCTCAACTGTTTATTAGACCAAGCATGAAACCCTATGTCCATTATCTCGCACTCAAACATAAAATTTTGCAAATTAAAACAAGAAGAAGCAAGAATATTAAGATCATCTAGACATATCCAAAGCATTAACTCATTCGACTTTCACTGAATCATTTGGGAGGCCCATAAACAAAAGAAAACAACCCATGCAAAAGCATGAGCACTAGAATTCAAATTAGCATGAATAATATTTTTATCTTTGTAAATAATGGAAACATCCAATTCCTCAATCCACCAAAGATCTAAACCTTCAACTAACCCAACTGGCTCCATATAACAAGAATAATCAAACTTAAAGTTCTTTCTTCAAATATGCTCCAACTTTTAGGATTTATTTATGGTTTCCATCAAGAACACCAGGGAAGGACTGTATATTTTTAATTAAATTCTTTAAAGCTCTCATTATCAAGGCTGCCCCCAATCCTTGACAATTCTACGCAAGAAGATTAGGTGGTCGAATAAGGTCAGCCACGGCAGCCATTCTTAGCATAGTCATGAGCATGTATAGATGAGAAGAAATATGTAAAAAGAAGAAGAAAAAAACAAAGAAAAGGGTTGAGATATGGGAGTGTTGTGTTCAAAGAAATGAAGTGATTTTAATAGAGGGAAGGGAGGAGAGATAAAATTAAATTTTTTTGTTTGGCTTAATTTGAGAGGAGGGGAGGAGAGAAAAAAATAAGTTTTTTTTTATTTGATTTGTAAGGAGAAGGGAGAGAAAATAAAATAAAATGACTATTATATCTTTTTAATTTTGTTTTGACTAAAATAAAATTATTTTGAAATCATTTTTTATTAAAAATTTTGTTTTTAACCAGTCTCTAACTTGTTCCTTCCACTTTTTTATTAAAAAAATTTTGAAATCATTATTTTTTTCATCATTGTCTTTTTTTATTTATATATTAAGATAATTAATTGAAGATATTTTCGTCTTTTTTTGTCACATTTTTCTTCTCCTCCAATCTCCTTACTTTTGGAGGGAAAAAAAAATCTTGGGGAGGGGAGGAAAAATGAACCTTCATCTCCTCCAAATTATTCAACCAAACAATAATTTTAAAATATTTACTTCTTTCTTCTCCCATTCCCTTTGAATCCCTCAAAACAAATATCATGTAAAGGACTTATACAGATTTAGAGGAGTATAGGAAAGAGGAGCACATATACCTAGGATGCAATATGGTTGAAAAATTATCCACTTCATATTTATAGAAGATAATGTTGTTAATAGACAACCAAATATTTTTATGCTATTTTTCAATTAATACACTTTTTTTTTCTAAAGTATTCATTAACTCTATTAGTGTAGAATTAAATTTTTTTTTGAACTTTATTATTATTGTAGAATTAATTTTTTCAAACATTATTGTGATGAAAATATCATTCTAATAAATATTTATTCTAAGATTGAACTTAGGTCTTTTATTTAAGATCCTAACTTACATAGGGATGAATATAGTTCTAAGAATTCGTTTAAACACACTTAAATTCTGTAAAAAAAATTGTTTCAAATGGAATGAATTGAATTAATAAATTTATATGAGTACATTTTAAAATAATTTTAAATTATTTGAGTAAGTTAAATGTAAATTTTAAATTTTTTTTAACTCAGTCTAACCATTCAATATTTTTAATTTTTTTATAAAATTTTTATATTAATCTATTTTAAGCGACTGGGTAAATATGACTTAAATATGTAAAATAATTCAATTTTTTTAACATTTTATTACCTTGATCGTTGCATACTACAGTTTTATTTAATAAAAATAATTTATAAATTAATTAAAAATTTATAAACTATACATTATTTTAAATAGTATATAATTTATAATTTTTAATTAATTTAAATTATTTAAATAAATTTATTTATTAAATATTTTTTAATTTAATTTAATAATATTATAAATTAATTTATTTATCTTATTAAAGTGTCGTTGGTATTTTGAAATTCATTTTTCGTTTGGTAGATGGAAATAAGGGTATGAGAATGGAATGAAATAGAATGGACATTCTATTTTTTGATTTGGTTGGTAGAAGTGATAGAAATTGTGAGTCCAACGGAATGCTGATTACCTCTTACAAAGTAATCTGAATTACTTTCGAAAATAGGTGAAAAGTGAATAATACGAGAGAACAAAAAATAAAAAAATAAAAATATTTTTTATTATTTTATTTATTTATAAAATTTTCTATAATTAAAAATATATATATTTAAATTAAAATTTTCAATATTATTTAACAAAATTTAATTTAATTTTTTATATTAATAATAATTTATTTTATTTTTTATTTATAATATTTAAAATAAAAATAATATTACTATAATAATTTTATTTTTTAATAATATTTTTATATTTTTAATAAATTTTATTTTATTCTATTCTATTATTCTACTAAATATAATTTTAATCATAATATTTTATTTAAATTTATTTTATTTTATTTTACTTTTAATTTTTATTTTTATTATCTCCGTTGCAATCAACCAAAGAGACCTTACATCCAAATTCATTTACCAATTGACGGGTAAGATTTTCGGTTTCGTTCAATCCGCGGCAAAAATTAAATTTCAAAAATCAAAAGAAAAATTGACCCCAGCTAATTCATTAACTTCCAGCCGTCCGTCCCATTATCTTAACCAACCTTGGTTAAGGACACCAGCTTCCCCATTTCAAATTTCTATCATCCTCCTATAAATACTACCCAAATATAGCCCTTTCGGTTCGCTAAAGGTTTCATCAGAAGGCGTCTTGATAAACGCCTTCGTTCTTCTACTTGATTTTTATTCTTTGGTTTCGCCTTTTTCTTCCTTAGCTTAACGAAGATGAGAGAGTGCATCTCGATCCACATTGGTCAGGCCGGTATCCAGGTCGGAAATGCCTGCTGGGAGCTCTACTGTCTCGAGCACGGAATCGGGGTAACAGTCTTTTTCATCTCTCAATGTAGGCTGTTAAATGGTTAGATCTGGGTTTTAGCTGTTGTATTTGTGTGGTTTTTGCTTCGGATCTGAGGTTTATCAGTTTCATTTTGGGTGTATGGTACATTATCTGTTGACAATCGTTGATTTAACAGATCTGGGGTTTTTGGATATCAGTTGTCTTGTTTGATTCGTGTCCCTGTCTTTTTGCTTTGGTTTTCTTGCTTACCTGCATTGAATTTGAATTTAATCTTTTTTCTTTTATTTTTCTAGATCTGCTCATTTGATTATGCGGTTGTTCTCATGAGTCTTTACAAGATCAGTAGTTGTTCGCTTCTGATCTAACTCTGATCTTGTTAATGGTAGATAAAGACATGTAATTTCTTCGAGATTTTGCCCTCATTGTTTTGTTTATTTGGATCTCTTTCTGAGTAAGACATAAATTGCAGATGAATATTCGATCTGCTATCGATTGGTTTATTGTTTTAGAGATATGATATAAATGCTTTGCTTGTGGCATGACTATTATTGTATTTATTGATGCCAGGGGTTAGCTTTTATTTTACACCTGATTAAGGGGTCGGTTAAGAGATCTCTCTGTAATCTGATAGTGTTATTTTAGTCTGTTCCGGAAATTCTAGTTTTTGTCATTCTACTTTCTTAGTCTGTACTGGTGCCTTGATATTCGGACTGATGGGTGACTGAAATATTTAATTTTTCTACAGCCTGATGGCCAAATGCCTAGTGACAAGACCGTAGGCGGTGGAGATGATGCATTCAACACCTTTTTCAGTGAGACTGGTGCTGGAAAGCATGTGCCTCGTGCTGTGTTTGTAGATCTTGAGCCAACTGTCATTGATGAAGTGAGGACTGGAACCTACCGCCAGCTTTTCCACCCTGAGCAATTGATCAGCGGCAAAGAAGATGCTGCCAACAACTTTGCCCGTGGTCATTATACCAGTAAGTGTGGTCTTGTGAATGCTTCTATACCATTTTTGAACAAAATACCCAAATTTATCTTGCTTTTATCTCGCAAGACAATTTTATGCAAAGTAATGGCTGATTCAATATTCTGAAACTTTCTTTTCATTGGGTCGTTCCCTGAGTTGTCCAAATTTGGATGTCTCAGGGTGATTGATGAGTTGCATTTTCTCGTCCAATTTTTTTTTTTTTTTTTTTTTTTTTTTCATTTTGATTGGCTGTGTTAGGGCACATTATCTCAATTTTTTATTTATTATTCTGGCAGAACCCTCCTCACATATTTCTGAGTTTTGCCCCCCTCGACCTTCCTTCCCTCCGCATTCTGTTTTCTCGAGTTCAGCTGCCTAGAGGAGAAACTTTTCTCTTTTTACGTCATTTGAAAGGCTCCTATCTTCTTGCACTATATTTGACAGTAAGGTAAGTTTTAGATCTTTTAGTATTTGGCGGAAAGGTAACTTACCTTGCTGTCAAATAAATATTGTGCACGCTGAGAATACAAGAGCCTTTCAAATGAGGGAGAATAAGAGTAGTTTCTTCTCTTGGCAGTCAAACTCGAAGAAACAAATTGCTGAGTTTACTGGATTGGGGAGGTGGGTTTACTGGATTTATGAAGAAAATTGTGATAGGGTGGCCTACCCCATTGGTGGGAAATGATATCCTATAATGCAACATGAGTTGTCTAAAACTCATGTTGTATCGTTCAACCTGAGTTGTCCAAATTTGGATAACTCAAGGTGAGCTTCAGCATGTTAATTTGGTATAGAAGTGTCTTTTAAAATAAAATAGGATAAATTTGAGTATTTTTTTATCATTAATGGTATAGAAGCGTCCAAATGTCAGCAAGTGTGAATATCATGTGCTTTTTTTTCCTTGTCTTATTGGGGCTGTGGCATCTGATTTGTTATTCTTGACTATTTTCTTTCAGTTGGGAAAGAGATTGTTGATCTATGCTTGGACCGCATCAGAAAGCTTGCTGACAACTGCACTGGTCTCCAAGGGTTCTTAGTCTTCAACGCTGTAGGTGGAGGCACTGGTTCAGGGCTTGGTTCCCTTCTTTTGGAGCGTCTGTCTGTTGATTATGGAAAGAAGTCCAAGCTTGGGTTCACAGTCTACCCCTCACCTCAAGTGTCCACCTCTGTTGTTGAGCCCTACAACAGTGTCCTCTCTACACATTCTCTTTTGGAGCACACTGATGTGGCTGTGCTTTTGGACAATGAGGCTATATATGATATTTGCAGGCGCTCCCTTGACATTGAGCGTCCCACCTACACTAACCTTAACCGTCTTGTTTCTCAGGTATATTTTACCACATATGAACCTTGTGTCTTTTATTTTTGTTTATCAGTTGGTAGTTATCATTAGGCCTCGTTTAATGTTTCTAAGCATTGTTGATATTTTATGGGGTTGGATGGATGTTAATACCAGTGGGGATTGTTCATATGCTTGCCTTTCTGGTCAGTATGGTTAAATCTACATTGGGTTAGCGTTTTTCCTTTTTACAGGGAGGGTTTGAAGCTTACTTATGTATATGTCAATTCTGGTCATTTTGTTGAGATCGTTATGGATTAAAATTGTTTTGGTTCTTGCTCAGGTGATTTCCTCGTTGACTGCTTCACTGAGGTTTGATGGTGCCCTGAATGTGGATGTCACTGAGTTCCAGACCAATTTGGTCCCCTATCCTAGAATCCACTTTATGCTTTCCTCTTATGCACCAGTTATCTCTGCTGAGAAGGCTTACCATGAACAGCTGTCAGTGGCTGAAATCACTAACAGTGCGTTTGAGCCTTCTTCTATGATGGCAAAGTGTGATCCTCGCCATGGCAAGTACATGGCATGTTGTCTGATGTACCGTGGTGATGTTGTGCCCAAAGACGTTAATGCTGCTGTTGCCACCATCAAGACTAAGCGGACCATTCAATTCGTTGATTGGTGCCCTACTGGTTTCAAGTGTGGTATCAACTACCAACCACCTACTGTTGTTCCAGGTGGTGATCTGGCTAAAGTGCAGAGGGCTGTATGCATGATTTCAAACTCTACAAGTGTTGCTGAAGTGTTCTCTCGCATTGATCACAAGTTTGACCTCATGTATGCCAAGCGAGCTTTCGTCCACTGGTACGTGGGTGAGGGTATGGAAGAAGGAGAATTCTCTGAAGCTCGTGAGGATCTTGCTGCCCTTGAGAAGGATTACGAGGAGGTAGGTGCTGAGTCGGCTGAGGGTGAGGATGACGAAGGAGAAGAATACTAGAACCTTTATCAGATTCTTGTTCCATCCCTTGTGGCATATATGGCCTATGGGTAATTTGTTTGGTTTTCAGTGTATTTGTGCTTTTATGACTTGTTACTATGGGTTTTTTGTTTTGAACCTTGAAGCATATACGTGATTGAAACTTTCAATCATACGCGAATGCTTCTGCTATCCGGATTTTATGTTGTGTATTATCTATAAATCTGCAAGCATGTCTTGGGGTTGGCATCTCTCTATCTCTGTCCTTAACAGAAGCCACCGTTTTCCATTGGATTTTTTTTTTCCTGCCAGCTTTGTAGCACTCAACCTTTGAGCAACTCCCAAGGAATTAATTTCCCGAAGACTCGTTTGTGACGTAAAATGTGGTTGGATAGGATAATTAGCTAATACAAATCAACTTTTGGTATAAATGAATGGATTGTGAAAATACATTGGCAACCATATACTCACGGGATGGATAATCTTCGATAACAATTTTTTAAAATAAAATTTTAATATAAAGGGTATTGCTTTTATGCCCATTTATCATACACATTAAGTTTTAAGTGTTGGGAAATAAAATTTAGTAAGTATAGAAGAAAAAAGAAATTTATTATTTATTTTATTATTTGATGTGAGAATCAATTGAAAAAATAAAAAATAAAAAGTTTAATTATTTTTAAATTTTAAATTTTTAAATTTTTTATTTAAAAAATTATAAATAATTAAAATATTAAAATATATAATTAAATAATTATATTACATTATTATAATATAAATTTTTTATAACAAAAAAAAATAAAAATAAAAATAAAGTACAACAATAAAATAAACGAACTTGCAAAATATTACGAAAAAATGACTTTTATTTTGTTTAATAAAATACAAGATTCTTTAATTTTTGTAAAAAAATAAATTTTTTTATTTAATAAAATAAAATATTTCATTAAATTTATTTGACCAAACAATGAAATCCTAAATTCTATCCTCCATCATTTTTTCATTCCACCAAACCAAAGAGAGGCAGCAAGGCTTTCAAGTTTTTAAGTTCATCTTGTGAAATGAACGAGATGTTTGAGTTCAATTTGTTAAATTAAACAATTTGAAAAATGAGTTCAAGTTTTTGAATTAAATAAAAACATGGTTTCGTCTTATATAAGTACAATTGATATTATAAATTTTTTTAATAAATTAAATATGTTTATTTAAATTTAATAAAAAATTTAAAAAATTAAATAAATCATGATCAATGTATATATAATTTTATTTTTAAATATTATATAATTTATGTAAATAAATTTTTAATTTATAGTAACTGAATATATATAAAATTATATATTATTTTATTATTGAGTTAAATAATTAGAGCACGATAATGTTATGTTTAAACTTATTTATTTAATAAATAAACTAAACCAAGTCAAAGTTAACTTTAATACTAGCCGAAACGTTTATTTTTCAATGACACGTTTTTAGGCTAATAAAAATTTGTCAAATCGTTGGATTTTTTTTTTCTCTTTTTTTATATGTGATGAAGAAATAGTTTATTTAGTGTCTTATTGAGTAGTGGGTGTTTATGGTGTGATTCGGTTCGATTTTAAAGGTTAAATCAAATCAAATTGTCCATATAAAAAAAAAATTGAACCTAATTAATTTGTCTAAAATTTAAAAAATTGAACCGATTTTTTATTTATTTTATAAGTCTATTTTAATAATATTTTTTGGGTCTATTTCATTTTTTGGCCTATTTCAATTTTTTTGTCCATTTGACCTCAAGAAATTGAACTGGACTTCACATGAGTTAAAAAAAATTTAAAACCTAAATAATATGGTGGTCAGTTTAGTTCGATTTGATTGAAAATTTTTTTAATAAAAAATCGAATCTAATCATTCGGTTCACTCTAAAAAAATTAATTTAAACCGTCTAAGATCAGTTTTATTCAATTTTTTGATGATTCAATTTAGTTTAATCGATTTTGTACACCCCTATTACTATTACTAGGAGCACATACAGCCATAAAGGTGACAAGAAAAAGTTCATTTGGACAAGTTTTTTAAGTTTATCAAAATTCATTCCCTACATTATGCGCATATCCATAATTTTATTTATTTGTGGTTCTTGAATTAACTTATTATAAGCAATTATAATGTACTTATAAGCTTATTTTGAGCATATGAAAATAATTTTAAAATTTAAAATTTATCAAAATAAGCATATTGATTAGTTCAAAAAGCTTAATTCTAAGTTATTTTTACAATAATTTTAAATAAAAATTATCATTATTTTCTTTAAAACATATATATTACTCAGAGTGTCCATTTCAAATCAAAATTATAATAATAGAAATTAAATAATAAGAATTTCATACTTATAAAAAGATGGCCATTATTTTCCTACTTGACTCTTGAGACACTCTGAAGTAATTTAAGGCTTGACTATTTAGATTCAATATCCCTTAAAAGACTCTCTAAACTTTAGCGTTTAGGTGCGAGGAAAATGGTGGTAGGCTTGTGAATTTATCTCCCTTTTAAGATCCAAATTTATCGACAACACATTGCTTCTAAATCTTCTAGAATGCAACAGATATTTCATTTTTCTTATCTACTAAATATGAACAAGAAAATTGAAATTTTTTCATTTAAATTAAACATTAATTTTAATAATAATTATTTAAAAATACTCTTTCCAAATGAAAGAGATCAAAATAAAATAAAAAATAATAATTTTTTTTTACATAATTTCAGATAATTATGGTTAATGAAATAAATAAATGTCAAAATTTATAAATTAGGAAAAAAATTATTATTTTTGAAAAAATAAAAAAAAATTATGAAACAAATAAAATAATAAACAAATTGTAAGTCGTAACAGAATTGCCAGCTTAAGACAAAACATTAATGTTAACTGGGTCAAATTTGCAGAGTGCTCATTACCAAAACGTTCATGCATTCCATACGAAGCATTATTTAATTTATCAATTTTCTTCAACGTTGTAAATGGGTTTCCTTCAAATATCATAAACACCAGCCATTCATAAGAACTCATTGTGCTTGCCTCTGCTTTATCCCCCGTCATCTTCTTCGTAGGCTCGTCTCTGAGATGGCCATGGAGGTGCAGAGGAGCGGAACTTTCTCAGTAGAAAATGGTGGGTTCGATGTTAACTACGATGACGATGGAAGAGTGAAACGAACAGGTAGGTACCTTCTTTCAGCTTAAGATTTCTTGACTCTTTTTCACAGATTCAGGATCTGACTTTTCTCTCTGCATGGCGACGAACCCAAGGAACATGGTTCACTGCAAGTGCACACATAGTGACCGCTGTGATTGGCTCTGGGGTGCTGTCTCTGGCATGGGCCATGGCTCAGTTGGGTTGGATTGCGGGCCCCATTGTTCTCGTAGCCTTCTCTGTCATCACTCTCTTCACTTCCTGTTTGCTCAGTGACTGCTACAGATCCCCTCACCCTGTTCATGGAAGCAGAAACCCCACCTACATGGACATCGTGAAGAATATTCTGGGTAATTACAAATAAAAACGATACGGATACAAATATGAGATACGGCCACACTCCGTATTTTTTTTGTTTGGCTTTTTTTAAGGTTGTTTGGTTGTAATTTTGTGTGTCTTGGCAGGAGGAAGGAAATACTTGCTGTGTGGCGTGGCACAGTATGGGAATCTTGTTGGAACAGCCATTGGATACGTTATCACTGCATCCATTAGTATGGTGTAAGATGCTCCAACAATCCCCATTTGATATTGTTGCATTTCTTAGCAGTTCAGCAAATTGAGGTTCATTGAAAATGGAAATACTTTATGTTTCCATTTTCCTTATCCCCATTAAATTTTAGACTAAATTCACAATTTGTTTCTGAAAAATATTATCTTTTTTTTTTAAAAGTGAATAGTTCTTTTAGTTTTTTTTTTAAAAATATATTTTAAATTTAGTTTATTAAACCTTAACTTTTCTATTTAAGTAATTTTCCTCATGTTAATCATGTGAATAGATTTATTGAAGTGGTCTCACAAAAAGTTTAATTAATTTTCAAGGGTTTATTTGATTTAATTTAATATATTGTATTTTATTTAAAATTAGAAAAATTTCACCTAAAAAAGTAAAGTGATGAATTTTTTTGAGTAAATTGCTTTCATTAGGTACAATGTGGGATAAATCTATTAATAAGATTAATATGAATAAATAGATTTTTTTTGAAAAATAAAAATAAAAAATTTTAAATTAAAAGACTAAATTGAAAAAAAAAATGTATTTAATTTTGTGTGTGTATTATTTTACAATTAATTTAGTCTTTTGGTGAATCATTAAAAGAATTAAGTATAACTCAAATTCAAAAAAAATGAGGTACATTATTTTTTTATTCAAAGAGAAACCTCAAATTTAATGATGTTTTTGCAGAATGAAAATGAGAATTTAATTTATTTTTTATTATGATTTTTTGGCATCTTATTGCTTGTTTGCCGAGCAGGGCCATTAAAAGATCTAATTGCTTTCATAAGTACGGCCACGGTGCGAAGTGCCACGCTTCGAATAACCCTTTTATGATAACCTTTGGGATCGTGGAGATTATTCTTAGCCAAATCCCCAACTTCCATAAGCTTTCAGGGCTCTCTATTCTCGCTGCCGTCATGTCTTTTGGTTATGCATTCATAGGGATTGCTCTCTCCATAGCCAAAATTGCAGGTTAGACATTTTTTTTTTTTTGTTAATTCATAAACCTATCAAACTATGCTGTATATCAATCACTAATATAGAATAAATTTAACATTTTTATGAATTAATTCGTATTTTAAAATTAAAATTAAATAAATTTAAAATATTAAATTGTTAATTTAAAATATGTTTGATAAGTTAAATAAATTAATTTATAATTTATTTGATAAATTTATAAATTTATTTGATTAAATTAATTTATAATATAAATTTATTTAAATAATTTAAATTAACTGAAAATTTAAAAATTATATATATAGTATATAATTTTTAAATTTTTAATTAATTTATAACTTATTTTATCAAACATAATTTTAATAAAAAAATATATATTTTATTTGTTTCACTTATCCATTGAATTTCTGAAGCAGAAGAGGATCAAAATTTTCAAAATAATTTGTGTGATTTTTTGGAACTTGAAGGTGGAAACCATGTCAGGACAACCTTAACAGGGGTAACCGTTGGAGTGGATGTCACTAGCACAGAGAAGCTATGGAACACCTTCCAAGCACTTGGTGACATAGCTTTTGCATATGCTTTCAGTAATGTCCTTGTTGAGATACAGGCAAGCTATTAAATTCTCTAAATTAATAATTTGATCTCTTAATTTATAAATTTACATGTCAATTATTTTATTAATTTTTAAAAATGTCAAACTTATTATATGTTAGTCCTTTTAAAAATAATATATAATGAATTTAATATTTTGAAGAGTAAGTTATATATTTAAAAAAAAAATTAAAATTAAAACTAAATTGAAATTTAGAAATCAAATTATTTGTCTACTTCCAAGTGCCTGAATTAGTCTTAATTGTTGTCAGCACTCTAACTGTGAACCTTATTATGATATGGAGATCAAAGCATAAAAGACATTCAAATTCACTGCTTGAGCAGGATACATTAAAATCAAGCCCACCAGAAAACCAAGCAATGAAGAAGGCAACCTTCACCGGAATCTCCATTACCACCGTGTTTTATATGTCCTGTGGAATTTTGGGTTATCAAGCATTTGGGAACTCTGCACCTGGAAACTTCTTAACAGGATTTGGCTTTTATGAGCCATTTTGGCTTATTGACATTGGCAACATATTCGTTATTGTTCATCTTGTGGGTGCTTACCAGGTACTTTCTTACGGATTATCATAACGCACCTATGATGAAGAGGCATACAAACAATGTCAGTGTTCATGTAGTGTCCTATATGTCTCTATTAATATCCATGCTTCTTACTTATGCACACTGTGATGAAGAGGCAACAAACGAAGATTGTTGCTTACATAGAGAACCTTAACATTCTAATTTGTTCTACAGGTTTTTTGCCAACCCGTGTATGGGCTTGTGGAAAATTGGTGCAGCAACCGTTGGCCGGGAAGCGATTTCGTGTGTAAAGAATACCCTATCAGCATTCCAGCGTTTGGCATTTACAGAGTGAATCGATTCCGGGTGATATGGAGGACACTGTATGTGACATCCACCACTGCGATTGCCATGTTACTTCCCTTCTTCAACAACGTTCTGGCTTTACTTGGAGCTGCTTCATTCTGGCCCTTGACTGTGTATTTTCCGGTAGAAATGCACATTTCACAAGCTAAAATACCCAGGTTTTCTCTATCTTGGATAGGGTTGAAAATGCTAAGTGGGTTTTGCTTGATTGTAAGTCTAGTTGCTGCAGCTGGATCAATTCAAGGAATTATAACAGGCTTGGGAGCCTACAAGCCTTTCCATTCTATTTCTTAGCGTTCCTCAGGGCGCAGCAAGAAACTTGCTTCATAGCAATTGGAGCCACCGGAGGGTTTAGAATTAGACTACAGATAGAATAGAAGGTAGAAATCCTTTAGAAAGAAGATGATAAAAAGATATTAGCAGGTAATCCTTTTGAGATGAGTTATTTGACGTTCTATATATTAATGGGACCATCAAACACTTGATGGGTTTGTTGGCCATTTCGTAATCAGAACTTGGTTTGAATCCCATCACATGACTGTATTCATATTTTCTGGAATATTTTATGTGTTTACTGAGTTTGTTTAGTTTTCTTCATGAGTCAAATTTTGGTACTTGCAACCACAATTGTTGGAACCGGCCCGGACATTGAACCAGTAAGGGAATCGGGACAATGGGTCAGCTTGCATGCGTGATGAGAAGAGAAGATCTAAAGTGTAGAGTCAATGAAATGAAGACCAAATTAATAACAAGTTCTTTCTGGGTGATATTTTACAAAGGAAACATATAAACAGATGTAAAGAGAACAGAAAAGCGATATTTGTAACTAGATTTCTATCAGCTAAGTATGTAAAACTTTGCCTTCAATTGAGCCGAGGTGCTATCTGAGATATCCTTTCATCTTCCAAAAGTGCATAAGGATCCACATATTGGGGAGGTGAGGGAGGCATCTTGCTAGCATCATGTACAAAACTCGGTCCAAAATACTGCCACAGCAAACTATAGAATCAAAATCCAGCTCTTAAAACAGCAAAGGCATCAATCAACGATTCAATATAAACTACATGAAGGTCTCACTCAGTCTTGTGTCCATTACAAGCAGCAATGAATTCAGAAAACGGGGAGGCTTGAGGAACCGAAGCAAAATGGCAAAGAATCATGAAATCGTCAACAACATATTCCATTTTGTCATAGTCCTTAAATGGTGATGTCAGAGATCTTAGAATCAAGTGATCAACCTTCTTAGCAAGGTGGACAACTCGACACAAGGAAAATTAATAAAATTATATCTTACTAACACATCAGCATGACCATCCCTTTTGAGGATTAATTTCCTGTGAAAGGGCAGTTTTTCCCATGGTAAACCAGAGCTGGTTAAGGAAACTGGCACTGGTTATAATTCCTTAGGTTGAGGGACCCCTGCATACGCTTTCTGTATACAGATTGCTGCTTGTTTTACATAAAGAGCAGCAAGCAATTTTCATTAAAAATGTCCAGTTCTCAACAAGGGCTGAAGGTCAAAATGCTTCATACTATTAAGTCATGTATAGAGCTTTTGTCTTTTATTACATCTATAAAACCATAGGGTAGGAGGCAAAATGTCGAAATGATGGATAGGGATCCACTTCATTTACTAAAGAAATCAACAGTGTCAGTTTCTGGAAGAAAAAGACAACTTGTGAGACCTACAAATGGCCTCACTTGCATATTAAATATGAGCTATATACAAGTTGTGTCTGTCTCTCGGAAATTGCAATTGTCAATTTCTTTAGAAACGTAGAAAATAAAAATCCAAAAATGATCATGAACTTTAGCACTTTTAAATAAAGTGACTGCTCCCAAGAATTAAATGCTCAATTGTACCTGGTAAACTGAGACTCTTGTCAATTTCCCAGGTAACAAACAATATCCATGGAAATACAACATTGCCAGTGGATTGAAATAAAAAAAATGCGCACCTCGCAAGGGAATCCACTAAATCTCATTAAAATAAAAGAAAGGGGGAGGGAGAAGTGAACCAACTACAAATAGTACTCAGTAAAGAAGTATTCATCAATGGCTTTTAGGTCTAATGGATTTGCTTCGGTTTAAGAAAAACATCTATACAGTGGAAGATGAGACTCTAGATTCTAAACCTTCCAGCTGTCTATGCACATGGTTTGCCAATCAAAACCTCAGTAGATCATCTTCGGTACACCGAATAGTTGTTTAGTGAAATAACAAACAATTTAAATAACTGAAAGAAACTAATTTATTATTGCTGATTCAATTCAGATATATCATGGTCAAGATACTATGAATGTTACTAAACTTGTAATTAATATAGTCGGAAAAGACAATAACAACTAAGCATTTTTTTATTAGATGGAATTAGCTATATGGATTAAACGACGTTATAGTAACCTATTATAAATGAGTTTAATTGTCGGGAAGGACAAAACAAAAGAAATTCATGTACACATCAATTGACAGAAAGGGAACTTACAAGGTAGAGGGCAGAAAAGAGCAAAATAGTTATGAGGATCAATGGCCAAAATCCCAAGAAGAATGTTCCTCCAAGTGTCAACAAAAGTTTAGCCCGAGGTATCAACCCCTGAAATGGATAAAGACACAAGTGATTTTGTGTAATTCCACCAAACAAAATAAAAGGAAAAGGCAGGTTAATCAGATCCATGCAGCTATGCTCACTTCAATATTATTAGAGGATCCAATCTTATTCGGCTGGATTTGATTTACCAGAAGGAACATTAATTACATTTTTATTTTCTAAAAGACTCTCAAGTCCTGACATATTATACAGTGCTACAATTGCTACCTGCCCTATTATTAATAGTCAGCGTCAAGGTGAGTGCATTAGTGCTCTCACTTGCTATAAAAAGGTTACTGCATACAATGACATTATGTTCATTTTTCATTGCACTCTCTCTATACAACAGCAGAATTGTGCTTGTTTTATCAAGGTAACAAATGTCCATTTCACACTTCTTACTTTAGTTCATGCAATTACTGCAAATCATGTCGTACGAAGCACAAGAGTTAAATTCCAATGGCGAAATAAGCTGATCTGAGACGAATGAAGTATTCAACTTACTAGATTCTGATTGAGTCAAATGATATAACAAATCATAGAACTCAGAATCAACTCCATCTCAATTAGTTTAGTTCAGCCACAATAACAAGTTTCAAGAGTGATCCATAGAAGAAGAAACAACATAGACTCTAAATAATATATGGATTTTATAAGATAACACAAAGTAACATAGTGTGTAAAGAGAGAAGGTATCTGTTAGATTTAAATTTCTGCAAAAATCTGAACATCTAATTAATATTGCAAGTTATGAAACTGCAATTACTTATTGGAAAGCTGATAAAGTACAAATTTTATTTTGAAAATTATTTAACATTCTCCAACTCATTCTCTCTGAAATTTGCTATGATCTTAAAGAGACCAAATCAAGAAGTGAGGTCTAAAGCACTACTGATACTATATTTGAAATTTAAAAACAATAGCCATATTAAGTTTGGGCTTTGGCAACTAGAATCAGAAAACCCAAAAATTTCAAGCACTGATAACTACAAAAAAGAAAGAAAGAAATTCAAGTATTGATGTTATTCATCCATGAAATACAGACCTACATTCCAGGTAGAGTGGTTCAGGTAGAAATTAAACCCACAGTCTAATTACCATTTCTAATTTAGTTTCTATATTCCTCTCCATTTATTCATCCCTTCATTCTTCCTGCCCCCTCTTCCCCCAACGAAACAAAAATGAAAAAGAAAGAGAACACAAGATACAATTTATTGCTTCTAATTTTCCTAATAAGTAAATTGAAGTTGTTTTTAATCCAATAAAGAAACTGAAGTAGAATTCTCACTTCACACTTGCAGTAGCAAACACAATAATATTATATTATTCTAGAAATGTCAAGACACTGTCTCAACCTCAAGACCTTCACTGTTCAGTGCCATAGATCGCTCCCTCTGATTGTCTAGACTCCTCTCAAGATTAGTTGAGACAGCATTTCTGTTCAGAAAACCTCTATCTTCTTCATTTAAATTTATCTCTTCATCTACTCCATAGTTGCTTTGCTTGTAATCCTCAAGCAATGAAGTAGGAGTCATACCCCTTCTCTTCAGTTCCTTCATAAATAATGATTCTGGAGGTTCTTCACCTGAAAACATATTAGGGGAAACAGCCAACAAAACAGTTAGTCACTTGAAGTTATCTCTGATTAGCAACTTACAGAAGGAGAAACAAAAAGGAAACTAAATTTTTTGCAGAATACTTTTGTGAAATGATATCACAGATGATATTGATCTAAAGTGACATAATTAACAAAAGGAAAACGAGCATGTACACTGAGCCAGACTGTTGGAGGCATGTAAAAATTTTAACTGGATGGATATTACATGCATTTTTTTTTTACAATGTTGAAGCCAAGGGTCAACAAATGTACAGTGTAGAAGTCCTCTTTTATTCAAGTTTTCTCTCTCTAATATTAAGAGTGTGCTTTTTGAGTTCTTTATGCAAGTCCTGTGACCTAGATTGATTAAGCAATATGTCGCTTCTGAATGGAAGTTTTCTTTTATTTTCTATACTATTAAGCACCAACATGGACACAGAAGATGTCAAAATTTCATAGCAGAATATAAAAGATAATAGTAATAAAAAAAATGGCACGAGCACATAGTCTCCCTAAATTTCCTTTTGTAAAGGGATAAAAATAAAAAGAAAAGATTCTTTCAAGTCTCTGGCCGAGCTTTCTAGAGGGAAATCTGTAAACAAAGACATCTTGACAAGCCAAGATATTGACATCATATCTTTGCCACTTTAGCTGCTCTCCAAAACAAATTAATTAATAACATAACAAATAAGTCATTGGTTATTTACCCAAAAAAAGAAGTCACAGGTTAGTAGCAATCTACAAATTTTGGTGGCTACTGAGATTTGCTTAAACAATATTTTTTAAGTCTTAACTGCATCTCACATTAATCTAATAGAGATAAACTCTTAAGTTAGCATTCCAAAGTCCAACTTGTCAGCAGCATCTCAATACATGCAACATGCATATCACAGGTGGCATGGAACGTAAATGGAAGTTGGAACTAATAACTATACTATAGTGAACTGAATATCAACTCCTAACAATTTCTGTCATCTGCCAATTACCACAATCCTCAAAAAATGGAAAGAATTTATTACCCCAAAATTTAAAAACCATTATTATTCCTCAGACAGCTCCAACTCAGGATTTATATAGACATCCCTCATGTTTTAGGAAAAAAAGAAGTTTATCATGAAGGGCGTCTGTCTTATAACCTGACCACTTCCATACTATATCTAACCATCTAACCAATAAATAATAATATACAGTTTTCCTTACTAAACAATATATGAATCGCAAAACAAGGCAATATTGATAAATTACTTTAAGACAATGGCCAATATGTTCTCTTGACACTATAATACCCAAGTAAAAAACAATCGTTTCTTCAATCTTCATTTTATAAAGTTTCCATTGCCATCGGTCTATAAGGACTAATGTGTCCTTTTCTTTTTTCTTTTTTTGGTAAGCAAATGTCACAAGCCCTGAGCAAATTTACAGATCACTTATCAAGGAGAACTGTTAGCAATAGCAATTGAACCTGAACGAAGTGCTTGATCCTGTTGGTAAGGACTAATGTGTCTTTGACATAACAAGAGTAGCAGTTCAACTACTCCATGAATTTCTGTCTCTTAGGTCATTTCAAAATGAAATTTTTTTTAAGGTTCAGATATTTAACGCAGAATTGGTTTTGCACTGAATCTGTTGAATATGAAGGAAAAAACAATCAAATAAAAATAAAGCTTTAATAATCTCTTCCCGGTTGATAGCTGAGGTCTGAAACAGAGTGAACATGGCAATTGCCCTCAGAAAGCAAACAGTGATCAGAAACATCGTAACGTCAATAGTATTTCAAGTTAGCAAATTCAACGCATTTAATAATACATTAATTACACATCAAAATAAGTAACTTCAATAAGCAAGGAACCATCAATCTTTTTTTTTTTTTTTTTGGGTTACTAAGGAACCGTCAAACTTGCAAACAAAACAAAATATTACAATCAAAAGAAGGCAATTATTCTTCTCAATAAATGATGCAAGAAATTACAAAAATAAAAAAGAAGAAGAAAACAAATTCTTGCCATTGTTCTGGTTTTCGGTGTCCTTAGCTCCGCAGCAGACCCTAAACCTTCTGCAAGACTTCGAACGACTGAAAGTTTGCAACTTTACCATCCTTTCCCGGAAATACGACTCCTGCAAAGTCCATCTCGATTTTCTCGGAAGACTCAATTGGGAAACGGAAACCGAAGAGAGGGTAAGTTTCAGAATTTGTAACGAAGCCATAATGAACACCTCCTAAGAGAGAAATTTCATTGGCCAACTAATTAACTAAGAAAAGAACAAAACAGGTTCGGTGAAAGAGAGAGGGAAGGCTACTTCTAGAGGAACAAGCAAGTGGAGCAGACACAGCAAGAGCTGGATGAGCGTAGTTTAGCGTGAGAGATCAATTGTCAATTGATGGCTAATGTGCGCGGGAGATGGCCTGGGTTTTGTGGCTACAAGTTGCGGATTTGCGGTTAGAGGCCGACGTCTGGCTACGAAGAAAACAAAAATTTATGATTTTTTTTTCTTTAACGAAAATTATAGTTCATTCCAACAACATTAATTCCAGGTATTCTGTTCCTGATTTTCTGGAAAATTTTACATTCTCTATTATTAAATTGTGTTAAAAAATTTATATATATTTATAAATATATACAAATTTTAATATAATTTAATATTGAAAGAGTTTGAGCTTTTTATGGCTTTACCTCCAGTGTTATCATAAATTGATTAGGAAAATTAAGAACTTGTTAATTATTTGATATTTTGTAAGTTGATTATGAAATTTGAATAATTTTCAAATTATTTATTCATTTTACTAATTCAATACTCAAATTGGATAGATACTATTTTATACAATAATTTTATCAATTTAAAATTTATAAAAAAAATTATATAAGTTCTTAAATATTTAATATAATTTTTTTTCAATAAATTAAAGTTTAAGACGAGGGAAGTTTATTAATATAATAATTTTTTTTAGTAAAATTATGATATGTAAACAAAATTTTGAATGAGTTACTCTAATAATCAAGAAAACTGTCTATCTTAATTATCTTAATTATTTAGATTTAAATCTTGGGTCAAAATTTTAAAAAAATTATTTTATTGTAAAAATGTACCTTTAAAATTATTTTCAGAGAATAGATTAATTTCAGTTATCACACAAAGTAACTCTCAAAATATGTTTATTATATAATTAAAAAGAAAAAATAATTTTACTTAAAAATTCATTTGTTTATTGCTTTCATCAATTGGATATACGCAACAATAATTGAGCAAATTAAGGCAATTATGCAGGAAGAGGGACACTGCTCAACGGCATCAGAGGCCGTGGGTGCTGATCCCATTTTTTTAGAATAACAAGCAAAGACAAACATTTAGATGTGCGTGCAAGCTACAAGGAGCTTGCCATTGTAGTATTCTGTCGTTGCTTAAGCCAAGCCACTCCATTCTTAATCAAAGTATATATATTTCAAATATAATTGCAATAAACTTCTGTAAAATAGTTCATGACATAAAAATATAAATATATCTCACTTCTCAAAATGGGTTCTTCAGATGTACCAAATTTTTTATTTTTTATAAATATTTTCTTACAATTTATCAAAAAAAAATTCCATAAAAAATAGAAGATTAATTTCCTCCAACCTTTACACGTATATGTTATGACCCTTTTAAAATGATATTTTCAAGATTTTAAAAGTCTGTTTATTTTAGATATTTTTAATTTTAATTTTCACTTAAAGTTAAAAATAGTTATAAAAATTTATTTAATTATTCTTTTTTTTTAGAAAATATTTTTAAATTTTTAAAACGTCAAAAAAATAATTTTAAAATTTGTAACACTAAAATAAACTATAACAGTAGTATTTTTTTTAATTATTTCAAATTATATATACAATATTTTATTATTTATATAATTAAAAAATGATAAAAAAATATAATTATATAATACAAAATAATAAAAATAAAAACACAATTCAAACACATTTTTTAAAATATAAAAAATAATTTTTTTTTATAAATTAAGCGCACCCTTAAATTTTCGTTATGTCATGATATTCAAGCAGTTGTTTACTGCTGCAATCTACCGACTTTGATTACATTTTGGATTTTGATCACATTTTCTATAACTCTTAAAGAGGCTAACATAATAAAATCTTCCCTTGATTGGATTAAAATAGAAGTATTAAATTAAATAATGGAAAAAATTCAATAAATTTTGATTTTATCTTATTACTAAATAATCTTGTCACCAAATCTCATTTTCTAATAAAAACTTTTAGTTTATGAATGTTGTACCTTTCATGAAAATAATATATAAAATCAAGTCATAAACTAGCACGCATCGATAGATTTATTCTTTTTGCTTCTTTCGCTCCAATACCGTCCATTTCTTGCGTAAAGACAACTGGCCTGTGTTTTTCAATGGCCTTTTTGTTTGATGCAAATAATCTTTGGATGTTGTGTCTTTCCTGTTGCCTTTTTATAAAGCTGTTTTTTTTTTATGTGGCGTTTGATTTTCTATTTTTATTTTAAGAAATTAAAAATTTGTTCATGTTTATTTTTAAATTTAATTGACATAAATAATTATAAATATTACTTATTTTTTAGTTTTATTTTCTAAAATTATGACATTATTTTTATTTTATTTAATAATTATGATAGACTCTATTTTAAAATTATAAAAAACGTAACTGATTTTTTTAGAAACATTAAAAATGCTTTCAAGTATTTTTGTTTTAGTGTTTTGTAAAAACAATTTTTTAAAAATAATGTTAAAAACTGTTTTTTTAGAATAAAACAATAAAAAAATTTATTTGGATATGAATTTTGAAATTAATATTTAAAAACATAATGGTATGATTTGCGTGATGGTTGGAGATTAATTTTGATAAATTATTTATGATTTTATATAATTTTTTTTGTTTTTTAAAAAAATTGAAAATAATTTTATACAAAAATAAAAAAACAACAAAATGATATTTTTTGAAAATTGTTTTTTAAATTACACTTTTATAAAATAATTTTTAAAAATAATACGATAAACAGATTTTTTTATTTTCATAAAATAAAAAAATAAAAAAATTGTTTTAAAAATAGTTTTCAAATCTTTAATTTTTATTTAAACTCTATTAAATACATTTTCAATATTTTTTTATTTTTAACGAAAATAAAACAAAAAACAAGTAAACTAAATATATTTAAGATTTTCATCTACCGAACATCACTTTAATGTAAATATTTTTTTGTCACGAAACTATTTATCAACTTCCCGTGTCTGCAGGTTCTATTTTATAACTCGTTCTACTACATTTTTATTTTTTATTTTATGTTACAGTCAAATACATTTTTAAACTTTACCTGACTTAAGTTCTCCTTCCAAAAGATTTTAAGGTACACTCTTTTATATTATTTTAATATATTTAAAATTTTAATTCTAAAGTATTCCTCAAGAGATTCCCCTTGTACTACGATATACAATCTTGTTACTAAATGGATCCTAGGGAGATTCTATTTGACCGAGATATAAAAGCAAGTTTTTCTTTAGATAATTTCTTCATACTTCCACCATATGTTTAACCTTGCTTGTTTGGAGCTCAACTTCGCCGACTCAGAACTTGAGAATATCATTTCACTTAGCTCAACACATTTTATAGCTTTAATTTCTATTACCATTTAATACAGAATGCTCTTGCTCAGCGTATGTGAATTAAATCTAAATAATGTTATATAAAATTAATTATAAAATAAAATAATTAACCAATATAACACACAAAATTTAACATAATTTACTTTTAATTTGAGTTATATCAACGGGACAAATTTCAAATAAATTTTTTACTAATAAAATAATAAGTATAAAGAGAAATTTTTTTAAATAAATTCTAAATGATATGACTGAAATCTCACCAAATCAGTGGCATTCAATGTGTTTTTTTAAAAATACTAAAAAATATTTTTTTACTATTTTATCACTTATCTTTTAACAATTTTTCTTTTTAAAATAAACACAACTCTCTCCTATATTTTTTTTCTCTCTCTTCACTCTTCAAAGAACTCAACTCTGACTTTTCTCTTCAAGGAATATTTTGCTCCTTGGCTTCTGATGCAATTACACGCCCCTCCCTATAAAAAATGTTAATAAAAAATTGTTACAAGTTGTCTTACTCGGCGCCTGATATCTTTTGGGAAGGGAATTGAAATTTTTGTGGTTGTAGATAAAAGTGTCAACTCTTGGTCTGCTCCTATTCAACATTGTTCCTTGATTCGTTTTTCTGCTATGTTTATATATATTCATATTCACTTCAATTGAAATTCAAACTTGGATTCTCAATTTTAAAAATGACTCATATATCACTAAGTTAATTGATTCATTAGTGTTATACATATTATTTTAGGGATTTGAATCCTCTATTGTGGAAAGAAGTACAGCATTGCATGCTGTGCTCCAAAACGCACCGTTTCACTTAGTGAAACAGTGCATTTGGGACTACGTGGAGAGGCACAACACTATCATGATCATGCCAGGTGATTGGTGAAAACGACCAGCTACCTGGTGGTGAGCTAAGGCCTTAAACCAAGGGTTGCTTCATTTTAGAAGCAGCCAACCCTTGGCCACATTACTCGATTGGGCTTATAATCAATCGATTGATAGAGCCCTGGTAAAATCCAAAAGCAACCAGGCGATTGACCAAGGACCTGGTTGCTTCTGGGCTGTAAACCAGTCGAATGGTTAAAGAACTAATTGACTCACTAGAGTGTCAGGCCTTTGTATAATCCACTGGTTTCCACCAAATTTTTTTGCTCTCTCAACCAAAACGCAGCGTTATATCAAAACATGTATTTCAATAACGTAACACAAAAGCTATGAGGCATAGCAGGCCGAAAAAAGTATATAGAGCTGGTGAATGAAGGAGTGAAGACCATCGGGAAATGGAGAAGAATGAAGCAGAGCAAAAAAAATATAGGTACTCAAGGGGTTAGTAGTACAGCAAGGGAAAATGAAAGTGCTAAACGAAGCACTAGTAGAGCAAGGGGGAATAACCGTGCTCGAGGAAGCGGTAGGAGAGTAAAGAAAAATAGAGTTGTTGAATGACTTGGTAGTAGTAGTGGTAGTAGAGCAGCAGAAGATAGATCGTTCCATGGAATGTGATTTGAAACTCAAGCTAGGTATGGATTTTGATAACGTAGAAGCTGCGTAGAAGTTTTGGATGAATTATGGGGAAAAATAGAATTTGGAGTTAGAAAATATTACTTCAATCGTAATAAGAAAGATGGAAATATATTTTCATACAAATTTGTATGTTGTAAGGAAGGGTCTCAGAAGACTGATAAAAGAGATTTTTTTATTGTAAATCCTTGCCTTAAGATAAGAATAAATTGTAAAGTAAGAATGGGAGTGACTCGGCCAAATGATAAATATAAAATTAACGACTTAGTTGAGGAATATACTCATCTGTTACATCTTCCTGAAACCGTACACATGTTGGCTTCACAACGTAAACTATCCAAAGTTCAAGGGCATGAAATTAAGTTGGTTGAAGATTTTGAACTTCAATAAAAAGCTTCTTTTGATCTAATGAGTAGGCAAGTGGGAGGAGGATATAATCTTAACTATACTCAATTAGATGCAAAAAATCATATTTGATCTAGAAGGCAAAGAAGCATGACTTATGGAGAAGTTGGTTATCTACTGCAATATTTCTGACATAAGTTGTTAGACAATTCATCATTTTTTCATGCTTATCAAATGGATATAGAAGAATAGATAGCTAATTTCTTTTGGGTGAATACAAAAATGTTGATTGACTATAGTTATTTTGATGACGTGGTATCCTTAGACATAACATATAGCACTAATAAAGCATATCGACCACTTGCATTGTTTTGTAGATTCAACATTTTAGACGAGCGGTGATCTTTGGGGTGGTTTTGATGTATGAAAAAATAGCAGAATTATTTAAATGGTTTTTTGAAACTTTTTTAGAGGCACACAGGCAAAAAAAACCTCTCACTATTTTTATTGATCAAGATTAAGTGATGCTAAAAGCATTGAATGAAGTGATGATATGAACTTTCTATGGATTATGCTCATGGCATTTGATGCAAAATGCCATCAAATACCTCAACAACTTGATGAAGGATGGTTCTTATATCTTGATGGACGTAAAAAATTACATGTATGAATATGATAAGGAAGTACAATTTGAGGTGACATGAGTCAACTTATTGTCAAAATATAGGGTTGAAGAGAATACGTGGTTTAGATCTTTGTATAAGATAAAAGAGAAATCAGCAGCCTGTTATACAAAAAAAGTTTTTACACTTGGCATGCATAGTACATAACTTAGTAAAAGTTTAAATTCAGACTTTAAAAGTTGTATGAAATCAAAGTTAGATATTCTTTAATTCTTCAAAAAATTTGAGAGATTTGTAGAAGATGAACACTATAATGAATTGAAGAATGAATTCGAGTCATGCAATAAAATACCTAAATTGAAATTGAAAAATTTTATTATACTGTAACAGCTTGCTCAGATTTATACTTCCACCATATTTGACTTGTTCCAGAAGGAGTTCGATCTATACACGGCTACATGTATAAAATGAAGAAATTAAATTCAAGCATTGCATGAATATGTTGTTGTGATGGTTAATTGAGAGGTTGGTTACATAGTTCTATTTGATCCTATCAGCATGTCTATTTTTTGTAGTTGTCAAAAGTTTAAAACTTATGGTATGTTATGTTGCCATGCTTTAAAGGTGTTTGATGTGCGAGATGTTAAAACACTTCCCACTTAATACATACTAGAATGGTGGACAAAAAAAAGTTAGAAGTGTGGTCCATGATATAACAAAGATTAAAATTGAAGAAAATCCTAGTTTTCAAAGCACGCAACAGTAAAGACAACTCTATCCCAAAATAATAAGATTGACAACTGAAATGTCTGACGATTTAAAAATATTTTTAATGGTAAATAAAGCTATTGATGATTTGAGCAAGCAAGTAATACGACTTTGTTTAAGACACAAGTGCCCCGAACATGATATCACTAAATGCATCACATAGGTGAAGGGATTGAAGAAAAAGATAGGCATAAAGAGTAAGAGACGCTTAAAGAGTTGGGTTGAGATTTATTTTTAGAGAAAAAGAAGGGCTCTGATGTTAAATGTATCGCAAGTACTTGAAATTACACATTTTAATGCTATTAGTGCATTTTTTTTTGTATATATTACTGATATAAAAGTGAAAAAGACTAGTAATGCAATCACAACCCTGTAAATGTGGCAATGAAATTCACAATTTTTCTTAAATTTATATATTCATTGTATTCAAGATCAAAATCTAGTACATTAATTTAGTAGACATGTCAACATGGCTAAAATTCCCCTATGTCATCAACAAAAAGGGGAGCAATACAAAATTGCCAATATTACATGGAATTTAAACAAAGAAACCAAAATAATAAAAATAAACTATTTAGGTTAAATGGCTTTGGTCTAGTTCTTCATCCCTTGCCTCCTGGTATAGTTCCTTATACTCTATATGTCTATGTTCTGTTTCTTTAAATCTACGTAGTCTCATAAAAAGGTAAGCCATATTCTTCTCTATACTTATCACTCGGGTACTCAAATAAGTAAGAGTGACATCCATATTGGTTAGCTTAGAATTTGTGGTATCAAGCAAACCAGCTATATGTTGCAGCATGAGAGTGCCTGAAGATCCTTGCTCAGTTGTCAGTTCTTGATTTCGAGTGGCATCTCTCTAGACAACGGGATCATCCTCATTTTTTCTTTTCCAAACTCATCGATTGTCCTTCTTTGCAAATCCTATTCTATTGATGTTATATTCATTTAAAGCTTTGGGGATAATGACTTGTCTTCTTTAACATTTATGCCAAAAAATTAGGGGAGTTTGATGATGGCTGATGTATAAGACAAGCCTTTTTTTACCTATTTGTGAGTTGTGATGATGAATTTCAGCATATAGTAAGGGTAATCTATAACCTTACCTTGTAACTAGTAATAAACCATTACCTGCTCTAAATCACTTATATAAGAGTAATTGCCAACCTTGGGAAGTAACACGTGGTTGATCATATAGAAAATCACATTGGTATCCATACTCAATTCTTTTGTGTAAATCTTAGTGTTTGCAGCCCGTTCTTCCTCTAAAATCCTAGACCCAACAACTCTTCTAATATACCATAGGATTTTAGACATGGTTTCATCTAACCTATAAATATCTCAATTAGCCTTAGCCTCAGGCAATCCAACCACCTTAGCACATAGATCCTTATTGAATGAAAAATTGACCCCTCTGGTCTATAAAGTAAACTCCAATTCATCTTCCTTATAGATTAAATTTGTATAAAAAGCTCTAATTGCAGATGGTGAATATGTTGTATCATAGGTAAGATATTGTTCTATTGTCTGATTTTTCACTAGATGGCTTAATTATAATCTTTCCCTAGCCAAAAAATTCATATTTAGATACATACCCTGCACTATGGTTTTATTCATGAATATCTTCTGATACCTTTGCTTTTACTCTGCCTAGGTGAGTAGTGGCTGAGGAGCTTGAGATGAGCTGGAGTTGGACCATCCTCTAGGCACTCTTAGTCTTTTGAAGGATGTCTTCGAAGTCATTTGCAGCAAATGGGGCTAGATTTCAATGAAACAGATCGAGGAAACCTTACTTGCGATTTTGGAATATTTCTTAGATTTTTGGATGTATCTTGGGATATTATGCTAGATTTTGGTTGGAGGTTTTGATATAAAGGATGTTTGCAAGCAGTTAATTAATGATTTTTGACCATAATTTAAGAATGAGGGATGTGAGATTTAGGGAAACGAGAGAGGAGGTTCAATTGTTGAAGAGAAATGAGAAAACTTTAGGAGATTCTGGGTTTAAGGGTGACTACTAGTAAAATTTCGTATAGATCAGTCGACTGATGGTTTCTATTTAAAGGCAAACCAATGGACTAAATAAAGAAACAATCCACTGGTTTACAGCCCCAGAAGCAACTAAGGCCTTGACCAGGCGACTAGCCAAGGGTCTAGTTGCTTCTAAATTCTTAACCAAGCGATTGGTTAATCCAGAAGCAACCATGCCCTTGGCCAGTTGCCTGGTCAAGTTCCTAGTTGCTTCTGGATTTTACTAGGCCATTTATCAGGTGACTAGTCAAGGGCCTGATTGTTTTTAGATTTTATTAGGGCTCCACTAGTCAATTAGTTATAAATCTAGTTGACTGGTGTTCATTCTAGGCCCTTGACCAAGAGCCTAGCCAATGGCTGGCTGCTTTTGGAATGCAGTAGCCCTTGGTTCATTGCCCTGGCTCCCCACCATACAATTGGTCATTTTCACTAATCGCCTGACATGATTGTGATTTCCACGTGGTCCCAAACACACAGTTTCATTAAGTGAAATAATGCGTTTGGGAGCACAGCACGCGATGCTGTGCTTCCCCCCACAATAAAGTATACAAATCCTAATTTTAGTGGCTTGCAAAGCTACTTAATTATTTTCTCTTTTATACAAATTTTTTTTGATAGAGATTCTTCTATACAAATTTAATGGTGGGAGTATGATGTGTTTATAATTAAGCATGATTTTAATACCTTCAAGTTTACTTTTTGTTTGATTTAAGTAAAATATAAATACGAATTAATTGAGTTCTGTATTTTGTGTTTTAGGAAGAAAAAAGAAGAAAAGATGAGGAAAATAGAGAGAAAATCATAAAAAATGTTGATTTTTGACATTTTGTCATTAATTGAGGCATATTTCACTTATTTGAACTCCGATTGAGGTGATTTTAGCGACTATGAAAGAAGAGAGATAGAGCTACAATTTTCATGTTCGGCACTTTGACAAATTCTAGAATTTTCTAGGTGCTGTGTCAACAATTTTTTGAGGCGCCACGGCGTTGGTTGCCCAAAAGCACTATGTGCCATGGCGCCCCGTCAGTCAATTTTTGAATTGCCGCAGCGCTTGTTGCCGCACTAGATTGTTGAGTTCGCAATTTTTAAGTCTTTTTGACTCCAATTGAAACTCGACGGGCCAAATTTTGACCTAGAAACAATCCTACTTTAAGGAGGAGAAGTCAATCTATAAAAAGGGAATAAATGAACTATCAAAGATCATTCAAACTCTTAATTACCTTCTTTAATCCTTGTTTAGATTTTCTTATAGCCTTGTGCGGCTGATTTACTTTTAGTTGACAGAAGAAGATTGAAATCTCAAGGAATCGTTATGCATTGTGAGATTTGGAATTGATTTTATTAGTTCAATCTTAATCGGGTATTGATTATTCATCTACTATTATCTTTTCTTACTGATTATTTATATGATTGCTAGGGAGGCCTACTAGTATATTGTATGTCTTAATCTACTGCTAAATTAGATTTTGAATAAAGTTTTCATTACTTTATTCATGAAGCAAATATGATTAAGGATTTTGGATTATAAATCATTAACCGTATGATGAATAATCAACTAAATTAAATATAACCGATGTGCTTATATTTATTTAACTCTATCAGTTTCTCTCGTTTTTCATGCAATTGATAAGTTAGACTTTACCAATGTGCTAAAGAATATTTTATCAATTAGGGTTTAATTGGTACAATTGTTATCAATTTACTAGGTTTAAGGAGGAATAGGAATAGAATTCCAATGATAGATATTTGGTTTAAGATTGATGATTTTATCAATAATCAATGTAATCTCTTGATGATGAATATCGACCGAAACCAACGCCTCTCTCATTAATTACTTTCTTAATTACTTTCATTATTATTTGTTTTACTATTTATAATTATCAAATCCCATTTTTTTTTCAATCACATAAAGTAATACCAGTCTTTGTGGGATCGACTCTTATTCTCACTACTACAGGTTAATTGAGAGGTAAGTTATCCATTTGGTTGTACTTATGACAGTACACACTAGAGTAGTATAAATTAACTATAATATGTTTCTCTTTTGAATGATAAATGGTGGATTTTAAAAAGAAATTAATATATATCATGAAAGCAATATAAATATGGATGAAAATAATACTTTATATATGATGGATACCCATAAATTTTATTTACTTGGTTTGGATATAGATATCACAAAATAAATCAAAGTTCAAACATGAAACCTTTTTAGAATATTTTAAGGGTCCAAATCCAAGTTTGGATATAGTATGGTACCCACTTCATTCTAATATATATATATACACACTTTCAACTTATTTAGAAAAAATGATCTTCTTCTTAAAATTTGTAATCTTATACATTGTCTTTAAGATATATTTGAGGATAGTTTGTGTTGTATTAAATAACTATTTAATGATAATATTGTTTAAAATAATGTTTAACTATACAGATTTGTTATATTGAAGTTTTTTTTTTATAACTATATCTCAGCTCCACGCGTGTAAGTATAATGCAGTTAACCCTTATATCCCAATTTATATATAGAAGTTCTTCCAATGCCTCAAGCTTTAAAGATTGATTCTAAGCAATGAGTCATATAATCTCGGCAATAGAAAACCACAAAGATCACTGTATAAAGTAGGTTTTAAAGCATGATCTAAGATCCCCCCGTGGCCAAATTTAGATACAGAATATGACACAAAATGATAAAAAATAAAATATTTATATGTAATTTAAAATGTTATATTGAATTTAATACAAGCAGACATATTCTCTACTACGTCTGTGCTTTTCACATGCGAAAAAAAGCCTTTGGCTATGGCCTCAACGTGATTGTAGTGTGGGTGACTCCTGCTACCAATGCGCCTTGCCAACAAGTAGTCGGTTCAAGGGCGTGTGCCTTGGCAGTTGGCAACAACAATTGCAATGTGGTGATGTTGGTCGGAATGTAATAAAAATTGTCTAGAGACAAAGATTTAATTATGAATCCGAGTTATAGTCGAAACTTTATATTGGTGTCATTAAATTAAAAGAATTGTGTTTGACTAACTGTTTTTGACAGTCTAATAATTAGTATTAGAGTCAATATTGTATATTCAATTTCAAGCGAAAGTAATTATTCAGAAGAGAGATTGTTAGTTTAAATGACAAAAGTTTAGACAACACTTTATTTCGTATAATTAACGTTGTATTTTGATTAACAATTACAATTTTTGACTTATAAATACTCGATTCAACAACTCTACATGCGAAGCTGTTTGTGAATTTTGCAACATTACAATGTGCCCTGTCAACCACTTGTGCAATTCCTGCAGTAGCTTGCGCAACGCGCCTGTGGGAGATGACGGACACTTTGCCTGGTATTGCCTCCACTTTGACCAGGGAAAAAACAAAATGATCCGGAATCCTTTTCATAGCATGAAGGGAGAAAGTAATGTCAAGCTCAGGAAGATTGCAAATCTTTTTCAGTGGCTTCACAAAAAAGTATACCTCAATATTGCTTGGAAAGATCAGTATATATATATAAATTTTTTTCATAATAAGAACAAGAGTATTTTTATAAACATTATTATGAGATTAATCCCTCTTAAACTTTGGAGCGATTATGATTTTCATGCTTCTCTATAATAATATCTATTAGGATTTGAATCTTTGGTCTCTTCTCCAAGATAGGTGATTTTATTTCATTCAAATAAAGAATTTTGTGAAATCCCAAAGTATCCAATCAAACTTACAAAATATTTTTGAAAGTGCCAAAAAAATGGTTGATTGGTAGTAAAACGAAAATATATCTTCCACAGAGACCAAAATTTTCATGATAATGCATAATAAACTTTGTCAAATTTTGTTATTGACTGTAACTGCTCATCATACAATTGCAACATACTAGAAGTCTTTAATTTCTTTTTCACCAACACTTATGCGACATTGATAATATTTTCTCTATCAAGACTATGTGATCCTCAATGCTTGACTTTATCATTAGTATGAATATTGTAACCGAGCACAAGAAACTTTGCAGAACAAAGATTTGACGATGGCTAAAATTAAGAAATCCTAGATAAAAATGAGAAACAAAATCAAACCTTAAGAGACACGATAAATCAAACACAACAAAAACAAAAACAAAAACAACCTGAACTTAGAGATACTTGCCTCTTCTGGCAATTTCGTTTCCGCTCAACTTATGAGCTCAAGCAAAGAACATGGCGTAAGCATAGGTCATGAAAAGCAAAGACTCCCACACTATGAAATAAAAAAAGACAACTACATATAAAAAACAAGCACTGAAAAAAGAAAAAAATAGGATGGAGAGGAAGGGAGGCTGCCCTTACAGCAACCTTTTTCTTGATCGACAGACACAAGAGAACTTGAGAGGGAGACAACAACGTTAGGGTTTTGGAGAGAAAAAATAAACTCACTCTTCAAATTGTAATGTCTATTCTTTTAAGGAAAAATATTTCACATGACTTAATATGTGTAAAATTATACATTCAATATTATACTTTTTTAACATTGTGCAAGGAATATCCTTGAATTTTTCTAAAAATCAAATTTCTTCTTTAAATAATTTTAAAAATTTAAAACTTGTTTAAAAACTATTTTCAAAATAATTTTTTTTATTTTTTTGTTATATAAAAACAAAAAAGTCAATTTATCATATTTTTTTCTAAATTATTTTTAAAAACTGTTTTGTAAAAATATAACTCCAAAAATATTTTTTAAGAAATATATGTTATGAATATCTTGTGTGGATGTCCATCATCCCGATCTTTCGGTTATCCTATCTGATAAGATATTATTTTCAGTAATTATCTAAGAGAACAATTATCACTAGAGAGTTATCCTACATCTGTATATCACTATTAAGACTCTATCACCTACTTGTATAAATACCTTCTTATACATGAATGGGAAGAATAGTTCACTCTCTTGTTTCTATCTTACTTCTCTCTCTCTCTACTTTTAAGTTATTTCATAACACGTTATCAACACGACAATTTACCTCCTACTTCAAGGTTAGTAATCTTTATATACAATTAGATTGCTATTGATTTATTTTACCCTTGAAGGATCACACCAATTTATATACAATTTGGTTTTTCTTATTTAAATCTCTCATCTTCTTGCTTCAAAAATATATGTCCCTAAAAGACTGTACCAATTTATGTGCAATTATATGTCTTTGAAGGACTGTACCAATTTATGTGCAATTATATGTCCTTGAAGGACTGCACCTATAAGTCTTTGAAAGACTGCACCAAAATATATGGCCCTGAAAGACTGCACCAATCTATGTGCAATTATTTGTCCTTGAAGGACTTCACCTATATGTCCCTGAAAGACTGCACTAAATTATATGTCCCTAAAAGATTACACCAAATTATATGTTCCTGAAGGACTACATCAAATTATATGTCCCTTAAGGACTACACCAATTTATATGCAAATTCTATTATTTTAGTTTGTCCCTGAAGAACCGCAACAATTTTAGTTGCTTCAAGTTTGTCTCTGAAGGACAATAGTTTAGGTGTAACAAATCTATTTTATCTCTTCTATTAAACTTTATTTTAATTTTTTTAATCACTCAGTATATTCATGTAGTTCTTTAATCAATTAATATGTATAGTTGCATGCATTTATTTAAATCTGCAAATAATAGCAATTACATCGATAGAAATGTAAAGATCTTTTTATGGTTATACTTGACTAGGAGATTATGATAAAAGTTGAATATGCCTATTCAATTATAACTTCTTTTAATGAATATGGATGAAGATCATGTATATATGCTCTATGATTTATATGTGTAGAAATTCTTGTTATTAGTACATGGTAAGTTAAGTAATGATTAACATTTATATCTTTTTTTTTCTTCAAACATTTATCTCTTAATTAAAGAGAAAGCACACGTCTATGTTGATTAACATTAAATAATTATGCTTACAACACTTTGGTATAAAAGAATGATTTTATTTCTCCTCTTAATAATAGATAGAAGACTACCATGAATTTACATGTTTTTATTATGATCGATTTTATTTGAAATGGTTCACTTTATTTATGAATGTTTATTGACTAGCATTATATTTTATGGTAGTCTTAACATATCGAACCTACTTGTTCTTTAAAAAGTATGACCACTAGAAAAATAAGTCCCATCCAACTGATATTGCTCCATTCCCTGAAGTGAATGTAGCAACATATGACCACTATGGTCATATTCAAATTCAAAGTCGTGATTATGGTGATTATTTCAAGAACATACCTTCCCACCAGAAGTGAAAAATTATATGGCTAAAAATCTCAACGATGGCTATGATTGACATAACTTATTTAGATGTTACAAATTCTTTTACTGATCATGATGAAAAAATTGATCATTTAATTGGTGATGGTAGTGTTCAAAAATAAGTTTTTTGTATAATTTCTATGACATTAAACTTTAGGGTTTTCCTTTTTCAGTACAATTCATTCTTTAAAGTTGTTATTTTATTTTATGTACTATTTCGTCATATTGACTATTTTTATTTTATTTTTCAATTAAGAATGAATGTTTTCTCTATTGATACCAACATCACTAATGAAGAGATTTGTCTCGTCGATAGTGGCACAATTCACACAATTTTTAAAGATGAAAAGTATTTTTCTCAATTAGTAATGTAAGGAGCCAATGTTAGTACTATATCTAGTAGTACAAAGTTAATTGAAGGTCCTGGAAGAGCTAGTATAATGTTACTTGGAGGAACAAAATTGCATATTGACAGAGCTTTATACTCTTCCAAGTCTTTCAGAAACTTATTAATTTTTAAGGATATCCGCTGAAATGGATACCAAATTGAGACAACAAATGAAGGAAATATTAAATATCTTCATATTACAAGTACAATCTTAGGTAACAAATGCATATTAGAAAAGTTTCCTACATTCTCTTCTGGATTGTACTATACATATATAAATACAATTGAAATATATGCAATTATAAATCAAAAGTTTACAAATTATAATAACTTTATTATTTGGCACGACTGATTAGTAGGGGTGTTCACGGTTCGGTTTGGTTCGGTTTCAGAGGTTCAACCAAACGAAACAGAACCGATTACATGTTTGTGAAAAAAAAGTAGACCTATTCGGTTTGAGATCAATTTGTAAAACCGAACCAAACCAAACCTATTGGTGGTTGGTTCGGTTTGGTTCAGTTGATCGGTTTTTCCCTGACCTTTTTTGTCAGCTTGTTAGTCCTGGTGCAACCTTTGAGCTCATGCTTCAAGTCTTCATTTTTTTTTTGATCTTCACGACTGAGCTTGTAGCCTCTTTGCTAATCTGAATCAGAGACTATTGCTTTGGGTAGATATTTATCGGAGAGCACGACGACTTGTTTGGTCCGATCGCACAGCTCATGGTGCTAGAATTGTCGGTATGCCCAGTGCCTAGGTCACAAGAACAGAGGGACGGAGCTTCAGCGGACCGAGATGACACTGGGGGTGAGGGGTCTTGCATGAAAAAAAATTAAAAAGATAAGCAATGGCCGAGTTGACATCAGAGGTGAGGGGTCTTGCATGAAAAAAAATTAAAAAGATAAGCAATGCTACTGATTATATGCCTGATCGTGATCGAGTCCTCGCCGTTGTGAAAAAATAGGGCAGAATATATGCAAAACTAGTAGTACTTTCTCTCCCCACAAAGAGCAAATACATGAAAGCAAACTAAAGAGAAAAAATATAGACGTTGGTCACATGGGACTCAAAACATTGTGTGGCGTACAACATTTATTACCATGATATAATAATTTTAAAAATGGAGAGCAAATTTTTATTTTAATTGGGTTATTTTTATTAAATAATAACCATAAAATTAACAACACTCTTGTAAGCCATTAAGAGGTGCAGTCAGTAAAATGCTGGCGCTGTGACTGGTGTGACAAATACAGCGGCGCGTTTGTTCGAGAAATGGACATTTATAACTGTGGGCGGCTGCTCAACAAAGCAATAAAATCGAGGAGACAAATTATAAAAAATATTAAAATTATATAATATATTAATCGGTTGGTTCGATTTGGTTCTGTTTAAATTTTTTTAAACCGATTATCAAACAGAACCAATCGGTTTTTTTAATAAAAATCGATTTAAATCGTTTATAATCGGTTTTGTTCGATTTTTTTTTCAGTTTGGATCGGTTTGGTCGGTTTAGTTCAGTCTGGATTGGTTTTGAACACCCCTACTGATTAGGCCATCCCAGATCAATTATGATGCAAAAAATAATAAAACATTCAAGTGGACATTCATTGAAGAGCCAACAGATTCTTCAATCAAATAATTTCTCATGTCCCGCTTGCTCCCAAGGAAAATTGATTATTCGACCATCACCAGCCAAAATTATGGGTGAATCCCTCACATTTTTAGAAAGAATACAAGAAGATATTTGTGGGACAATACACCCACTATGTGGACCATTTAGGTATTTTATGGTTTTAATTAATGCATCAAGTAAATGGTCACATGTGTGCTTGTTATCATCTCGTAACCTGACGTTTGCGAGATTACTTGTGCAATTTATTAAATTACGAGCACATTTTTCTAATTTTTCAATTAAGAAAAATACGCCTTGATAATGCTGGTAAATTCACTTCCCAAATATTCAATGAGTATTGTATATCTATTGGGATTGATGTTGAACATCCTATAGTACATGTTCATACACAAAATGGTCTTGCAGAATCATTTATTAAACATCTAAAATTAATTGTAAGACCATTACTTATGAAGTCAAAACTCCTAATATCTACTTGGGGACATGCAATCTTGCATGCTGCATCATTAATTCACATAAGGCCAACAAATTATTATGAACACTCCCCATTACAAATAGTTTTTGGTCAGGAACCAAATATTCCCCATCTGAGAATTTTTGGATGTGCGATATATGTCCCTATTGCCCCACCACAACGCACTAAGATGGGTCCTTAAAAAAAGTTCAGAATATATGTTGGATATGAATCTCCTTCTATAATAAAGTATCTTGAACCATTAACAAAAGATCTATTCACAGCTCGATTTGCTGATTGTCATTTTGATGAATCAGTTTTTCCAGCATTAGGGGGAGAAAATAAGTAGCTGAAAAGGGAAATTAGTTGGCATGAATTATCACTAACTTATCTTGATCTTCGTACAAAACAATGTGTACTCGAAATTCAAAAGATAATTTATTTGTAAAATTTAGCCAACCAATTGCCAGACGTATTTACTGACTTAAAAAGAATTACTAAATCATATATATCAGCTGCTAATGCTCCAGTTAAAATTGATGTCCCATTCGAACAATCCACCATTGCAAATAAGCCTGAGACCCGCATGAAGTGTGGTAGGCCCGTTGGTTTCAAAGATAAAAATTCTCAAAAAAGAAAAGGAGTTAAGTATCAAGATGGTTAAATCGAGGATTTAACATCTTCAGAAGAGTTCCAAGACATAATTAATGTTTTAGTTCCAGAAGAAAATCAGGTACCTGAAATTTGTGAAAATGAAGAGATCTCAATTAATTATGTTATGAATAGAATACGATGGAACCAACAAAAGGTCAACGTTGACAATAATTTTGTATATAATATAGCGCGCGATGTTTTAAATGATAATGAGAATCATGAACCAAAATCTATTCAGAAATGTAGGCAAAGAAATGATTGGCCAAAAATGGAAAGGCACAATTGAAGCAAAGTTAAAATCGCTTGAAAAGCGAAAAGTTTTTGGACATGTAGTCCGTACACCTGAAGATGTAAAACTAGTTGGATACAAATGGGTCTTTGTGCGAAAACAAAATGAAAATAATGAAATTGTGAGATATAAGGCAAGACTTGTTACCTAAGGTTTTTCGGAAAGATCCGAAATTGATTTTGAGAAAACATACTCACATGTGGTGGATACAACTACTTTTTGATATTTAATTAATTTGGCAATACATGAAAAGCTCGTTTTGTGTCTAATAGATGTTGTTATAGCCTATTTGTATGGCTCACTTAATAGTGATATCTATATGAAACTCCCTGAAGGATTTAAGTTGCCTGAAGCATACAATTTCAGTTCTCGAGTAGACTACTCAATCAAATTAAATAAATCACTTTATGGCTTAAAAAATCTGGGCGTATGTGGTATAATCGCCTTAGTGAATACTTGTTGCAAGAAGGGTATAGAAATGACCCAATTTGTCCATGTATCTTTATAAAAAGATCTGGAAATGAGTTTGCCATAATTGCAATTTATGTTGATGATTTAAATATTATTAGAACTCCTGAAGAGCTCCAAAAAGCTGTTAATTGCTTAAAGAAAGATTTTGAAATGAAGGATCTTGGAAGAACAAAATTTTGCCTTGAAATACAAATTGAATATTTAAATAATAACACCTTTGTGTATCAAGAAAATTATGTGATAAAGGTGTTAAAACGATTCTATATGGATAAATCACATCCATTCTGTACTCAAATGGTTGTGAGGTTATTAGATGTGGACAAAGATCCTTTCAGACCTTGTGAAAAGGATGAAGAATTACTTGGTCCTGAAGTACCATATCTTAGTGCAATCGGGGCATTGATGTATCTTGTTAGTCATACTCGACCTGATATATCGTTTACTGTTAATCTGTTAGCAAGATATAGTTTTTTTACCTACACGAAAGCATTGGAATGGAGTTAAGCATATACTTCGCTATCTTAAAAAAACAATGGATATGAGACTATTTTATTCAAATGTACCCGAGTCTGAGCTGATTGGTTATGCGGATGCAGGATATTTATCCGACCCTCATAATGGATGATTGCAAACAGGCTATTTGTTCACATATGGGGGTGCTACAATTTTATGGCGATCTATGAAACAAACTATCTTTGCCACATCAACTAACCATGCAAAATTTTTAGCATTACATGAGGCAAGTCGAGAATGTGTTTGGTTACGATTTATAATTCAACACATACAATAATCTTGTGGTTTGTCTAGAAATATGATTCCGACGATCTTATACGAAGATAATGCTACATATGTTGCCCAATTGAAAGAATGGTATATTAAAAGAGATAGAACAAAGCATATACTACCTAAATTCTTTTTCACTCATGATTTTCAAAAGAATGGTGATGTGGATATTCAGCAAATTCGTTCAAGTGATAATCTGACGGATTTGTTTACTAAGACACTTCTTACTACGACATTCGAGAAGCTGGTATATAATATTAGAGTTCGAAGACTTAAGAATATCAAATGATGTTATCATATATATTTATTCGATGATATCTTAAAGAGAAGAATGATGTACTCTTTTTCTTTCATTAGGTTTTTATCTCACAGAATTTTTCTTAGTAAAGTTTTAACGAGGCACATTCTTAAGGAATGGATATCTAAGAGGGAGTGTTATGAATATTTTGTGTGGATGTTTATCATTTTGATCTTTCGGTTATCCTATTTGATAAGATATTATTTTCAATAATTATTTAAGAAAATAATTATTATTAGAGAGTTATCCTATAGCTGTATATCACTATTAGGACTCTCTCACCTACTTGTATAAATCACCCCTCATACATAAATAGAAAGAATAGTTCACTTTCTTGTTTCTCTCTTACTTATCTCTCTCTACTTTTAAGTTTTTTCGTAAAAATATCAAGTTTGTTTAATTTTATTTTTTATTTTTAAAACTTATGTCTAAAATTTATTTTGTAGGATAAAAAAAATTCATTTGATAAATTATTTTAAAAATATTTTTTTTTTATTTTTTTTAAAAACAAAAAATAAAACAAAAAAACTTTTAATTATTTATATATTTTTTAGTTTAAAAATAATTTATTTTAGAATTTTTTTCTAAAATAATAATAGAAAATAATTATCAAATAATTTTTTTTATTTTAAAAATAATAAAAAATAAAAATTTATTTTTAAAAATAATTACTAAACAAGTTCGATCATTTTGTTTTTATTTTTTTTTATTTTTATGCAAAATTATTATTTTTTTTTAAAAAATATTTTTATTAATGATAAAATTATAAATAATTTATTAAAATTAATTTTCAATTATTGCAAAAATCACATAATTATATTTTTAAACACTGTTTTCAAATTTGTTTTGATGCATCACGCCACGGTCACAAATATGATTCTCATTATACTTATTGACTCTCAATGTCGATAGATGTTGAGTAATATAATGTTTGATCCCCCAAATCACGCATTTACTTGGCTTAACCCTATGTATATATCTCTAACTCCATTTGAAAATATTCCTTACCATCAAAATGAACTTAGGACAAAAGAGGTTAATTTTAATTTAAATCCATGGATAATAAAATGCTTTCAAACTCAAATTATTGGCATGTTCAATCAAATTTTTATTACAAAAATGTAAAATAAAGTAAAGCATTGACCTTTTAAACAAGAAATTTACCGCAGTTTGAACACATAACAAAACTATTTTTTTAGGTCATATTAGTATTTTTATATTTTTTGATATAAAGTTAATTTTGTTTAAAATATTAAAATCATATTTTTTTTATCAGTATATTTTTATAAACTTAAATCTTTAATATTATAAAATTTCTTTACTAAATTTAAACTTGTTTAAAGCTTGAATTGTAATTTCATTAGTTTGACAAAATTATTTGAAATTCTAGAAAATTTCATATACTTGGCCTATATAGCTTAAGAATGATTATGCTTATCATAACGAGGACAAGTAATGATTATGTTACTGTAAATCCCGCAAAAAGCAGGGTTTCATTGTGGGAAGCAGAAACATTTTATTTAAAGGTTTTAACTTTGGCAAAACCCTATTTTATCCTCCAGAGATAATATTATTATTAATTGGACACTAAAATTTTATTTGTGTTATTTTGATATTAAAAAATATAATTTTATTTTAACTTCATAAAATATTTGATAATAAAAAAATTATATAATATAATTTAAATATCTATAAAATAGTCAAATAATAATTTTGAGACACTAAAATGATACAATTTTTTTTTAAAATATCAAATTCAAAATAAAATTTTGAGTAAATTATATTTATTTTCTTTAAAAATTTTTAAAAATAAATTCATATCCTTTATTTTCAATTTCTATAAAAATATTTATTCTAATTATAAAATTATCAGTGAAACTTATATTATATATATATATATATATAGTTTAAAATTTATAATTGATTATAAATAACAATAAAAAATATTAAAATATTAAATTATTGTTTATAAAATTTTGAAATAAGAAAAATTAATATAATTTTTCTTGAAACTTGAGAGAAAATGTAAGTATAAATTTTATAAATTTTTTAAAAATATTTTTATTTTAATTTAAAATTAAGAACATAATATAATTTTTTTAAACCTAATTAACAAAAAATGTAAATTTTATCTTCAAAATTTTCACTCTACCAACCGACAAAACAAAAAGGAAAATCACTGGAAAAAGGGTAGAATGGGAAAAGGAGATATTTGAAGGAGTTTCAAAACCAGCTTTTTGCCAATCTCACCTCTCACCGTAGCTATTTATATCGGATATGGATCCTCTGCTGCGCCTTTGGCGCAGCAGAGAATGCTGCGCGGCCAAAACGCGGCTATTTAGCCGCGTTTTGGGTTTTTTTATTATCTTTTTTTATAATTTATTTTAATAACAGTATATTTATTTTAATTAAATTAAATTATCAAAATTTTAAAAAATTTAAAATTAAAAGAACCAATTTTTATTTTTATATTTAAAAAATATGTGTTTTAATTTAATTGTTTTAAATTTCAATTTTTTAAATATTTTAGTTAAAATAATAATCATTTTTTTTGTTTTACAGTAAATACTTCTTTTGATTTCTTAAAGATTTTAATTTAATTTTTAAAATTTTACTTTTATCAATTTAATTTTTTAAATATTAATTTATTTAAAAAATATTTTTAAATTTATTTTATTAATAAATATTTAATATATTTTTTATCTGTTATAACTACATAATTTAGAGATATAGTTTAATTAAATAATTATTTTAATTAGTATAAATGTAGTTTAATTTAATTTTAATTATTTATTTAAATTGAAATAAATTTATTGTTATTAAAATAAATTAAAAATAATGACAAACAACTTGTGTTTAATACATTTTTTCATCTATTATAATTAAGAATTTATATAATTAAAATAAAAATATAATTTAGGTAAATTGTTTTAAACAAATTTATTAAATTTTTATTGATAAAATTAAAATTAAAATATTTTTAAAGAAAAATAATTCTTTAAATAATATTTTTTTAAATAATTTATTAAAATAAAGTTAAAAATAATTTTTAAAATAAATAAATAATTTTAATGATTTAATTAAATTAAAATAAATAAATAAATAAACCAAAACGCGGCAAAAGCCGCGTTTTGGACGCACAGCATCCCCTGCTGCGCCAAAGACGCAGCAGAGGATCTATATCCATTTATATCACAATCTTCTTAAAGGCACTCAATCCTCTCTTCCTCTCTGCAAACTGAATATTCCTTCCAAAACCGATCAACCCTTTCTCTCTCTACATTCTTCTTATCTCTCACACTGTCCATGTAGAGCGAGATTCTCTCTGGAGAAAGAACCTAACATTCTTCTCGTTGTCTATATTCTTAACTTTTTAAGACCTCTGTTGATTTTTGCAGAGTGATACAAAGTGCAAAAGGAGATAAAAAGAGGCCCTTTGGTTCAAATTCCATCGGAATATCTGTGCCAAGGATTTCATTCCTTGTGTGATTCGCAATTTCTCGTTTACATATTGGTTGGGCTTACTGGGAATTCTATTGAGGAAAGGTTGAACGGGAAAAATTGAATACGAAGAGGGAGAAGAAACGAAAGAATTGATCTTTGAATCAGGGTTTTTTGGGAGGTGCGGGCATGGGGTTGAAGGGAGAAATATCATGCGAAGAAGCGAAGGAAGAGATTGAAGAGAAAGAAGTGAACTCAATGGCGTATTCGATCGGCGGTGGCAGGTTTCCGCAGCCGCAGAAACTGGTGGTTGGGTACGCCTTGACGTCCAAGAAGAAGAAGAGTTTTTTAAAGCCAAAGTTTATTGGCCTTGCCCGGTATTTATCCTGTTGCTTGGCATTTTTGACATTATTATCTCACCGTTTTCATCATAAATGGAATAACATACCGTTGATGATTGCATATTTATGTAACTTTGAAGTTTTCTTTGCAATTTCCAGAAATGGGTAGTCTATTAATTTTGATTCTGCTTTATGGCTAAAGCGGCTTTTGCGGAGGTGAGGGGACATGTAGTGTCTTTGTCGACGGTGATGGAGTTATTTTGTGCCCTGGCTATCACTTTCGCGAGCCGAATCCAGGCAACTGTTTTTTCTTAACTAACCCACATTGATTCACTTCTTGGTATCTGATATCTTGGTCTTTTCTCCGTTCTAATTTAAATGAGAATGTTCCACCACATATGCCCTTTGGTTAGTCGACACTCCACAATAACAATCCGAAGTCAAATTTTAATACATTGTTCTCTATTCCCGTTCTAATTTAAATGAGAATATTCCACCACATATGCCCTTTGGTTAGTCCACAATAACAATCCGAAGTCAAATTTTAATACATTGTTCTCTATTCAGATTAAATTATCCTAACTAAAAACCCTTCTTGCTTGTCTGGAATGTTATTTGGCATTCTCATCCACAAATTTTATAATCTGTTCACGGAAAACATTGCTGCTAATTGGGGATCATAATTATTAATTACAGGAAATGGTCCCTTATTTAATATGTCTTTTCTTTATTTCATTTTATAGTCTTAACTTAGAAATTTATTCTTAATGAGTTACTATGAAATATATTTGCCTGGCATTTTGTACTGAAAAAATAATAAAAAAAACCCGTGGATGAATTATCTTAGTTTCACTACAATCTTGACAACCCCACTAGTGATCCTTAAAGTACTGTTACATACGATGCAGGAATAAGGGGATAGTTTTTGTTTCCATTGATCTAAACAAGCCGTTGTCAGAACAAGGTCCCTTTGACATTATTTTGCATAAGGTTAGGGATATTTATTTCAAAACTTTATCATTACTGACTTGTAAATGTCTTCATACAGGGCCTTTTTGTTTCCGTAGTTTTGATTAATGGTTTTTCTGCCTTTTGTTCCTGATAGGCTGTTTCTGTTTTATAAACTGTTTCTGTTTATGTCTTCTGCATCATAGTCTGACAGGCTGCATGTTCTTTCCAGTTGTCAGGGAAGGAGTGGTGTGAGGCTATTGAGGTTTGTGAAATCCAAAATACTTCTCTTCACATTCACATTGTACTAGTAATCCTGCGTTTTTGTGATATTGTAATACACAATTCATTGTCTTGTATGAAATCATCACCCTCTACTAAAGCCTGGAATTAAGTATGAAATGAAGGTGATCAGCTGAAGAACTAAATCCTCTGAATTTTTAAAAAACTTATTGTTGTCTGACATAATTTGCAGAGTTCATGCTCTCCTCATCATGAATCATGATCAGATAGTTGAAATCAGTCTCTCAAGAATTCAAACAAGTGAGGATTTACTTTTTGTGATTAATCTAAATAATTTGATTAAGTGATGGTGAACTTAGTTGCCAAAAGAAGAAATTCTTTTATCTTTACTTCATTGTGTCTTAGGTGGAAATACTGTTTTTTTTAAGAATGTATTTATACATTAATTTTTAATAGACAAATATTTATAGTAGTATTCACTTTTCCATATAATTTGCCACTAATTTATAAATTGTTACACATTTTTTATCATCATAATCATTATATTTCTTGACAAAAATTTTATACCATACGAAATATTAAGTGATTGAAAAATGTATTTGTGAAGTAATTTTGACTTATATTAAATGCAAAAGAAATCTATGAATATTCATTTTAAAATAAAATTGGAGAATTAAGCAATTATATTTTAATTTTAAACTTCAAATATATCAAGGTTAAATTCAAATAAAGTCCCTTTAATCCTGATGTGTTGCCCTTCAAGGTCCTTTCTAGACACAGATATGTTTCAGTAGAATGAGGAGAGAGAAAGGGATATTCCTTGGATCCTATATCTACAAGTAGCAAGTATTTAGTAAAACTACCACAAATAGGGGGAGGGGGAGAGAGAAAAACTAGTCCATTAAAATTATGATAGAGGAATACAGGTACTAGCACACCTAATTAGTTGGTTGTCATTTGGGAAAGAAAAAGAAAATTTCTGATAATATCTGATGCATTCTCTCAATCTCTCTAATATAACTTCTTGATTGGAAGAGTTTGAGCAGTTGACAGTTGATTACATGTCACTATTGCATGATAATGCTGACTGATTGTCTTTACTCAAACCGTTCTATTTGTTTTTTTAATATATTTTGATATGATTGCTTCTTTTAATAGTATGCTTTTTCTGCTGGATACCGTGGAATCTTGTGGCTAGTAACCTTGGTTGGTTTTCCCAGCAAAGGCACAATAGAACCTTCTATATTTAATATACAGCCTTACGCATTTTTGCCATTTTCATTGATCTGGATGGAATTTTGTTATCTTGAAAGTTGTTCTTGTGAAAGCAGTTGCACCTTCTTTGTAGATAAAACTTGGATTAGTTTATATAAACTTTTCTTAAGAACAACTACGGGTGAGATTATAGTTTTAGTTTATTAGCCAATAATGCCACATGCCAAATTCTTATCTTTATCTAGCGTCCAGAATTCCAGATACAGATATTGATATGAGAAGGGGACATAAGATGATAACTACTGAAAGATGGTTTCACGTAATTAATATAGTAAATTAAATGTATAAGTCTCTGGTTCTCTTCATATATTGACTTGTGAAAATGATATGGAGAAATCTAATCTTTAAAAATAAAAGTTTGCTTTTCTGTTTCTTCTGTGAGGTGAAGAAAGTTTGTTTGATGGTGTAGTTGGTACTGGTATTAAACCATTTTTTTTTTTTGCTGTATTTGTTCACTAGCTAACCAAAAGTAGACTAGTTTATAATTGGAGATTGTGACATGCTTTCTAAGTAGTCTTTGAAGTCTGTGTTGTAAAGGGGGTGGCTAATTTTACTATTTGTTCTTATCTTTTTAATTTTGAAGGACTACAGGCAAAAACATCCAGAAATAATCATCCTTGATCCTCCAGATGCAATTCAACATTTACACAATCGCCAATCCATGCTGCAAGATGTGGCAGATCTAAACTTATCTGACTGCTTTGGTAATATATTTTCTATAATAAGAGATAGAAATTATAGCTCTTAATCCCAAAGGTTTGGGTTGTTTACATGAATCCTTAATCAAAACTATTTCGACATTAATTTGGTCCTGGGCTACTTACTCAACTAATCATCTTAGCATATAGTAGAAATGTAGGAACAAGTTTTTTTTTCCCTTTCATGTTTTAAGTTGAAACTGTAGTTCATATTTTGTACACTAGGCCTTTGTATTGCTGACCATATTAGCATTACTTATCAATTGTTGTTCTTCAGGAAAAGTTGGCATTCCACGACAAATGGTAGTTACAAAAGACCCATCATCCATTCCTTTCGAAGTTGCTAAAGCTGGAATGAAGTTACCACTAGGTATGTTTCCTTATTTTCATTTTCTTTTCTGGATCACTATTTTGGTGTGATGGGATGTGGTAGTTACTTTAACCTTTGGATTGGTGTGAATTTGGTCAATCTCTGCCTTGCTGTGACTGTGATCTTGGATGTTACATGAACAAATTTAAGTAATTGAATGAGCTTATCGGGCTTGGGTTTGCTCTGTTGGCTAACCCCGATCTCAAATATTATGTCTAATTAAGGAAGAATATATAGTTAGTGACATGCAGGGTTTTGTAGTTTGTTCTTATTATCCTTGTTGGTTATTTTTAGATTTACCGTCATCTTTGTAGCTTGTACTGATATGATTTTCAAAATATTCAATGTTCGCTTGTCATTTTCAGTCGCAAAACCATTAGTTGTGGACAGCAGTGCAAAGTCACATGAACTATTTCTTGCTTATGATGAACTCTCTCTCTTAGAGCTTGAACCTCCTTTAGTTCTACAAGAGTTCGTTAATCATGGTATGTGAATTGATACACAAGCCTTATTAATTTATGTGCTTAATTTACGTTGTAATCTATTTTCCACATGGGGGATGGGGGATTTGACATTGCAGGTGGTCTTCTCTTTAAGATTTATATTGTTGGTGAAACCATAAAGGTTGTCAGGCGTTTCTCTCTACCTAATATTAGTAAACACGAGCTATCAAAAGTAGCTGGTGTATTCCGTTTTCCAAGAGTTTCAAGTGCATCAGCTTCTGCAGATGATGCCGATCTAGATCCCAGTATTGCTGGTGAGAATCAATTTTCTCCCTGTCCCCTCCAACACCATGCCACCCTTACCCCCCTAAAAAATAAATTTAAAAAATACCCAACAGTTTGTTTAGTTATGAACTAGTGTTTCACCTGTATGTCCTAATCAATGGAAGTGTGTTTTAAAGTTTTATAAAGAGGTACTGCATGGTTGAACCTCCCTTAGAGTGAATCCCATTGTGCAGCAATTATTCTTCCTTCCCTTGTTTTTCTTTCATGAGACCTTTATTTAGTTAGGTGATTATGCCAGTTGACACATGCAAATAACTGCTCTGGAGTAGATGTTTGCAACTAGCAGCTCCTTTCAACTTTATTTAGCATTGTTATTGCAGAACATCCACCGAGACCTTTGTTGGAGAGGCTTGCAAGAGAGCTTCGTCAAAGATTGGTAAGTTTATATTATTTTACTGCCTTTTGTTGAAGCAGGCACTTTGATTTCTTGATGATATACTTAAACTAAATTGTCACCATGTCTAGGGTCTTCGTTTGTTCAACATAGATATGATCCGGGAACATGGGACCAAGGATGTGTTTTATGTCATTGATATCAACTACTTTCCTGGCAAGTACAAATTATTTGGTTTTAAGCGAGTTTGCTAGTTTCTGATTGTGTCATCTGAAATCTTTTTTGGTGCTGGTTCTTTATACTCTCATGCCATATTCGTCCCTGTTCAGAGGAATTCCTCCTTTTGTGCTGGGGAAAGATGGCATGCTTTTTGTTGTTTTTGTCTATGCACAATATGTATAGGTCCAAGAAGATAATTGAATGTGAACTTCACTCCAGAAAACAATTTGCTCAATGCTTGTCAATACTAGAATTAAAGTAAGCAATGGAGATTATATTAAGAAACTTCTGAAGTCAGGATGTTTTCATCGTTGATAAATTTTTTTTTTTTGGGTGGATTAGAGGTATTAAAATTATATAATTTCAAGCCATACACAGTTAATACTGAATGGCCGGATTAAAAGAAATGCTCAAAGCCGCTTGGTGTGGTTTAGTTTTGAGGGGTTGAGTAATTTGCTAGAAGTCACTTAAGTACAATCTTTCATGCCATTAAGTACCAAAAAAGAAAAAGATAGTATTTGGTCACAAACTAGTCTATAATTTTATTTACTGAACTGAATGTATGGCAACCAAAGTCACCGTAGCCAGAAAATTTCATGGATTATGATTTGTTTGGGTGCCTTTCAAAAAGAATTTTGGAAGCACAATTGAAATCTACAGATTTTTGATTTTATAAAATATGGTACATTAGAGTAGCTGTCTGATCGATATGTTGGTTTGACTACCAAGTTTGAAAATTATCTTTGCTTCTCAGGAGGAAGGGTTCTAAAGTTGTCTGCAAATGCACTCTAATATTTGACACTAATATTTTGCATTCATCCACTGTTTTCTCTGGGTTTTTCATGCCCATTGTCAATTACGTATAATTCAGCATGTTAACGATTTCTTGTTTGGGTTCTTGGTAATGCACATACTGCGTTTGCTGATATACTGGTTGAACATTATGTTCATTTTACATGCTGCAGGATATGGGAAAATGCCAGACTATGAGCACGTATTTACAGATTTCTTACTTAGCCTAGTGCAGAGCAAGTGTAAGAAGAAACCTGCTAAATAAGGCTAAGGGAAGTGTATATAGATCCATTCTGTGGTTTCTTGGAAATTGGGGAACACTGGTTCTAACTTCATCTACAAACTGTTATTTTTGAGGCAGTTCTTACGATTATCATGGGAAGACTTGCTGTAATTCAGCGACCTAAAAAACCAAAAACAAAGAGAGCAATTGCTTGGTCGCTAATATGAATGTATGGTGGTACTGCATTTTCTTTTTTGTTTTATTGGCTTGGGTCACCAAAATAGTGATATCATTAAACAGACACCAAGGTACAAGATCTAAAATTTAATTTAACAAGTTTAAACCTCTAGAGATCAAGAACAAAAGCCAAAAGTTATTAAGTTATATACTTTCTAAGCAAAATTATTAGTTTACAATACAAGAAAATAAATATAATCAATTTTACAATTATATAATAAATGAATAGTAAGAACACTCGAAGATTTTTATTGAGATAACATGCCTCAATCTTTTATGAGAACTTTGTATTTTCAGAAGATTTATTCTTCTTTAGTGTGGAGGGTATTGTTGCAAATTGATAAATTGTAAATTTTTAACTCGCCAAGATATTAGACAATAAAATGTTGGTTTATTGATTTTATCTTAAATTAAACTTTGTATCGTCAAGTGTCTCGACGTTTTTTGTTTCTTGACAGTATAAGGTTGGACGGTTTATTATTATTATTATTATTTTTTGATGGGCGATTTGTGTTAATTGAAGCTGTCATAATGTGTTTGACGGTATTCGTAAAATTAAATCTTGTATCGTCTTAAATGAAACCTTGTATCGTCAAGTGTTTTGACGTGACAATATAGGGTTCAGTGAAAGGTTTTTTTGTGCCTTGACTGTACAAGTTGGACGATTTATTATTATTTTTTTTAAAAATTTTTTTAATGGGCTATTTGTGTAAGTGAAGCTATCGTAATGTGTTTGACGGTACTCGTTAATTTTGTTTTTTATCATTGTTTGGGCAGCCTATAAACAATTAATTTTTCTCTTGAACTCCCATAAGATAAGAAAATTGACAAGCAAAATTACGTAAGAGTACAAATCCTAAGACTTTATTACGTCAAGGGGAGACACCGCATAAGTGAGAGAGAGAGAGAGAGAAGTGAGAATATTGTAGAGAGGGGGATGCCATGGCTGCCCTCTCCTCAATTTTTTCTTTATTTTTTGCTGTTTGGGATTGAAGTTTTTTTAAGAGAGTTTTTTTTTTTTTTTTTACTTTTATTAGAGATAAGTTTTTATTTTTGTAGAAGTTTTAGAGCTTAAGGCTCTAAATTCAGATATATAACTTTGTACTTAAATTAAGAAGAGAAAAATTAAATTTATAATTATATAATTTTTTAAATAAAATAAAATTGAAAAGAATTAATTTTTAAAAATAGTCAGAAAATTACAGTCTTTTATAAAATGCGTCTATGTATTTTTTCAATTTTTTTGTTATATTAGTTGAGTTGTGTATTATCTTTAATTTCTCTAATTATAATACTTGATTTTTCTACAAATTAATGTATTTAAGAGTCGAATTTAAATAATCTCTAGTTTAATTTTTTTGTATAACTGTACTATGCCATCAGGCCACTATCAAAAAAAAAAAAGAGAGTACAAATGTTAGATTGGTTGAATATTAATTAATAAAGGGAGTGAAATTAAACATCATATTAGAGAGAAACAAATTAAGGAATTTTAGGGTTCACACAAGACTTTCGAATGCTTTATTTATTTATTTTTAAAGTGCTAAAGGCTAATGCTTAGTAGCGTATAGTATCTCGCATATGATAGAATCAATGAATGCTATTCTTCAAAATGATTTTACTTTCCTGATGTTCAAATTAGAAGATAGAAGAAAGCAATATATATTATGTAATTTAAATATAGATAAATCCCAACAAATTTATATGCATAACGTTATTTTTTAAGTATAAATCAATAAAATAAGTTCGAGTTTAACGGTTGAAATTTTTTTACAATAGTAATAATTTGAATATGTGAAAAACACTTATAAAAAATAGACAATTTCAATATTTTGAATGACATTATCCTTATACTCAAAATGTTTTCTGTCAAAAGCAAATACACGCGCGCGCGCGCACACACACACACTATATATATATATATATATATATATATATATATATATATATATATATATATATATATATATATTTCATTTTGCAAGTAATCAAACTTTATATAGTTTCCTAAATTGATCAAAATGAATTTTATTGGAGGTCATATAGAATATCTAAGATGGTAATGTATTTATACTTGACAACCATATATTTCTTGTACAAACGAAAAGGAAAAGTAATTCTTTTATGGGCTGTAAAGTTAAAATATAGTATTTTAAAATAGTGCTTTCAGAGTATTAACTTTTCAGTAGGTTACTCTAACTATTATATTTTTTTTTAAGTTACCCTTCAAATAATTACAACTTATAAAATAGTAATAACTAAAAATATTTTTATTAATTACATTTAGAAAAAATAATTATATTATTAAAATTTATTATAAGGTTTAATCTATCCACCTCTAAAGCTAATTTTTTTGATGAAATTAATAACTACTTTGATATCCACAAATTCTATTAATATTATGGTTTATAGGAATGAAAAATTCGGGTCAATAAATAAAGTTTCTCCATGCTGAGGATTTAGAAACTTGAAAAAAAGAAAAGAAAAGAAAAAACATTTCTGCTTTATGTATTTCATATTTTTTTTATTGAGATTTAGTGGACTTATAGTGTATTAGTATGTATGTTGTTGATTTTCAATATTTATCTCCAATTTTTTTTTTTTCGTTCTTTAAATAAGTTCTTATCTAGTACATAACTTCCTCACAAACATAGAACTTTCTTTCAAATATATATTCATTTAGTGACAATGGAGTTATCTTCAAAGCTGATGTTTTCAAGTTTGGGTCTCGGTCGAAATCAAATGAATTAGAAAAAAAGAAAAGAAAAGAAAATATTCATCTGGAAGTTTTAAATCTAGCAAACAGTGTACTCAATTCAGTGTCTTTTTTTATAATACATATTAATAATAGATACATAGAGTTCCTATGTGATGATAACTTCATAAATACCTGAAATAATATCATTACACGAACTTATATATTCTCTTTCTAATTTCTGCACCTCAAAATTGGTTATTATATGTATAAATAGAATGTTTTATGTTTATGCGTTGTTGTTGCAACCCATTTGAAAAATTGATGCTAACTTTCCATATACTTTTGATCCTCAATGCTCTGAAACCTCTTGAAATTAAGAGAAAATAATATATATAGAAATCGATGTTAAACATAGTCTACAAATTATCCCAAGTTAATAATACTGAAGAATTTATATTTTCCTTTATCATTTTCTGTTAAATCTCTTCATTATTTTTCTCATGAACTCATAGGAGGAATATCTTTGGGAATGAGTGTTTTATCTCATTATTACACTGCTTCATACAGAGCATTACAACAAGAATAGGGGGAAGTATCACTAATTTCAAAAATCCTTGTTAGATAAGAGGAAACTTAATTTGGTATTCATGACACTAGAAGAAAAGCAAGACATAGTGACAGTTTTTAAGTGGACATAACGACGGTGGTTTTCACCGTCGTTATGACATTTCATGACGGTTTGTAAACCGTCGTCGATCTCAGGTCTTAGCGACGATTTTTGTCAACCGTAGGAATAACCGTCGTTATGCCTGATTTGACGCGGAAGACTCTTTGATCCAGTGGTGTGTGGCATTGTAAGTTGTCTTCTGTTCCGTTTATTCTTCGCGACCACATCCTAATTAATTACATAGAAAAAATAATTAGTCACAATAATTTAAAATTTAAATTTGATAAATATATTAATATACACGACTTACCCTAGACTTCGCGTCAAGGCGATAGTCTATGAAAGTTGTTTACTGATCAGGTGGGATGTCGGCCGGGACTTCACTCCATAGCTGATCTCTGGTCTTCGTACCGTCATACGCTAGGCGAAATAAATTGTACCGTGCGGCTCTCCATTTCACGCCTAGTGACTGCATGATCAGTTTTTTGTGTTGATCCGTCATATTAAAATGCGTCTACAAACGAAAATAAAAAATTAGTTACACATATATTGCACATGAATGACAAATAAATATAATTAATTACAAAATATATATGTTTCCATACCTGAACGTTGTTTACGAAGACATTCATTTTCGACTGCTGAAGAATGCTCCTCCAGTCCCTATAAGAGATCGAGAATAACCGAAAGTTATTCCCGATGGTGCCGAGAAAGACACCGAGCAAACCGCCACTATCTCCGATAGCCTGGTGGTTGTCGTTGAACTGGACAACCACCTTTGACCCCTGAGGCAAGGCCCATACGTTGTGAACAGTCAACTGTCTGGACGTCACCTGTCCGGTCCCATCTGTCATAATGTAGACAATTATATATTATGTTACTATATCAAAATTATTAATACGGGACAAAGTGTACATATTTACAATACTCACCGACTACATCAACAGTCCAGCTTCTCTTGCGTCTGCGCTCCTGCTCACCGGGCTGATGCTCCTCTTCCTTACCGCCAAAGAGCGTATCAAAATCGAAGGAGTAATCATCGTCCGGTGCCTGAGCGTCTGGTGGGGGGAGTGTGCAGGGCACGGCCTGTGAATCTAGTGAAATGGAGGCACTGGCAGGGACTAACGACGTGATAGCCTCCGACTCTCCTCTCCGAGAGAGAATGGTGTCGGGCTCCATAGTGGGTTGTTCGCCCTCGCTGATCTCCCCGCGGGGCGGGAGAGTGTCAGAACTAGACGCCCCTGCCGTGTAGAGTGATCTAGCCCTTTTCATTGTCATCGCTCCTGCTAAAATGAAATTAATAAGATTAATCAGCGCATAAAACAAATACAAAATAAACATTGCCTAATAAAAGTTATGGAAATAAATAAGTTAGAACAATAATTATAAGTAGTCTAATCTAAAATATATGTAAATAGGCGGCAACATCAAAACTAATACCGTAACAAGCATAAATTAGCTTCTCCTTCTGAAAATAATCTTTCTAAATTTTGCGCGTGTAACGGATCGCTATCGTATATGAGATTTTCCTCTTCATCGCCCATCTCGTATAAGTCACGAGGTTTCAAATGCATCACTATACTCCAGTTCTTGTCTAGCTCATCTTGTACATAGTACACTTGATGAGCCTCAGATGTCTGGATATATGGCTCATCATCATCAATTTCACCAGTGTGAATCAACCGAGAAAAATCAACCGATGTCACCCCAAATTCGTCAATTGCAATTCCTCTCGATGTGGTTGTGTTGGCCCACATACACTTAAATAATACGACTGTAAAATGACCATGGTAGTTTAACTCAATAATGTCCAATAGTTTTCCGTAATACGGGACGCCATCGAATTGCATGTTCCTGTCACTACTACTTGTATAACTCCTCGTCCCGAACGTACCGTAAAGTCCACTATTTTGAGATGTCATCCCTTGATCTCGCTCTAAAGTTCAAAATTTGAATCCATTTATGTTGTAAGCACTGTATCGACGCGCTCTATCTAGTGGACCAAGTGCAAGAAATTTTAAATCGGCACACTGCGATCCATCATCAGCAATTGCGATCTGAAAAACGAATAAAGAATGAGTTGTACTCATATTTGACAAATGAATGAAGTGTGACCATGTTGAAATACTTACACGACGGGAAAACCAGGAGACAAATTCTCTATGGATTTTTTTATCTATCTCGATAGATGTCCACGTCCGACTTCTCAAACTATGCCGTACATAGTCCCTAAATTCCCTGTTGAGTAAACATTGTCTAAACACTTAATGCTACATAAGACCAAAAATTGTATAAAACTTGAGTCAAGTGTGGGTTAACTTACTGTAAGTAAGGATCAACTTCTTTGCAGTTTGTTAAGACATGCTGATGGACCTGCAATTTTTTTCGGGAAAAAAGTGTGAAATATTCAAATCCACTAGCCGGTCTCCCAATTGGTGGAAACAAACCACTGTCAAACGTCCCAACATCGGGTCGATCATCCACACGAAGAGGACGATTGAAGATAGTGTCAACACCATCTATGTACCTGGAACAGAATAATAAAACTTCTCCTGCAACGTACGACTCTGCTATTGAGCCTTCTGGCCTTGCTCTATTCCGCACGAAAAATTTAAGTTTGCCCAAGTATCTATACAATATAGATTAAATGAATAAAAGTGGATTAACAATAATGCAAAAAATTTGAATTATGTGTTTTTAATGTTTTACTTTTCAATGGGATACATTCATCGATATTGAACTGGTCCTCCTAACTTCGCTTCTATGGTCAAATGTACAGTCAAGTGCACCATGACTATAAAGAAAGACGGCGGAAATAACATTTCAAGATGGCACAGCGTCATAATGATTCAATCTTGAAGTTGATCAAGTTCATTAACGTTCAAAACTTTAGAATAAAGTTGCCGAAAAAATGAATATAACTCGATCAGAACGGCAGATACCGGCTTTGAAAGTGTCTTTTTTATGGCTAACGGTAATAGTTGTTCTATAAGGATGTGACAGTCGTGACTTTTTAGTCCTCCGATCTTATGCTATCTTACGTCAATACATCTGGAGATATTACTTGAATAACCATCAGTGTGAACAAAGCAGGTGGATATTTACTGTCCTCATTTGGCCACAGCTCAGACCTCACACCTAACTCCTTTAAGTCTTTTCGCGCATTTAAGTGATCCTTCGAACGGTCAGAATCATTAAGTAAAGTGTAAATGATGTTGTCGCAAACATTTTTCTCAATATGTATGACGTCAAGATTATGACGCAACATATTATTCGTCCAATACGGAAGTTTGAAAAATATACTTTTCTTACACCATTGTTGAGTTCTAGCATCAACCAAACTCTGGCCTCGGGAACGCCGTTGTTGAGTCTCAACATCAGATTCCACATTTTTTTTGAACACAACTTCAATATCATCGACTTGTCTTAAAATGTCAACGCCACTCGGTTGTGGAGGAGGGTTTCGTCTTTCCTCTTTTCCGTCAAACCTATTGCGGGCCATCCTAAATTTATGACCTGAAGAAAGAAAGCGGCGATGTCCCATAAAACACCACTTCCGATTGTGAGGGAGACGGACTGGAGTAGAGTCAAAGTTACAGTATGGACATACTAATCCAGTATGAGTATTCTAGCCTGATAAACATAAAAAACCAGGAAAATCACTTATTGTCCACAAAAGAGCTGCATGCATATTGAACATTTCTTTGCTAAAGGCATCATACGCCTTAACACCTTCAACCCATAACTCCTTCAACTTTTCAATTAGTGGTTGTAAAAATACATCTATATTATTCCCTGGTGCTTTTCTCCCTGGAATTATCATTGACAACATGAATGAACTCTGTTTCATAGACATCCAAGGAGGAAGATTATACGGAATCAGCACAACTGGTCATATACTGTAACTTGTAGATAGGTTTCCAAATGGATTGAAACCATCCGTTGCAAGGCCCAAACAACATTTCTCGGATCTGATGCAAATTGAGGATTTAGAAGATCAAATCTCTTCCATGCCTCAGAATCCTTTGGATGCCTCATGGCACCGTTAGAAATTTTGTCTTGAGCATGCCATCTCATAAATTCAGCAGTTTTGGAAGACATGAACAACCTTTGCAATCTTGGCTTAACTGGAAAGTATCTTAAAATTTTATTAGGCACCTTTTTTCGCTTCTTCCTCGTTTGTTTCGGTTTCCACCTTGATGCGGAGCACTTTGTACAAGTTTCTCTATTTTCATGCACACCCCAATATAACATACAATCATTCTGACATGCATGAATTTTTGTGTAGTTCAACCTCAACTTGTTAATGACTTTTTTAGCCTCGTAAAATGAAGGCGAAATCTTGGCATATGGGAATGCATCGACAAGCAACTCAAGTACCATTGACATTGCTTTGTTGCTTAACCCGCACAAACACTTAATGTGATACAACTTCACCAAAAAAGACAATTTAGAATACTTTTCACACCATTCATAGAGTGGTTGTTGACCATCATTTAGTAACTCAAAAAAATATTTGACACTATCATCCATCCTTTCTGCTGACTGTGAAACTGGCATATCCACAGAATTGATGCTCTCATTTTTGGGGTGAATCCCGAATGCATCACGGACAATGTTCTGCATAGGGTCATCTCGAACTATGGGTTTAGAGACCTCAATTGGCATTATAGCATGTCCTACAACAGTTTTTCTGTAATCATTTCTCCGTTCAAACTCCAGAAATTGTATCCCGTCGGACATAATTTGGCGATCAAGTGTTGACACACGACCTCGATGAGTTGCCATTTCTTGAATCTACACTTTGGGCATGTGTATATTATTCTACGTTCTACTCCAGAGTTGGCATTTGCGAATTTCAAAAATCCGTCTAAACCATTAAGGTACTCTGTTGATTATCGAGGTTTATTCATCCAAGATTTATCCATAGCTGAAACAATTTTGAAGAGGGTTAAAATGATTTACGTGTAAAAAATGTTTAACAAACTTGATGGTAATTAACATTTAATGAATCACCGAATAAAAAATCTTCATCATTGGTTCGCTATAAATAACGAATCCTGATCCCAAAAAGATTAAGAAATATATATAAGAGAGAGTGAGAATTAGAGAAATAAGATACCTATTTGACTTTAAAAAAATGTATAATGTATGAAATTTATAGATTTCATTGGCAGGACTTGTCGCACCTTATTAAAGTGGGATAAATGATGTCTCCGCCTTGCATAATATGAAATAAAACACTTGAAATATCTCTACAAATCCAAGAACAAAAATTCTAACTTTTGAAACAGTGCCATTGATAAAGTCTTTGATCATGTGCTAATTTTATTTGATTCTCCTAATGTCGTCAATTTAAAAGATGAGTTTCATGATCGAATCTCTACGAATCTTAACTTTTTGGGAAGGCCAGTCATTAGCAGCAAAAAATAGAATTATGAGTTTATATCTACCGCTAGGATTTCAATTATAGTATTTATATGATAAAATTTCTAACGAATTCATATAGGGAATTGAAGTTTCAATTCCCTATCTGAAAGAGTAAAAGTAGTGGCCCATATCCGTCGTCATATATTCAAGAATAATTTCATTTAATTACATCTAAGATATTGTTACTTTCTTAATTGAGAATCTAGTATAAAAACATAGTGTACTAAAACTGACTGTATTAATATTTTTTTTAAAATTATGTTATAATATATTTGCTTTCAAATTTTAAAAACTACGTGTATTTTTAAATTATTGTTTTAATTCTTTTAAACCAATTCCTAATACTAATTTCGTCTATTTACTAATATTTATTACTTTACCTCATCACTTGAACAAATATTTTAATATTTTAGAAACAACTGTAATAAAATTTGACTATTACTAATTTCTATATATTATTTAAAAACGTTTATCAATATAATAACTATTTTTTATTCATTTGCATCAATTTTAATTATATTTCTTAAATACTAAATAACTTATATTTAAAACTAACTTCAATATCATTTTATACAAAATTTATAATATTATATATATTTGTTAAATTTATATTAAAACATACGTATATTTTTAAAATTGTGTCACAATTTTCAAAAATATTTTTTAATACTTAGTCTGTCTATTTATTAAAATTCATTATTTTACTTCATCAATTACACTTCAATTAATATACTAAATTTATGTCATTATATATATTTGTTTTCATTTTTTAAAACCTACTTGTAATTTTTTTTACAAATACTATTTTTAACTATGTGTGTTTAATAATGTTTTTCATATTATTCTATCAATACCGCCTCAAGATCGCTATTTTTTGTTTTTATAAATCATTTCTAATATTAGATACAAATATTTTACTTCAAAAATAATTAAGGCTAACAATTCAGCTTATTAAAAAAGACATTACGTCTTACATATTTTCAACGGACATAATATATTATAATATTAAACATCATAAACATTGTAAAAGTACAAATTTTTTTAAATTTACTCATCTATGTACATCATAATGTAAAATATATTTCTACAATAAATATTAAGTACATAAAATATATAATACTATCGCATTTTAACATACAATTATTTAAAATAAAAAAATTACATTACATACCTTCAAAATGACTCCAAATAAACAACAGACAAAAATCGAAATCAAAATTGAAGTATCGTCACAAAATCTAAAAAAAAAAACATAAAAAATAATATAAGAAATTATTTTAAACATAAAACATAAAAAAATCAAATGAAATTAAAAAATTAAATGACATATCTTAACAAAAATAAAGAGAAGCAGTTAACCACAACACCAATACTCGCAAATCACAACAAACACTCTTAGTAAATATATCATACGAAAAACTTGAAACCAAATTTGTTCGTAAAACAAATAGAGAGGACCAACGTATATATAGGAGGACGCGGGATTTAACGACAATTTAAAACCGTCGCTATACCTATGTAAAACCGTCTTTAAACCCATTTAACGACGGTTTGAAATTAAACCGTCGTTAAATTTTAATTTAACGACGGTTTCATGAAACCGTCGTTACATTTTGCGATTCCCGATCAACGGTCCGAATTTCGAACGTTATAACTCCACGACGGTTTAAGAAAACTGTCATCAAATAACGACGGTTACTAGTAACCGTCGATATTTAACGACGACTATATGTTCATCCATCGTTAAATAATGACGGTTTATAAGAAACCGTCATGGTTTGCCGTCACCTTTCTACGGTTTCGATAGCGTTAGACAGATTACCACGGTTTGATTTGAACCGTCCGTATATAACGACGGTTTATAAACCGTCGCTAAAGGCAGGTTTGGAGACGGTTATTTCCGACCGTCGTAAAACATCCATTGCCATTCCCCACATTTCTTGTAGTGTGAAGAAGCAGAGAAAATTTTTTATCTGACAAAAGAAAATGTTTCAGTAAATCATAATAATAAGATAAAAAAGTATTTAACAATAAATTAATTTTATAGAATTTGGGCAACAATGGATAAATTATAAATTAAAAACAAATCTCCATGTTTCTCATCCAAGTGAGAAAATTTTAAACCAATAATGTATTATCTAATATAAAATAATACTTTTATTGATTTCATCAGTTAAACTTATCCTTTTTTTATTTAAAAATAATAATAAAGAGATGAGATGAGATCAAGATATTCAAGGCTATTTCCTGGAATTTTCTTAATGCATTTTCTTTAGTAACAGCTGAATTTTCTAAGAGAACAGTATTAACAGCCTAAAACCACCATTCTTTACATTGAAGTTCCTGCCATATTAGCCTAAAACCACCATTCTTTACATTGAAGTTCCTGCCATATTGGCCTAAAACCACCCTTCTTTACAGTAAAGTTCCTGCCATAATAGCCATTCCAAGAGATTCCAAAATCTCAACCCAGAAAAAATTTGAATGTAACTAAAATGTGTGATAATTGTTGAAAAAAAAAATGTTTTCTTGCCAAACCAGTGAGTTAAGCCTATTCACCAATGGCCTATAAATTGATCCCATCTATAACCCCTTTCTAGTGCCATTCAAGAGCTTCAACTTCATTTTAACTTCGTTTTCTTTCTGTCACTCTCTAGTTTTATTCTTTTTGCAGGTTCTAGCCATGTCGAACTCCTCGATTTCCAGGAAGGGCAAGGGTCGCCAAAAGGTGGAAATGAAAAAGATGACCAACGAGAACAACCTCCAAGTCACCTTCTCGAAGCGACGAACTGGTGTCTTCAAGAAGGCCAGTGAGCTGTGCACCCTTACTGGTGCAGAAGTTGCTCTCGTTGTCTTCTCGCCTGGTGACAAGGCCTACTCTTTTGGCCACCCAAATATTGAGGCTGTGGTTAAGCGCTACCTTACTGGATCCCCACCATCCCAGAAGATCTATACTTCCAACCAATTCCTTGAGGCTCACCGCAATGCCAATATTTGTGACCTCAATGCGGAGCTCACCGAGGTCATGAACCAGCTTGAAGCTGAGAAGAAGCATGGAGAGGAATTGGACAAGCAGAGAAAGGCGATGCAGGCTAACTACTGGTGGGCTGCCCCACCTGATGAGCTTACAGGGCCAGAGCTACAGAAGATGAAGGAGTATCTAGAGGGCCTGCAGAAGAACCTCACTCGCGAAACTGATCGGCGCCTCCTTATCCAGAGTGCTTGCAACAACCTAACCCAGTTCCATGCAGGCAGCTGCTCCTCCTCCGACCAGGTGCTATCCCCACTGCAGGCAAAACCAGGTCAGGTGTTTCCGCCGCTGCCGCGAATGATTCAGAAAGCTGGGGTGCAAAATCCAATGATGTTTGACGGAAACATGGGACCGTTGCCACCCCAAGGGTTCAACAATGTGGGTGGATATGGACTTGCAGGACCAAGGTTTTACTGATCTACTGAGGTTGCCCTTTTAAAGGACGATGCCCTGTTTTGAACTTTAGTTGTTGAATTCCCTTATGTTTTAATTCTCGTGTGGTTTCTGTTCAGGTTTGAAGATGACGATGGGTCATGTTTGTTATAGTCATATTATTCCTTATGTTTAATCTTATGTTTTCTTGAATCAAGGCCATTTTTATTCGGTATCCATATCTCTTCAAATCTCATCTCCTGATGTTCAATGAATCTGGTAAGTAATAGGTTTAGTCTCAATCTGGTAAAAGCTTAGAAATTATCAACCGCAAGAAAAATAAAATAAAATTAACGACATATCTCTGAGGATGAAGGTCTGTGTTAAGCCGAAAATTGTTTATGGGACAAATCACGGCAAAATTACATGAGATGGTAATTAATTTATGGAAAAATAACACTTCACCCTGATTTATATTTTTTATGGTAGTTTTTCTCTTAATTTAAAAATTATTGTAATGTCTTCTTAATTTATATATCCATTACAAATAGTTGTTAAATCTAATGCCCTTACTATCGCGTGCTATTTCTACTTACTTAACCATGTAAAATGATAAAAAAAACCCCTTGATCAGAAGTTATGAGAGTCATTTATGGGGAGGAACATTTTGGTGATGATTGCAGTGCATGTAATACTGAAGACATTAGGTTTAATGACAATTTAAACCATATATTATTCTTTGTAATAGATATATAAATTGTGAAGAAAACATTCTAATGATTTTTATAGTAAGAAAAAAAGCTGTAAATAATAGTATAAGTCTGGTGGGGTTAATTTATTTGCAATTGCGATGTATTCCAATGGGTTTAGGGTGAGGCTTTTCAGTCACAACAATCCCACAATTTGTATCCTAATTCGATCCACATGTCAAACGAACAATGCATATTTGGTTGCTTTGTTTTTTCCCTCCTAAAAAAGCCAATTGTTTTTCGAGCAAATAAAAGGTTTTGAATTTTGGATAAGCAGTTTCCCAGATACTACTTTGTCCGTTTATAACTTTAGTTCGTCACATAGTAATACTCAGATTCTCATACTATTGCAATTTGAAAAATTTGTAAAAAAATATTTGTACACAGAAACAATTACAATACTTCAAACAAGACTATATTATATCTAAAGAATACAAAAAGAGAAAAAAAAAGAATTATGAGAGCATTTAGGCTGGTTCGTCGTATGGTGAAAGATAAGGATTTTAGACTTGGCCTTGCTTTTGTTGCTGATTTATCTTTTGAAGTCCCTAAGATAGGAAAATTACAAGGAAAAATCAAAGTACAAATCCTACACTGATCCGATCTTGATTAGTCAAGGGGAGTGAAATTAAGCATAAGAAAGAAACATAGAATTATATGGGTTTTTTTTTTGGGAATGCCTTATTTAATTCTAAGTGCCAAAACATTATGCATCGGTAGCTTAATGGTATATGATAAAACCAGTGAACGTGTTGTTAATATTCTTCAAAATTATTTTATTTTCTTGATGTTCAAATTAGAAGATAAAAGATAGCAATATCCATTTGCAAATTAATTACAGATAATTCCCAGTATATTTACATCAAGAATATTATGTTGAAGTATAAAAAATCAATATACAGAAGAAGAAAAAAAGAATTTTTTTTCTTATAAGATATAAATAATGTGATAAAGAATGCAACCTTAATATAGTTTCCTAAACTGATCAAAATTAATTTGATTTGAGGTCCATGTATATTATAAAACATCTAATATGGTATTACGTGAAAGAATATGATCTGATAACCTAGAAAATCAACTTAAATGCTAAGCTACAGCATCCCCATTCTGGAAACAGATTCATTCAACTACTAATATTATCCAATCCAATTTGAGATGGGTTGTCAAGACAGGTTCAACTGCAAATATCTCCTCGGATAGAGAAAAGATCCATTCCAAATGGAATAAAGAAAGTATTGGATCTTGTAGACCAACAAAACAAGACAAGGGACATATAAAAATTATATGCTCTTTATCACCAGCAAAGCATGAAGCAAATTCTGAGATGCAGAATTTCTGAATCTCAGGTAAGTGTACAACCGAAAATGGGTGTCATGTTATACAATCAATAGACATAGTAGTAATCGACCTTCATTCAATAGTTTTAACTTTTAAGTTAAAATGGTTTATTACATAGTATTAGAGTTTTTATGACTAAAATGTCAAGGGTTCAATCTTTGATGACTTCTATTTTCTTGAAAAATTTAACTTTAAAACAAAGTACTATAGTAGACAAGTTCATATTTCAAGTCCAAATGGCATTCGTGGGAGAGGATGTGTTAGAGATCATAATAAAATAATTCATGGGCATTCACTCAATAGTTTTAATTTTTGAGTTGAAACAATGCATGACATTTTCTATCAAAATTATGCAATAAAGCATACTCCCACTGGGAGAGGCACCAGTTAAAGCACATGAATATCTAGGCATATGCCCTCTTGGGTGAAAGCCATTTATTCATAAATTGTAATATGGGTAAAGTGGTTTGGTTATGATTGGACCCTCATAATTGAGCACATTCATCCCCTCAGTCATCAACTGGCGGGAGACATTTACCTCTTACTACAAAAATTCTCAACAACCACAAATAATAGAGGTTCTGGAAAAATTACCATTGGATGCTGGTGTATATCTATCACCATTAGTGATTTTTATTAATGTGAAACCATCAACAAGGGTAATCTTATTGAGAATGAAGAAAATTAAACAAGAGACAACACTTGTAAAAAGGAAATTCCAACACAAGTCAAGCACCAATCCTACCTCCTTTCCTCTAAGAATGACATCTTCTTTGGTGCCTCCTTGATGGAGAATGATTAGATCATTATCTCCAATCTCTACTAAACGCTCCTGTCTCTTATTTGGATGAGAAAGCATCTAGTAATCCTTTTTATCCTTAGCCCCTCGAACCTTGAGACTTTCCCCTCTTCCCTCATCACGCTTAATATTCAAGCACGGTTCACACAGAGATTGCATGGGCTCCTTTACTACCTGCATTACATCGTTTCTACCCTTAATATTCAATCACTATTTATTTTTGATTTGTCATATATTGTCACACAAAAATAGTATTTTTTGTCAGAGTCTTCAAAGAAGTTTTCATGAAGTCAAGAAGTAGTTCCCCAGAAACATAAATTAAACTATCTTTCAAATATATATTCAACAAGTTGGTTTAAATTAAGAAAACAATCCACTGAACGCAATGTCCCTTTTTATTTACAGATTAATAATAGCTAGCTACATAGAGTTTCTATGTGATATCTTGAAAAATACCCAAAAAAATATCATTACATGAACTTCTATATTCTCTTTCCAATTTCTGCATCTCAAAAGTTGGTTATAACTATATGTTTTTCTTCCTACCCATTCCAAAAATCGACACTAATTTTCCATATAATTTTGATCCTCTAAAACCTCTTGAAATAAAGGGAAAATAAAAAATAGAAAACAAATCTTAAACATAGTCTACAAATTATTTTCACGTTTTAGTTAATATCACTGAAGACGTTATTTTTCCTTTTATCATTTGCTGGAAAATATGTTCATTACTAATTTCATAAACTCATACAGCAGAGGAAAAAAATTGACAAAAATTAATAAGCTTCAATAAATCATAACAATGACATAAAAAAGTATTTAACAAAAATTATTTTTATAGTATTCGATGTCAATATATAAAATGACCATAAAGAACAAAAACCTCGGGTTTTTACACCTAAGAGAGAACATTTTTTATGCCTGCAATGTATTATCTAATATAAAATACTATTATTTGTTTTATCCGTTAATCGAATCATTTTTTTTCTTTTTAAGAAGATAAGATTAAAATTATCCAAGCAATTTCCTAGAATTTTCTTGTATATTCTCTAGTAACGGCTGAGTTGTCAATTATGATAATATTAATACCCAATACCACCTTTCTTTTTATTGAAGTTGCTGCCATATATTTCAATAAAAAAAATCCAGCCATATAAGCTTAATACCATATTTCTTTTCTGCAATTTTATTATTTTAAATGGTAAATAAATTTAAATTTATAATTTTATTATTTTAAATGATAAATAAGTTTAAAATTACGTAACGATGAAAATTTAAGTTTATAAAAAATACATTTGAGAAAATAAATAAAATATGTGTAATAAACTAATAATTGTTGAGAACCAAATTTTGGTTTTCTTACCAAACCAATGTGTTAAGCCTCTTCACAAATGGCCTATAAATTGAACCCATGGGTAAACCATTACTGTGTGCTATTCAAAGGCTTCAATCTCAAACACCCACCAACCATCATTTTCTTTCTCTGTCACTCTCTAGTTTTTTTTTGGGAGCTTTTAGCCATGTCGAGCTCAATTTCAAAGAAGAACAAGGGTCGCCAGAAGGTAGAAATGAAAAAGATGACCAACGAGAACAACCTCCTAGTCACCTTCTCGAAGCGACGAGCTGGTCTCTTCAAGAAGGCCAGTGAGCTGTGCACACTTACCGGCGCAGAGGTTGCTCTCATCATCTTCTCGCCCCGCGACAACGCCTCCTCTTTTGGTCACCCAGATGTTGATACTGTGGTTAAGCGCTACCTTACTGGAGCCCCACCACCACAGATCACCTCTACCATGCAGACTCTTGAGACTCTTAGCATTAATTCCAGAGTTCGTAAGCTCAACGGAGAGCTCAATGAGCTCATGAATCAGCTCGAAGCCGAGAAGAAACGTGCCGAGGAGCTGAAAAAACAGCGAAAAGAGATCGAGGCTAAATTCCCGTGGGCTGCTCAAAATAAAGATTTGTCAAGGCCAGAGTTAGAGAAGAAAAAGGCGTACCTAGAGGAACTAAAGAAGAACCTCACTCGCCAAATTGATCAGGGCCTCCTCATTCAAAGTGCTTCCAACCTATCTCAATTCTATGCAGGGAGCTCCTCCTCCGACCCGTTGCCATCACCAGTTCAGGCAGCACCACCTCAGGTTTTTCTGCCGTCGGAGACGCTGCCCGCCTTCCGCTGCCAATGAGCCAGATGCGGAATCTGATGATGTTTGATCTAGATTGATGTTTTATGGTGGTGTGGTGTTTATTCAGGGTTTGAATTTTCAGCGTCTTGGTGTTCGTGGTTCTGGTCATGTTTCTTCTTCTCTTGTCATTTCCTTTATGTTAAATTGATGGTGTACAAAGATGGCTTTTTCTAATGAAGGGCATAATCTTCATGTGTATCCATATCTCTCCAAAATTGGGATTCTAAGTTCAATTATGCTAATGAGTTGGTTCGGTCATAATCTAATTGCAATAAGATGGTAGAAAAAGCTTAGAAATTATCATCTAAAAAAAAGTGATGGATTGTAAATTTATATTCTTTAAAATCCTTAAAGAAATTTTAGAGTTTAAATTTCGAGTTTAAATTTCGGAGTATAAAAGAAACGATTTGATAAAAATAATATTTAATGAATAAGCGAGATTTATTTATTTAAATATAAATTTTATGGACTATATTTTTCTCTTTTTAAATTTATTCTATAAGATTATTTAATAACTTGAGAGGATACCAATTCAATCGACTACATATATGTGAAGATGAAGTTCTTCGCCAAAATAATTGTTCATTGAACAATTCACACAAAATTAAATGACTTGTTATCCCGACGGGTGAGAGTGAGTCCCTTCCAATATTGCAACAATCCCCACAATGTATCCGAATTCAATGGACGACATTTGTCCCATGTAAAATGCCCATTTGGTTACTTTTCTTTCTCCCTCCTCAAAAAACCCATTTCCCTTTCGAACCCATAATGACAATTGAAACAGCCTTGACCAAATTAACCATTCAGGATCAACAAATAAGTGGTTTTGATTTTTGGATGAGCTGTATTGGGTAGTCATTGGCCCATAGCAGACTCAAGTTTTTCAGATATTTGTCCGTTTATAACTTTTTGTTTTAGTATATCCCTGCATTCTCAGATAATTAATTTGTCCAATACCAACTAAGATGTCAGAATGAGATAAAAATGTAACTCGTTGAAGATTGGTGTTACTGGTCAAAAAGGCAAAGAAAAAGACGGATTCTGTTCAAAAGTGGGATCACAGAGAGAGAGAGAGAGAGAGAGAGAGAGAGAGAGAGAGAGAGAGAGAGAGAGAGAGAGAGAGTGGTTAAAGTGAAGCAAAATAAAAATACCTTCCGGCTTCTTATTAAATGGAGATAGAGAGCCAAGCGCAGTACCCAGTTGGATAAGACACAGATCAATAAACAGAGTCAATATATTAAAAATGTGACAATAGCTTGATGGAGAAATGAAAAAGGGTAATGAAAGTGTTTCCAGGTACTCTTGTGCCTTGAGGGAGAAAAGAAGCTAGTGAGAGGAGGTGAGGAAGAAGATACTTGAGAGTTTCTAATGGATGCTGTGCTGAAAGCTTGAGAGAGGGGAGATGATTATATGAAGAAAATGCTAGAGAGTTTTTCTTCTCTTCCCTCGTTCTGTCCATCTTCGGTTTGTATCTTTATCCTAAAAAAATTATATCTAGATAAAAGAGTGTGAAAGAAATGATTTTTTGAACTCTCTGATCATAATGACATGTGAAAGAATGATATGATATAAAACTTGTCATATAAGATCATGTCACATATATGTGAAGATTTATATCTAAAAATAGATCTTTTTGTGGTGCTTTATGTAAAAGTACAAAATAATGTTTGTCTAAGACAAGTTTCTCTTTTCTAAGAGAATAAAACCCTTCGAGTTTAAGATGCCAAAACTATATAATTGTCTATAATAATCAAGTACAATAATTTATATGTGATGCAAATAATGAATCACCCTTCAAATTAATGTAGGGAAGAGAGAATTTAGAGAACGATTCCTGTCGTTTGTTGGGTGAAAAGATGTAGATTTTCAACTTGGTCCTGCTTTTGCTGCTAATATTTCTTTATAGGAATCTACTGTAAATTTTATAACTATGGTTATTCGAAGGGAGAATTTGAAATAATACAAAATAGAAGGCCTCTTGAAATAAAGGAAGAATAACATATAGAAAGCAAATGTTGAACACAGTCTCCAAATTATTCCATCATTTTCTGGTAAGTCTTTCCATTATTAATTGCATAAACTCATAATGTGAATAAATTCATCTTTCGGAACCAGTGTTGTTACCTAATTGCTACGCTGCTTTATACAGGAAGGAAGTATCATTAATTTCAATAATCTTTGGAAGATTAGTTCAACTTTGGAACTTAGGAATGAAGCATCATTTTTTTTATTTGACTAAGAAAATGGAGTTCATAAGTTTCAGTAAATCATAACAATAAGATAAAAAAATTATTTAAAAATAAATTAATTTATTTACCTGATACCAATATATAAAATGACAATAAAAAAACAAAAAAACCCGGGTTTTTACATCTAAGAGAGGAAATTTTTTATACCAACAATGTACAATCTAATATAAAATACTGATTTTATTTGTTTCACCCGTTAAACTAATCCTTTTTTTTTTTTTCCTTTTTATGAAGATAAGATCAAGATTATATAGGCAATTTCTTCCGGGAATTTTCTTGATATATATTATTTATTCTAGTAAGGGCCGAATTTTCATGTGATAATAATATTAACAACCTTAGATCACCTTTCTTTACATTGAAATTCCTGCCATATATATATATATCCCCATTAAATTTAAAAAAATGTTCCTTCCATATAAGCTTAAAACCATTGAAGTTCCTGCCATAAGAGCCATTCCCAGAGAGATTCCAAAATCTCAACCCAGAAAAAATTTGAATGTAATTAAAATGTGTGTAATAATTACTCACAACTAGTGCTAATTTTCTTACCAAACTCAAGTGTTCACCTATTAAGAAAGGCCTATAAATTGAACGCATGTACAACCCTTTTCTGTGTGCTTCAATCTCAAACACCGACCGCCATTCTCTTTCTCTCTAGTTTTCTTCTTTTTGCAAGTTTTAGCCATGTCCAGCTCAATTTCAAGGAAGAGCAAGGGTCGCCAAAAGGTTGAAATGAAAAAGATGACCAACGAGAACAACCTCCAAGTCACCTTTTCGAAGCGGCGAACTGGTCTCTTCAAGAAGGCCAGTGAGATGTGCACACTTACAGGCGCAGAGGTTGGTCTCATCGTCTTCTCCCCTGGCGACAAAGCCTACTCCTTTGGCCACCCAACTATTGGTTCTGTGGTTGAGCGCTACCTTACTGGATCCCCACCTCCACAGATCACCTCTACCAAGCAAATTCTCGAGGCTTTTCGCGATGTTAGAGTCCGGGAGCTCAATTCGGAGCTCACTGAGGTCATGAACCAGCTTGAAATCGAGAAGAAGCGTTCAGAGGAACTGAACAACCAGCGAAAGGCAATGCAAGCTATGTATTGGTGGGCTGCCCCACCTGATGATTTTACAAGGCCAGAACTGGAGAAGATGAAGGAGGTCTTGGAGGACCTGAAGAAGAACCTCACTCGCGAAACTGATCGCCGCCTCCTCAATATTCAGAGTGCTTCCAACCCAGTTCAGTTCCATGCAGGCAGCTCCTCCTCCCACCCGGTGCCATCCCCAACTCAAGTATTTCCGCCGCTGCAGATGCTGCCACCACCGTCAATGAACCAAAGCCCTGCGGTGCAGCAGTATCTGATGTTTGATGGAGACATGAAGCCACTGCCACCCCATGGGTTCAACAACATGGGGGGTTATGGACCAAGATCAGGCTTCTACTGATCTGCTAATGCCCTCTCGAAGGATGATGCCCTGTTTATTTTTAAAATTTAGATTTTGAATTTAGTAAAACTATGGAGAGCTCAGTCGAACTCTGCCACCGACAAATTGTATTAATTTTGTTGAGATATGTGTATATATGTAGATATGCACAAATCACAACACAATTCAATGGCAAAGAGCTCAACCTCGATCTGTTGAGCTTTCCATAGCTCTTTGGCCTTTTAGGTTTTATGGTTGTGTGGTGTTTGTTTAGGGTTTGATTTTTCAAGGTCTTGGTCTTCATGATGCTCGGTCATGTTTGCACTTCTCTAGTCATTTCCTTCGTGTTAAATTGATGGTGTATGTGGATTTTTTTTTTCTTAAATAAAGGGCATAATCTTCATGTGTTTCAATATCTTTTCAAATTTCGGACCCTAAAGTACAATTAACCTAATGAGTTGGATAAATCCTAATCTAATTGTAAAAAAGCTTAAAAATTATCAACCACAAAAAGAGAAAAAAGAAGAAGAAAAAATTGACTATATATCTTAGATGAAGGTCTGTTTTAGCCAAAATAACTTTTTATTGAACAGTTCATACAAAATTACATTAGATGATATTCCAACAAGAGAATAAGGCTCTTCTTTCGCAACAATTCCGCAATTGTATCCCAATTGAATTGAATTGCTTTGCTTTCTCCCTTCTGAAAAATCCAATTCTTTTTCGATCCCACAATGACAATTTAAACAGCTTCGACCAAATTAACCATTTAGGACTAACAATAAGTGGTGTTGATTTTTCAATGAGATATATTGATTAGCCATAGCAGACTCAAGTTTTCCAGATATTTGTTTGTTTATAACTTTTTGTCGCATATTATATTCCAGCACTGTCAGATTATTGAAGTTTGTGCAATACCTCCTAAAATTTTATGATGGGATAAAAAGGTAACTAGGTAGAAGATTGAATTTCTAGCCAAATGGGAAAAGAAATTAATGACGGGATTTTGTTCGAAAGTTGGGGGGTGGGGGGAGTGAGAGAATGGCTAAAGTCATGAGGAAAATGTTAGTCGGGTCATGACAGTAGTTGTGCAAGGAAAACTTAAATATAGAGTCAAGTCATAGTTGAAATGTAGCGTTCAGACTAGTATAATTATGTAAAAAAAGTTGAAACATTATTAAAAGTTACAAGTTTTGGACTAACAGTAAACACTCTATCTAATTAAAAAGATCTAAGCGCAATGTCTGGTAGGATAAGACAGATAAATAAACGTAATCTAAAACATTTCGACAAGCTGTTGGTTTCAGAAGAAAAATTTGACGGTATGGATGCAGAAATCGAAAAGGTTCACGAGAAAATTTGGAGAATGAATCCTGAGTAGTTTGTTTGGTGAAAAGATATGGATGTTTGACTCGGCCCCTCTTGTATTTTCTGCTAATTTTTCTTTTGATTCCTCAAGATAGGGAAATTACCAAGAAAAATGATGTAAGAAAGACAAATCCTAGACTGATAGGATCTTGTATTAGTGAAGGGAGAGAAATTAAACACCATAAGGAAGGAGACTTGAACAGATTCGCATTTTTTACATTCAGACTCAAAGAGTATAACAATTCCTTATTGACAATTAATTATATGGTTTCACTCAGGCTTTTTAAATGCCTAATTTAATTTTCAGTGCTGAAACCATTATGCAGTATATATAGCTTAATTGCATATGATAAAATCAGTTAGTGTTGTAATATATATTCTTCAAAATAATTTCCTTTTCTTGATGTTCAAATTAGAAGATAAAGATAGCAATATAAGTTTTGCAAATTAAATGCACACATATCTCAACATTTACATGCAAAATGTTGAGTACATATGCTTAATTGTTTATACAAATGATTGTAGAAGTTAGAAAGAAAGTTGAGAAATTATATATTGATATTATTAATGTATACAAGAAAAATTCATTTATACGAGTACGTACGTGCATGCATGGTGCATGCGATATATACGTATGTTCATATACGTAATTTGATTTGAGGTCCATGTATATATGCATTCTTAACTGAGCATATAAAAGCGAATAATACATAACATTAATTCCAAAACATTCTTAATTACTAAGTGTACTTATCCAATTCAATATAAAGAAAATAGTACTGAATTAAAGTCTAAATACTCATTATCTATCAAATTGTTAAAAAAACCACTAAATTGTATTAAAATACAGAACTTACAAGAAACATTAGTTAACTTTTCAAACACAATAACATTAATTAATTTTGTTCATATTGGTGATGAGTATCACTACAAGAAAATAGGCTTTTAGTGGCCACTAAAGTCATCACTGAAAGTCTAAAAGTCGCCATTGAAGAAATCGCTGCCACATCTTTGTCTATGACTTTGTTTTCAGTCACCACAAAAAACTATAAAGGTTGCCACCAAAATTATAATATTCGCCATCAAATGTCCACTTTTAGTAGTCGATACGCACGAATTATATATTCATTTAAGTGTAAGTGTACACTATCGTTGTCAAGTAATAAAATCTCTATAGGCGAGGATAGAGTGTCAATCCCATAATGATTGATGTTATTAATTATTGCATTAATTTAATCTTTATCCCAATTGAATAAATTGAATATTAATTTGATAAAGAATTCAAAAATAAAATAAAATAGAACAAAAAGAAAAAATAAATCAGAAACTATCAATAAATTGAGATTCTAGGGATTATGATTTCACTATAATTAATCCCCTTTGCATTTATCTATCTCTTTAATTTAGAAGTTATAATCCTAATTGTTAGTAGATATACCTTAAATTATCCACTAACTTCTCTCGAGGTCTAATAGAAATATCTTTGAAATACTAACTCACTATGTCTCCATGAAAATTATAACAAACAAATATTCATTAATATTTATGATTTTCAATTAAAACTACACAAATCATGTAAGTATATCTCTATCTTACATGCAATATATGGTTTTTATACACTGCTCTAGACATATAAATCTTCTCTCGGTCTCATTATGATTAACTGATCATCTAATTGGTGATCAAACAATTAGAAGCATTATACATAATATAGAAACTCAATTAAAAAAAAATAATTCATTGATTGAATTGAATAGAAAATATAAAAGTTTATAATTAGGTTACTTTGTAATTTTAGAAAATAAACTAGAAAATAAAAGAAACATAAAAGAAGAAGAAGATGGAGTTGAAGTCGTTGTCTAAAGAGAGTCTGAGCTCTTATCCTCCTATATTTCATAGCTCAATAGTTCTTTTAAAGATAAAATTGATCTTTAAATCCTTCTCAAACTCTATCTTTAAAAATTTTTGAGTCCAACTTAAACTCTTTTAATAAAAGATATTTCAATCTAATTAAAACTCTATCTTTTTTTTTAATTTTCAAAAACTGCATTATCATCTTCAGACTACGATGCCAATATCTAGCATCTTGACGCTAAATCTGTCAAAACTCAAAACATAAAAATTGTAGATTTTTTTCTTAACTTTCCACAGTTATTTGAACCATCTCAATCGGAATTCAAATGAAAGAGATATATTTAAGTTAGTGAAGAAACATTGAAACTGTTTAAAATCTGCAATTCTAACTCATTTTTCTCTAATTTTTCTCAGTTCTTCATCTTTTTTCTACCTAAAAAATAAACATACAATCACACATAAATTTAACATAAATTACTCCAAAAATCATGAAATTATAAGTTAAATATAATTAATTTATGAATATAAAACTCATTTATTAATAGTGATCTATTTAAATTGTTACTGAATGTTTACTTTTAGTGGCAACTTTTGTCATCAGCAAATCCACTTCTGATGGCAACTTTCCATGTTCGCCACCAAAACCCTAAATTATGTGGTACTTAACCACATTTAGTGCCGACTTTGGTTAGTCATCACCCAAAGTCTAATGTGTAAATTTTTTTCTTTGTATTAATTTGTTTGTTATTAAAATTTGTAGACATTGCTACAAACATAATAATAATAATAATAATAATAATAATAATAATAATAATAAGTAATTAATAAATTAGTTATTTTGCTAACATTATAATAAAAAGAATACTGTCATTATTTAAATTTATATTTAACTACAATTAGTTCAAACACAAATATTTAATGTAACGCAACTACTTGTGTTTCAAAAAACAGAGAATAACTAGTTACAAATAAAATTAACTAATCCTAAAACAATATGAATCTACCATAAGTACTTCTGTCACTAGGTATAAGAATTTTTTAGAAGAATTAGGTTGGTGACTTTGGTTTAAACCGATTTATAATGCCATTATTACTTTCTTTTCGTACTGTAGAATGGGCACATACATATATATTTCTTTGCCTTTTGTTAGCCATGCAGTTTCCAATGGAACATTTGTGTCTTCAATGAACAATCCTAAGCAAATGTGACGCAACAAGAAAGTGTAAAGTGAAGGAAAATCAGAAAACTCAAATTGTGTATTATTTCTAAAGATATTAGAATGAATACAAAGTCTCAGTGACATAGGTTTAAATAGAAAAAAATCATAAATAGAATTCTAATCCAAATAAAAAAGAAAGTTAATCAGATTCTAATCCAAGTCTAATCCTAATATAATGGTAATCCTAATCCTAATCCTAATTTATTTAAAATTTGAAAAATAATAAATAAATAAAATATAATCTTAATTCTAATCAACTTTAAATTCGAAAATATAAAATAAATTTTTAAAAATAAGGAGAAAATTAAAATAGCTCGAAAGTCGTGATTTTAAGGATCTTACAACTCTCTTATTTTTCTAGGCTATATTGCGCTCCGCCTGTTCTAAGAACTGATTGACAACTTGATCTGCATCATTCCGCTCCACTTGAGAAAAAATTGCCCTAAAGTAAACTAGATCATCTGGGTGCTCCACATATTTTTTTGCTTCTTTTGACACCAAGACTTGTCTTGTGACCAAAGCATTTATCTCTCTAGTTTCTTTCATGATATCCTCAAATTTAGAAATTGAGCGAGTCAAGGCAAGGAAAGTTTGTTCTTCCACTTTAAAAGTTTTGGTTATGGAACGTCCTTTTATTGGTAGCAGATTGTCTTTTCTACCATTCTGTTGTAGCTTGTAAATGTTCTCTATTCCATCACTCTCATAGTGACTCGTGACTTGCTTCCTCTTTGTCAGGGCCACACACTACTTCATCTTCTTCCTGCCGCTCAACTGTCATAGGTCTAGCATAGAGATTGACTGACTTTGGTGTGTAATCTATTTCTTGTCTTTGTGATCATTACTTCTATAACCCGTATTCTTTCTAGGAGATTCTTCAAAATATTTCTCTTCATCTCTCTCTGAATCATCATATAAATCAACATACCTTTCTTATCTATGAATTACATATAAATCAACATACCTTTCCCATATATGAATTACAAGACTAGGGATGCGAATAGGCTGCCTATGACCAGCGCTACCGCCAAGCACTCTCCTACCATCATTCCTACCCCTGTTGGGATCTTCAAGATGTGCCACCAACCGACCAAGAGTCTCCTCAAGGTGATCCAAATGTTCCTCATGAAGTTGAAGCCTGATATCGTTTCGATCAACTTGAAGCATCAATTTGTCGATCTCCATCCCATGCTTTGGGATCTCAACCCTCCGAACATCATCATGGGAGCCGCCACTCCTTGTTGAACCTCTTGACATCAAGTTGTCAAGCAAACCTGCTCTAATACCAAACAGATACAACAAGAAATCGTAAATTGAATGAAAATCAGAAAACCCAAGCTGTGTATTATTTCTAAAGATTTTGAATGAATACAAAGTCTCAATGACATAGGTTTAAATAGAAAAAAAATACTAATAGAATCCTAATCTAAATAAAAAAGAAATTTAATCCTATTCTAATCCTAATATAATGTTAATCCTAATCCTATTTAATTTTAAATTCAAAAAATAATAAAAAAAAATCAAATAGAATCTTAATCTTAATCAACTTTAAGTTCAAAAAAATAAAATAAATCCCTAAAATAAGGATAAAATTAAAATAGCCCGAAACTCTTGTTTTTAAGGAATTTATGACTTTCTTATTTTTTTGGACTTCTAGGAACTACTTAGCAACCTGATCCGCATCAAAATGTAAATCCATTAGGGTGAGGTGAACAATATTTATTGTTTTACCACACATATTCTGTAAGTATCTTTTAAGTGGTACAAGAAATTAAAGGCCAAAGACATAACTATAAATTCAACAAAGTTAATAGATTGTAGATGGAAAATTAAGACAAGATCACATGGTATAGTCAACATAGTTTAATATTTAAAGATTTTGGATATTCTAAGGAGATCTTCTATTATTCCAAACTGTACTTGCACCAATCAATAATCATTTCAGATAAAACAGTCAAATACATGTAGGAGTACTAGAAATTTGCTCACAATGCCATATAAGTAAGGTGTTAGGATATATGGGGTACAATTCTCAGTGAAATTTAACACTGTAAAGCAACATGAGCCTATTAGTGACTTGGTATGAAAATGTTGATAATCAAGTTATTGAGAAAATATATACACCAAATGAAATTAGTCACCGGTAGTGAGCATCATCACAACTACAAACAGATATAGCAGATAATCTGCCCCTTTTTGAGATGGATGGTTGTACTTTAGAGAAGTTGAATTTATTTCTCCCAGTTTCTCATCGTCAAATTTTATTCTCCAATTCTTCAATTAGATTACATAAATGGAAGTTTGTTGTCAATATGTAATTAGGCAGATCTCTGTAGTTAGGTAAATCAAGTTGTGCCTCTCTACACACCAGCTGTAAGTTTAAAGTTGTGTATACCTTTTAACAAATTTAATCAATCAGAGGCACATCTAAGAAAGATATTAGATGTATAGAATACGATTCAATTGAAGTGGTAATAACAAAGATTAGATTTTTAGAAATGGCCCGAAAACATAAATCTCAAGAGTCATCAATAGAGTACACTGTTTCAAATTATACTAGTACTAGTAGAGAAATCAAACAACCTTTTTTACAGCCAATCTCAGCAACTTGGGGATCTCCTCCAACAATCGAGCCTTGGTCTGGAGAAGCATTGCTTTGATCGCTATGTCAGATGCCTTATTTTTCTTCTTGGAAGCGGTTTCTGCTTTCTACATCAAATTGACACAAAATTATTAGATAAGTTGAATACTACACCAATTGCAAAACATTAAAATAAAATCCATCAATTAGGGCATAAATTTCCCCTAAAACTCCCACCTACTTGTATGCTTTTCCCTAACAAACCTTATCTAGATCGACCAAACTTTGGACTAGAAGTTCTGAGAAACTGATTACACTCCATTAAGTTGATTATTCTTAGCATAAAAAAGAAGAAGGAAAATTACAGAAAACACCTGAAGAGTGGCCTTGATGTAAGCTTCAATGACGACATAGAGTAAAGCAAAGGTATTATCGTCGAGACATTAGAATCCTTGTGCTTGTCAACATTGTATTTGTTGTACCTCTTGCAAATCAAATCAACTGTGGCTAGAATGGTGATGATGCTTATGGAATGAAAATTGAATCCACCAACAAGAAAAAATTTGAATTGTTACTTGGGTTTTAATATTAAACCATCATTTTTCTAATGAAGAGTTTCCCCAAAAGCAAGCTTGTATAGATAGACTGACAATTTAGAGGTGGTTACCTACTCTGATTTAGACTTTGCTAGTTGTGTTAATTCCTGTAAGTCAGCTTTAAGATATGTCTTATGTTTGTTGGTGAAGCTATGTCTTGGAGGAGTGCAAAGAAGACCTTGATTGCTACTTTTACCATAAATTCTGAGTTTGTTTCTTGTTTTGAGGCTACACCACCTAGTGTATGGATGAAGAGTTTCATTTATAGGCTTAGAGTTGTGGATTTGAATTCTAGGTCATTAAGGATATACTGCGACGATTTAGCTACTATTTTTATGTCTAAAAGAAACAAGAATAGTAGTCGAGGCAAACACATCGACATAAAGTATTTAGTTATAAGAGAGCATGTTAAAGAAAAATAAGTGGTCATTGAATACATTAGCCGTGATTCATGTATTCTATTTCTTATTGTAGTAAATGATGGAAAACATGGATCAAGTGGGAGAATGTTAGTTATTTTTTTCTGTCTTCTTTAAATTTTGAATTGGTCAAAATACATGATTTGGTCTATGATCTCCAGAATGAAACCAACCACTGCTACCCAATTTGCTGCACTTTCTTGAGCAGTTGTGATGGGCAAATACCGTAAATAGAGAGCCAAAAAGGAATGGGTCCTTGAGCCAAAAATCTCATCAGAATAAAACACCATCACTATGAGATTATTCATGGTTTAGAAGAATCCAGTTTTGTTGAAAGGTGTCAAGAAGAGCTTTGGAGGAGTTGCAGATAGACATCAATGGTAGGAGGTAACAACAGTTCCCTTTTAAACTCTGCATTTGATTTAAATGTGTTGTATGAGTTTAGAAATATGTTTAGGTCATGATTTAGTAACTTATAATTTCTGCATCTCAAAAATTGATTATTATATGCATAACTTGAATGTTAATTATTCGTTTATCTTCCAATCCATTCCAAAAATTGAGGCTAATTTTCCATATACTTGTGATCCTCAATGCTCTAAAGCAAATTTAAGCATACTGAAGACTTTATTTTGTCTTTCTACAATTTTCTGGTAAGTCTTTTCATTATTAATTGCATAAACTCATAATGTGAATAAATTCATCTTTAGGAACTGGTGTTGTTACCTATACTGCTTTATACATATCATTACTACAAGAACAGGAAGAGAGTATCACTAATTTCAATAATCTTTGCTAGATTAGTGCAAGTTTGGAACTTAAGAAAGAAGCAGAAAAAAATTTATTTTACCAATCAAATGGAGTTCATAAGTTTCAGTAAACCATAACAATAATATAAAAATAATTATTTAAAAACAAATTAATTTATAGTATTTGATACCAATATATAAAATGACAATAAAGAACAAAAACCCCGGGTTTATACATCCAAGAGAGAAATTTTTTTATACCTACAATGTATTATAAAAATACCAATTTTACTTGTTTCACCCGTTAAACTAATCATTTTTTTTCTTCTTATAAAGATAAGATCAAGATTATCCAGGCAAATTCCTGGAATTTTCTTGATATATATTCTTTATTCCAGTGAGGGCTGAATTGTCATGATAATTATATTAACAGCCTAAGACCACCTTTCTTTACATTGAAGTTCCTGCCATATATATATTCCCATAAAGAAAGAAAGAAAGAAAGAAAAAAAGGTTCCTTCCATAGAAGCTTAAAACAATTGAAGTTCCTGCTATAATAGCCATTGCCAGAGATCATATTCCAAAATCTCAACCCGGAAAAAATTTGAATGTAACTAAAATGTGTGTAATAATTGTTGGTTTCCTTACGAACTAAAGTGTTGAACCTCTGAAGAAAGGCCTATAAATTGACCCTATGGACAACCTCATTCTATGAGCTTCATTCTCAAACAATCACCACCATTCTGTCTCTCGAGTTTCTTCCTTTTGCAGGCTCTAGCCATGTCCAGCTCAGTTTCAAGGAAGAGCAAGGGCCGCCAAAGGGTGGAAATGAAAAAGATGACCAATGAGAACAACCTCCAAGCCACCTTTTCGAAGCGACGAACTGGTCTCTTCAAGAAGGCCAGTGAGCAGTGCACACTTACAGGCGCAGAGGTCGGTCTCATCGTCTTCTCCCCTTCTGACAAAGCCTACTCTTTTGGCCAGCCTAATATTGATACTGTGGTTGGGCGCTACCTTACTGGAGCCCCACCTACACAGATCCCCCCTACCAAGCAAATTCTCGAGGCCTTTCGCAATGTTAGAGTTCGTGAGCTCAATGCGGAACTCTCTGAGGTCATGAACCATCTTGAAATTGAGAAGAAGCGTTCAGAGGAACTGAACAACCAGAAAAAGGCAATGCAAGCTATGTACTGGTGGGCTGCCTCACCTGATGATTTTACAAGGCCAGAGTTGGAGAAGATGAAGGAGGTCTTGGAGGACCTGAAGAAGAGCCTCACTCGCGAAACTGATCGGGGCCTCCTCAATATTCAGAGTGCTTCCAACCCTGCTCAGTTCCATGCAGGCAGCTCCTCCTCGGACCCGATGCCATTAACACAAAGGGCAGCACCAAGCCAAGCATTTCCGCCGCTGCAGATGCTGCGACCGCCACCAATGATCCAAAGCCCTGCAGTGCAGCAGAATCCGATGTTTGACGGAAACATGATGCCATTGCCACTCCATGGGCTTAACAACATGGTAGGTTATGGAACAAGATCAGGCTTTTACTGATCTTCTAATGTCCTCTCGTAGGATGATGCCCTGTTTATTTTCAAATTTAGTTTTTGAATTTCCCTAGACCGTAAGTCTATATTTAAGTTGGTTTTGTCGAGATTTTTATATATCTATAGAGATGCACAAATTTCAACGGGATTCAACAGTAAAGAGATTAATTTTTTGAGAAGTTGATCTCCTCGTTACTATACTTTTTTAATTTTTATAGTCGTGTGGTGTCTATATTGTCTAGGGTTTGAATTTTCAAGGTCTTGGTCTTCATGGTGCTGGATCATGTTTCAACTTCTCTAATCATTTCCGTCATGTGAAATTGACGGCGTATGTAGATTTTTTAAATAAAGGGCATATTCTTCATGTTTTTCCATATCTCTTCAAAATTCAGACCCTGAAGTTCAATTAATCCAAATGAGTTGGTTAAATCCTAATCTAATCGTAATAAAATGGTTGAAAAGGCTTAAAAATTATCAACCACAAAGAAATAAAGAGAAAAATTAACTATATATTAATATGAAGGATTTGTTAGCCAGCAAAACATTTTTTATTGAACAATTCATACAAAATTACACGAGATGATATGCCAATGTGTGCATGAGACTGTGGCTCTTCTATCGCAACAATTCCGCAATTGTATCCCAATTCAATTGACTTGCTTTGCTTTCTCCCTTCTGAAAATCCAATTCTTTTTCGAACCTATAATAACAATTGAAACAGCCTTGACCAAATTAACCATTCAGGACTGAACTAAGTGGTTTTGATTTTTCAGTGATCTGTATTGAGTAACCATAGCGGATTCAAGTATTTTAGATATTTCTGTTTATAGCTTTTGATTTTTTGGATTTTAACACAAGTATTTTCACACTCTTTAGATGTAAGACTAATTGTCTCAGGTTATTAAGGCTTTTACTATTTACAAGTATTTTTCTCTGAGTTTAAACTCCTAACATTATAGAGATTATTCAATTGCGGAACTCATTCTTTCTTATCACTTGAACCAAAAGTTTGTAGGTTGTTTATAACTTTAATTTGTTACATAGTATATTCCAGCATTTTCAGATTATTGAAATTTGTGCAATACCTCCTAAAATTTCATGATGGGATAAAAATGCAACTTGGTTGAAGATTGAATTTCTACCCAAATGGGAAAAGAAATTGAAGACTGGATTCTGTTCAAAAGTTGGGGAGAGGGGAGGAGAGAGAGAGAGAGAGAGAGAGAGAGAGAGAGGCTAGTCATGAAGGAAAAGGTCCAAGCGCAGAACCCAGTAGGATAAGACAGAGGTAAATAAACATAACCTAATACATTTTGACAAGCTGTTGGTTTTCAGAAGAAAAATGTGACAATCTTCATGCAGAAATCGAAAGTTTCATCAGAAAACAGAGAATGAATCTATAATCGTTTGTTTGGTGAAAAGATATGGATTTCTGACTCGGCCCCTTTTATTTTTGCTTCTAATTTTTCTTTTGATCCCTTAGGATAGGAAAATTTTACAAAGAAAAAATTATATAAGAAAGAAAAATCCTAAATTGGTTGGATCTTGTATTAGTCAAGGGAGTGAAATTAAACATCATAAGCAAGCAGCACTTGAACAGATTCGCATTATCTTACATTGAGACTCAAAGAAAAGAAAATAATTCTTTGAAGATAGCAACATAAGTTTTGCAATTAAAAGCCGAAAATTCTAACATTTACGGGCAAAATTTTGAGTATATATGCATAATTGTTTATACAAATAATCGTACAACTTTGAAAGAAACTTGAGATATTATATAATGATATTATTAATGTATATAAATTAAATAACATGACATGCACTTAAAGTTGAGATACAATTTACATTTATACAAGTACGTATCTGGATGCATAATTCAAGTATACTTACATTCATCTACGTAATTTTCATTTTTAAGATGCGATCTTTTTTAACCTTTTACTTCATTTTTCATTTATAAGAAATCCAAACTTAATATAATTTCCTAATTAAACAGGTCAAAAATAAATTTTATTTGAGTTCCATGTATATAGAAAATATATTTTAAGATGGCAACCTATTTAATAGACCTGGATGAAGCGAACAGAGGAGAAAAAAGACTAGTATAATATGTGAAATTATATAGTCTTCAAAAATTGCTAATATATTTCAAATTATACACCCTCAAACTACATATTTTTCTTTAATTTTAGGTGATTTCAATGACTCAAATTTATGAAAAAAGAAAACATAGTTTCAACTAATAAATTATTTCTCGTTGGATTTTTGGATGCCTAATATATATAGTTTTATGTGATGAATTGATATAGTGTATTTTGAAGGCACAAACATCTTCCTTTTCTTTTTAACAGTTTGAATTGGAGCTATACAAAATGAAAGGTATTAAACCTCCACTCATGATGTAAATTTACAAATGAATGTCTTGATTCTCAGGAGCTCATCTTCAATATTGCTTATCCCAGTGAATTCCTATAAGTGAATTTATTCTAAATTTAAATTCTGAAGGTATGACAGCATACGTACCATATATGTATTATTTCCTAGTCACCCTATTGCCAACTTTCCAAAAGAAAAACTACAGAATAATGCAAATTAAGAACTGTGATTGATATTACTATATAAAAATCTTCTAAAAGTGCGTTTAGAAAAAAAAACATAATTTATTGAATTCATTATGGTTTTCCCGTCATATACAGGCTGCATTTTTATGTTTGATGCTGAAAATATTTTTCTATGCTTGATGTAATAGTCAATAAATTATATTTTGCTTCTTAGTAACTGCAGCCTTTTCAGGAAAGATAAAACGTCTTCCCCTTTTAAGAAGAAAGCCAATTAAATTCATATAGGAATTAAACATTAAAATAAATATAAGAGGTGAATCAGTTTTTATGGAGATTTTTTAATAAAAAATATTTCTGAGAAAATAGTCTTAGTAACTAACATTTTTTTAGATAATTAAATCTTTTTTTTACTGAAATTATTTATTTTTCAGAATCAAACTGTTTTTCATCAAATGAACCATATAAATTGTGCAGATTAAAGGCTACAATGTAACTTCTTTTTATGACCCTTTTTATCTGTGGGGATAATCCTTTACGACCAATTATTATTTGAGTCCAGTTAACATGATATAGATAACCTCATAATATTAAATTTAGTTATTGTATAATAATATATATTAAAAATGTAATATTTTGATGAAATATAGATATGCTCTTAATTTTATTAAGATTTTGCAAAAGTCAAAATCATCTTATAATGCCAACTAGTATATATATAGTAGGTTCATATTTTATTCATAAATTGAGATTGAGATTTTATAACTTCCTAATCTTGGACTAATAATAAAAAGTAATAAATCATTAAGAGGGGACAATCAATTGGATTAATTGTTGCTATAAACCAAGTAAAAAGAATTAGCAGTATAAATACCAATGTTAATTTCTGCTCCAACAAAAAAAGTACCAGAATCCAAATTAGAGTAAATTCAGGATTCTTTCCCTTGCTCTCTTAGTGCTCCCTCTTTTTCTCTCTCTTTTATTTCGGCTTTGTTTGGGAGAATTAAATTACAAAACTAGTATATCACTCGTTGTAATTGTGATTATTTTCTCTCTTTTCGATAATGGTTGTTGTGAAGTTGCAAATATATAATTGGTACATACACATACAATAAGGAGTACTCCTTGATGATAATAAAGTTTCAAACTTTTTTGGATGGCTTTTGTTGCTACTCTTGGAATTGTAGATTTCATAATGTTTAAGCAAATTGCTTACCATTTGTTAATTTTTTTTTTCAATTGGCTACGACTAGAATTTGAACTCATCCTCATTCCTAAAAATAATTTCATCACCACTATATCAATTGACTTATTAGTTTACCATTTGTTAATTTTTTGTAATAGCATTATATATTATTATATCTCACATGATGTGAAGTCAAATTATAACTTGTTACACAATTCTTATTTTTTTTACTTAACAAAGCGTTATATTTTTTGCACAATCTGATCTGAGCCTGTTTAGCCTATCTTGTTTTTCTTAAAAGGAAAAAGCTTCTTTTAAGTTTTATGGCTACTTGACCAACACCAGCACTGCTTTTAAATATAAGTACAATATATTTTTATGCTACGAGGAAGTTGCAAGAAGGTTGAGATCCTCCTTTGAAGCACAAGCAGAAAATTAATTTTTTTAGACAAAAATTAATACCCTCATTCAAAATAAAAAAATTAAGTTAAAAAATTATCTAACCTTATTCTTGTATCAACCTAGCTCTCCTCATTCACCACTTAATTCTTTGAAGTTAAAATATTTTATTATGAAATTTTAAATTTTGTATAATAAATTTTATTATAATTAAAGTTTGACTATATTTTTATTTTTATTTTATTATTATATTTTAATTACATACAAATTAAATTAATCAAATTGAATATTTAAAATCTATTTTTTATCAAAGCTTATTGACTATAAAAGCATTTATAAACATAAACTTTTTAGTTATTTGACAATAAAAATATTTTTTTTATAATTGGTCAAACAATAATAACATTGATATAAAAGTTATCAAATAAATTTTCCAAATATTAATTATTTCTTTTTTACAAAGCTTTCTTGAGAAACTCTATTAAAAAAAAGTTTCAAAATACGCATCAATTAGAAACATGGGCAAAAAGGCACTTTGTAGGGTAGAGTTTGCAATCATAGTTTTTTCTCCATTTAGTAAAGCCTTCACTTCTGGCCACTTAGAAGTTGAATCTATTTTTTTTTTTGCCTTACAAGTAGAATCTATAATTGATTGCTTTAACAATATACACTGACGTATAAAAAAAGAAGAAGAAGAAGAAGATAACATCATTTCATGTATTCAAGATTACTGTTTACAATGCAGTAGTGTTCCTTATATACCAACTATAACTACTTTAACTACTGCCACGTGAGTGTTGGAGTTTCGTTAATTATCACATGGGCTTGAGTGTATACTCTTACATCCCCCCCACAAGCTCAGCAGTGGCTTCCACTCTGAGCTTGATTTGCAACTTCGTAAAGAGAGAGCTGGAGACAGACTTGGTCATTATGTCAGCTACTTGTTCAGCAGCTGGGATATGACTAACAATGATGTCATGGGACTGAACCTTTTCTCTGAAAAAGTGAATATCTAGTTCTACATGTTTAGTACATGCATGTAGAATTGGGTTTGCTGTCAGCATAACTGCACTTAGGTTGTCACAGTAAATCATAGGAGCGGATGTTAGATATGCATGAAGTTTAGAGATAAGTGACTTGAGCCACATGACTTCTAAAACGGTGAGAGCAATGCTTCTGTATTCTGCTTCGGTGCTTGATCGAGAGACCACATGCTGCTTCTTGGAGCACTAGGAAATGAGATTTCCACCTAGATAAATTGCTGAGCCAAAGGTTGATCTTCTGTCATTTGGATCGCTGCCTCAGTCAGCATATGCAAAACCATGAAGAGTTAGTTGTTGTGGTTTTCTGAAAACTAACCCATAAGTAATTGTAGACTGAATATAACGAAGAATGCGCGTCACAACTTGCCAATGAGTGTCCATAGGATTAGACATAAATTAGCAAACTTTGTTTACAGGAAATGCTAGTTCAGGTCTTGTGATTGTTAGATATTGCAAGCCTCCTACAATCGATCGATATAGCTGTGGATTTTCAAAGGGATTTCCTTGATGAGCTGATAGTTTTAGACTAGAGATCATTAGAGTTTTATATCCTTTGCAGTCATACATGGATGCTTTCTCTAGGAGGTCTCGAGCATACTTAGTCTGAGATAGATGTAGTTTCCCATCTGCTAGTTTCTGAACTTGAACACCCAGAAAGTAGTTTAGATAACCTAGATCTTTTAATGAAAAGAACTAATGAAGTTGATTGATGAGGTTTGAGACTGCTGCTGAGGAAGACCCTGTAATTATGATATCATCGACGTAAATGAGCAAGAATATAATGTGTTATGGAGTAATTCAAATAAGTAAGGAATGGTCACATTGACTTGCAGTGAAACCAAGTTGAAACAGAGTGTTGGTCAGTTTCTCAAACCAGGCAAGTGGAGCTTGCTTAAGACCATACAGAGATCTTTGTAGTTTGCAGACTAGAGATGAATTAGATTGGTCTTCATAGCCAGGCGGTTGAACCATAAACACTTCTTCATCAATCTTCTCGTTTAAAAATGCATTGTCCACATCGATTTGCTTTATTGTCCAATTCTTTTGTAGTGCTAAAGTAAGAATTGTGCTGATTGTGGCTGGCTTTACTACTAGACTAAAGGTTTCTTTATAGTCAATTCCCTCTCTTTGATTGAATCCCTTTGCCACCAGCCTTGCTTTTTACTTTTGTATACTACCATATACTTTCCTTTTTATTCTGAAGACCCACTTGCAGCCTATAGGTTGCCTATTTTCTAAAAGTGGAACAAGCTGCCATGTTTGGTTTTTCATAAGCGCATTGTATTCTGCATCCATAGCACTTTCCAGTGAGGCTGCTTTAGAGCTGCTTTGACATTTTTAGATTCTTGAACAAGTGCAGTGACTGTGTAGGCTTTGTGCTTGAAAATTCCATCTTTTGCCCAAGTAATCATGGGATGAGAAGGAGGTTGAGTCTTCTTTGTTCTAGAAAACTGAACAGTTGTATGAGCATCAGTATGATGCAAATGCTGAGCTGATATATGCATGTCTACAGTTGCATGTTGCTGAGGGATCAAAGTAGGACTACAACTATCATTGTTAGTAATTAAGCAAGTATTAGTGACCACACCATGGTGAGTGCATGCATTTGGTGTTATGGTTAAGGTACTGGAGTGAGATTTATCAGGTTGATGCTTATGAATGAGAGATGAAGTGATTAAAGATGACTGAGGGAGTGATGTTTGTGACTGTGATGAGAAGAATGTAGGATAAGGAAATGAACTTTCATGAAATGAAACATGTCTGGAGATGAAGACTTTTCCCTTGGAGTCTAAACATCTATAACCCTTATGCTGATCACTATATCCTATAAATATGTAGGGATGAGATTTAAAATCTAGTTTGTGTTGGCTATTGGGTCTAGTGTAAGGATAACACTCACAGCTGAAAGATTTTAGAAGAGAGTAGTTTGGTTTTGTGTTATAAAGGCATTCAAAAGGTAACTTGTGATTAAGAGTAGGCGTTGGGAGGTGATTTATTAGAAATACAACAGTTTGGAAAGCTTCAACCCAAAATTTTAGAGGAAGTTTAGCATGAGTTAGCATAGTAAGACCAACCTCTGTAATATGCCTATTCTTTCTTTTTTGCTTTTCCATTCTGCTTGGGTGTATATAGGCAACTTATTTTGTGCAAAATTCCATGTGAATTAAGGTAGGTTGACAAAGCTTTATATTCTCCACCTCCATCAGATTGCAAGCTTTTCAGTTTTGTATCAAATTGTAATTCAACCATAACTCTAAATTGGTGGAAAACTTTAAGCAGTTCAGATTTCTATGAAATTGGATAAAGCTAAGTGAAATTGGTTGCTGCATCTATAAAGTGGACAAAATAACGATGACCTTTAAGGGATGGAATAGGAGATGGTTCCCAAATATCTAAATGTACTAGCTACAAAGTCTGTGTGTAGGTTTTGGAGGAAATGGGAAATGAAAATTTATGAAATTTTCCAAGACAGCAAGATTTGCAATTATCAAATTCAGTTTTATTAGGAAATGATTGAAGATTACAGATTTGCATGACTTTGTTAACTACTTTACAGGAGGGATGGCCAAGCCTACTATGCCAAGTGTAAAAATACATGAATCTGAATTATTTGTCTGAGAAGAAACCAGCGATAATGAAGAATTTGCTTAAAAAGCTGAGTGGTGCTGTCTTTTTGGCAAGTGTTCTGTTTTGCTATGTTAACCCAGGTGTGAGAGTTCAAAAGTGTCAAATGTGTACAACCCATTAGTGACTTTCTCTGTCAAGAGTAGTTTCTTGGTAACCTGGGATTTAACAAAACAACAGTTAGAGTAGAACTCAAAGAAAACATCATTATCTTTGCAAAGTTTTGACACACTTAGCAAATTTTTAGCTATAGTCAGAATATGAAGAATATTCTATAAGGAAAGAGATTAATGAGGTAAGAATGGTGTTTTTAGAGTGGAATGACCAATATTGGAGATAGATAAGCCTTTACCATTACCAATATGTAGCTTCTCATTATCACAAAATTGTTCTTTTTGTTCTAGATTTTGTTCATCCATTATAACATGGTTTGATGTTCCTGAGTCAAGATACCAAGATGTATCAAGTAAGGTTTCTGGAGTTGCTAACATTGTAGTCATTTGAGATCCTTGTTTTGATGAGTTTGCATTATTTCTTGATGTGGACTGAAAGTTGGGATCATATCTATGATAGCAGTTTAATGCTTTATGGCCTATCTTTCCGCAGACTTGACACGTTGCTGATGTTCTATCACTTTGAGAATTTTGATAGCTTGAGTAGAATCTGCCTCTGCCTCTTCGACCATTGGGATGTCCATTTCTTTGTCCTCTACCTCTAAACTGTTGAAACCTATCAGAATTATATCCTCTTGTATTAACTCCATTTACAAAATTTGATTGTGCAACATTTACAGATAATGTTTCAAACTTCATGAATTGTACATATCTTGCTTCATGAGACAATAGTAAAGATTCTATATCTGCCACAGTATAAGGATCAATTCTTGATGTTATTGACGTGACAAATGGCAAATATTCTTTAGGCAAACCTTCTAATATAGCATCTATGTGATCGCTCTCTGTCATTGGACAACCTATACTAATTAGGGAATCTACTGCATTCTTGATCTTGAGTAGGTATTCACTGACAGACATAGATCCTTTCTTTGTATTACGAAGTTGCATCTTGAATTGACTTGCTCTTGCTCGAGTCAAAGCATTAAAGAAAGCTTCAATTCTGGACCATACTTGTCTTGAAGTCTCGCATCCGACTACTCTGGTTAACAATGATTCACTCATAGAAGAAAGAAACCAAGAAAGTATGAGTTGATCTTGTGCATCCCAATCTAAGAATTCTTTTGAATATTTCCCATTGATTGCATCATTTTCTGATTCAAATCTTGCCGGAACATTTATTTTGTGGTCAAGAAATTTCTATAACTGATGGCCTCTGATAGTTGCAATGATTTGCTGTTTCCAAAGAAAATAATTCTTGTCATCAAGCTTAATCAACAAAGGATGAGAAAACACCACCAGCTCAGTTTTTGCGCTTGCAGTAGAACTAGACGTTGAAACATTCTCCATGGCTGACATCTAGTGTAGGCTTTGATACCATGAAAGCTTTCAGTAAAACTATAGAATACAAATTATAGAAAAGAGAACAACAGAAGAAGAAGAAGAAGAAGAAGAAGAAGAAGAAGAAGAAGAAGAAGATAACATCATTTCATGTATTCAAGATTACTGTTTACAATGCAGCAGTGTTCCTTATATACCAACTATAACTACTTTAACTACTGCCACGTGAGTGATGGAGTTTCGTTAATTATCACGTGGGCTTGAGTTTATACTCTTACAGAAATAACTATCATAGCCATTGCGACGTTTTGTAAAGCATGGCTACATTGTTAATGTTCTTATATAAAAGCATTTTAGTAGCATTTTATAAGCGAACAAAAGAAACACAAAATTATATACATTTGAATTTTGACTCTCAAACTAAGGAAAAAAAAGTGATGAGAATACAATCTTCTTATATGTTTTGTGTAGCCTATTCAGACTGTCTATTCATAAAAGGCATAGAGGAAATTACAATTTTATAAGAGCCTTTCGACGTGCATGAAAAAAAGGACAGAAATCATAACAAAACCTAATGCAAAAAAAAAAAATGAAGACTTTGTAGCTTCCCTTTTCTTATTGCTGCAACCTTATCGTGTGCATCCGTGAAGTCCTTCTAGGCTGGAATGCAAAATCAGGCATTTTCTTGATTTTGAAGTTACGAAAGATCGATATATATATATATATATATATATATATATATATATATATATATATATATATATATATATATGAATTTCAAAATTGGCAGTAAAATGCAATGCCATACCTAATTACAACCTGTCCATCCTAATAAACTATATTTTGTTAGACCCCTTTGAGCAATCAAGCTATAAGTTTAAAAGATTAAAATAATATTTTACCATAAATTTTATAACCATAGTTATTCGAAAGGAAAAATTGAATTAATACAAAATACAGTTTCTTGATGCGGAGGGTTTAGACATTATAAAAAAGAAAAAGAAAAATCTTACGTAAAGGGTATTCCTGTCTTATTTAGTCCTCACTTGCTATTCACTTGTAGTATATTAGTATTTGCATGCTGTTGATTTTTCATATTTGTGACCAAAAAACTATTAAGTTTTTATCACCATTAGTCTTCAAAGAAATTTTCATCAAGTACAGAACTTCCCCAGAAACATAAAACAGTCCTTCAAATATATATGCAACAAGTAGGCTTAAATTTAGAAAACAATCCACTCAAAGCAGAGTGTACTTTTTTATTTACAGATTCATAATAGCTATAGGGTTTCTATGTGAACTTGATAAACACCTGCAAAAATGTCATTAGGTGAATTCTTTATTCTCTTTCTAATTTCTGCGTCTCAAAAATTGGTTATTATATGCATAAATTGAATGTTAATTATGTGTTTATCTTCCAACCCATTCCAAAAATTGAGGCTAATTTTCCATATAATTTTTATCCTCAATGCTCTAAAACCTTTTGAAATAAAGGGAGAATAACATATAGAAAGCAAATGTTAAACATAGTCTACAAAGTATTTTCACGTTTTAGTTAATAGTACTGAAGACTTTATTTTTCCTTTTATCATTTTCTGGTAAGTCTTTTCATTATTAATTGCATAAACTCATAATGTGAATAAATTCATCTTTGGGAACCAGTGTTGTTACCTCATTGCTACACTGCTTTATACATATCATTAAAATTAATTTCAATTATCTTTAGTAGATTAGTGAAACTTTGGAAATAAGCATAATTTTTATTTTTGAGCAAGAAAATGGAGTTCCTAAGTTTCATTAAGTCATAAAAATAAGAAAAAAAATATTATTTAACAAATTAATTAATGTTAAAGTATTTGATACCAATATATAAAATTAAAATAAAGAACAAAACATCGGGTTTATACATCTAAGGTGGCGTTTGGTTCAGGAAAAATTTTATTCTCAAGAAAGTTATATTCCCAGGAATCTTATTCCTAGAAAAGTTAGATAGATATGTTTGTTTATCACTCACTTTTCTAGGAATATTTATTAGAATTTCTATCAGAATTTTATTTCCATATTTGGTTGATACAGAATATTCCCAAGAATGTAATGCATTTTTTCAGAAATATCCTTAAAAAAACTTTCAAAAAAAGATACAATTATATACTACTCATTTAAAAAATTTGGCTGCTTTAATTTATTACTACAACCAGTTTCAAATAAGCCCCTTGTGTATATACTATTGAACCATGAATCTTAGCTACAAAACTTAAACTCCTGAAGTGCAAATTATTATATTATCAACATAAAATTTCAGCACCAATGCTTCTAAAAAAATGCTAAGCAATATAGAATCAGTATCACAAACCAAAGACCAATATATGATTTCTCAATATAGTGCAATCATTGTCTCTTCTGCTAGTAGAAGTCTAACATATGCTATGAAAACATAGAAAGCTTAATTAACTCCAAAAAATATGGTGTAGAACATTAACTCCAAAAAACTACAAACTACTACCATAATGCTATAGCTAGAAGTTGAAAAGGTTCAAAGCAGACTTAATTAACAATACAGTGCAATTAATAGATGTTTGTTGTTAAAATTTGTTGCACATAAAGAGTTTTCAACTTAGCATCAATAGTAAAGAAGAAATCTATTGCACTTTGATAATTTATTATTATAGACCCAGCCTTTACTCTTTCCATATTAATTAATTGTTCAATCTTCTTTAATTCCTCAAATACTAGCATCCTCCTTTCCGCTCCTTCCTTTTCATGCTTGAAGCACCCAACAAGGTCACCAATGTTGTCCTTGGTGCTCTTATACACTTTTCCTAGAGCTTGTATGGTCTCTAAAAGTTCAGCAGTAACAACATCATTCTCAGTTGTTCTCTTCCTATTCCCTCTGGCACTAGATGCAGAATCTTAGCCTCTTGAAGTCCTAATTCCAATGTGAGTGGAATAATGACCAGGAGAGTGTGGAAGTTGTGTCTCAGCCATAGAATCAATTGGAGCCTCATCTATGTCCATATTATCACTTGTAAAAAAGCATTTTCTTGCATCTCTCTATCCATCGCCTCAACTGCATCAGTAGGATCTTCAGTATCCATTCCAGTGGCTCTATCCTTTCCAAAAACCAATGCCTAGTCATCAACACCACGATAAAATAATTTAGCATTTCTAAATACAAAACTAAGATTGCAATAATCCTCATCTTCCTTGTTCTTTGCAATTGATCCATGATTCGTGTAAATCAAATAATTGGCATAAGAAACAAATTAAATTAGAATCTACATTAAAAGAATTACTTTTTACAATACATTTGAACATGAAAAAAATTCATTTATCATAGTCACAAATTCATTTTTTGATTTTTTAAGTTCTCCAAAAATTTCTGCAGAGTCTCTCCTATAAAATAGACATTCTCAAAATACAATAGTTCCAAAACAACCAAATAGAACTATTTAAAATTTCTCTATATGATCCAATACACAATTCTTGTATATCATCCAATACTCAAACTCAATATAAATCATGACAAATAAAACCAGAACAGTATACTTTAATCCAGAAGTCAAACTCAAACTTAATATGAATCAAACTCAAACTGAATTCAATACTTAAACTCATTCTAAATCAAACTCAAACTACATGATTAGCCAACCATTTCCAAAACATCTTCAAAATATAAGCAACCAAGGTATAGAGTTCCAATATAAGAACAAACAGTCTAAAAATTAAATACAATGAAGATGTGACTAACAAGACTTCAACATGTCAACCATATACCAATCCACAAAAACCAACTCACACCAATAACTAAGCAGCCCTCTACCCACAAAAACCAATCTACATTAATCCAAATATAACTCCACCATTAACTTGAAAATGGCCAAATTAATATGTAGTATATATACATATATAAGATATGCAAAGTCCATTTGAGCCCTCTACCCACAATGAACAAACCAATCACAAGTGCAATAAGCTTTCCTTCTTGGATATCACCCCATTTGAGCCCAACCTTTTCAATATTTCAAGTCCAACAACTTCAACCTTGGTCTTTTAATTGTCAACCAAAAAAAAATTGGTCTTTTAATCATAAAACTTCAGCCTTGTATGCTGTCTTTTTCTTGTGGTTTTTTGGGAAGGGGAAGAAGACCAAGCTCTTCAAGCAACACAAGGTTCATAATTATGAACAAATAAACTACTCAATTTTCTTATCATCCTGTCTTAATCAACCCCTTTTGTTTAAGCAATTCTTACCCAACTCTTGGCTACTTGTGTTTGGTTGCAATTTTTTTATTTGAGATTTGTTCAAATCCATATTTTAATTCTATTTATTTGTAAAAACAAAGTAAAAGTGCTATCCTCCCAGGAAAATTCATCAATGGCATATTTGATGGGAGCATCCTACTACTGCTTTAAGTGCTGTAACCATGTTGCTTTCCATGATGATATTGTTTCCAAAGATTTTCAAGTGAACCCTTTTTTCCTTCCATTTTTCTATTAATTTCTTCATCTTTAAGCTGTTTTCCTAGAATTCTAGATTTAAATGTTTCACCCAGTCAAACCAATTTTATGGGTTCAAAATAGGATCAAAAAACTAAAACTCCTAAAACCATTTTGGAGTATGACTTCCCAAAAAGTTACCTAGTCAGCTACAAAGTCATTTTCAGCTTTTGCAAATCTGACCCTAAAACCATTTTGATCTAGACTGAATCCCTTCAAATTGTATAACAATTTTTATAGTTTATAGTTCTTTGTATTTTCTGCTTCTTACACGAACTTACAAAAAAGAAAAATAATAATGCATAAACGATCTTCATCGAACAATTCCAAACGATCTTCCCGTCAGCAGAAATTCCCAAAAGTTCAAACCAATTCCAATTTTCATTTTCCAATATAGTAGACGATGCATAACCTTGAAGATGTGTAGATCGAATATCAGCAAAAATTTCTTCCTCAAACAATCAAAAAAACTTAAACAAAATGGTTGTTTTCTAAATCTGAGAGTGCAGAGGAACGGGGAAGGGAGAATGGAGGTCTCAAGCCAGGATAAAAAAACAAAGATAATGAATGGATGGGATGACGAAGACAATGAATGTAGAGTGCACAGGAGCAAAAACAATCATCGGAAACTCACCTGGTAGGTAGACGAAGACAATGAATGCAGACAAAGACGATGGCGAGGGAGGAACGCGATCTTGAAGTCGTATGAGGTCTTGAGCCCAGAAGACGATGGTGCAGGAATGAGATGGTCTCGTGAGGCTGTGTATTTGGCGTAGGAGATGGTCTTGCAGGATTAGATTAGGCTGTATCTGGGGCTGAAAGTTTCTTGGGAAAATTTTATTCCCACCCTCGCTGGTGGGAATAAAAGTTTCCCAAGGCCTTTGTAATATGCATTCTTGGGAATAAAAGTTTCCCAAGAATAGATTTGTATAACTTGTAACAAACGTAGGAATACTTTTTTTCTCTCAACTTTCCTGGGAAAGTTAAAAACTTAACCTGTAACAAACGCCATCTAAGAGAGCAAATTTTTTATACCTGCAACGTATTATCTAATATAAAATACTAATTTTATTTGTTTCACCCGTATTTTCTTTTTATAAAGACAAACCTGGAATTTCTTGATATATTTTCTTTATTCTACTAGGGGCTGAATTGTCATGATAATTATATTAACAGCCTACTTTCACTACATTGAAATTCCTGCCATATATATATTCCCGTTAAATTAATAACGAAAAAATGTTCCTTCCATATAAGCTTAAACCATTAAATTCCTACCAAGATAGCCATTCCCAAAGAGATTCCAAAATCTCAACCCAGAAAAATTTTGAACGTGACTAAATTATGTGTACTAATCATTGCTTTTCTTACCAAACTAAAGTGTTAAATGAATCTCTTAAGGCCTATAAATTAACCCTATGGACACCCCCTTTATGTGTGCTTCATTCTCAAACACCCGTCACCATTCACTTTCTCTCTAGTTTTCATCTTTTTGCAGGCTTTATCAATGTCCAGCTCTGTTTCAAGGAAGAGCGAGGGCCGCCAAAAGTTGGAAATGAAAAAGATTACCAATGAGAACAACCTCCAAACCACCTTCTCGAAGCAACGAACTTGTCACGCCCCCAATTTTAGGGCACGTGAAATACATACTTTACAATCATATATTTTTCGTAACTTGTATAATACACTCCTTTACAGATAGGTATTTCTATGTATACACATTATATAGACCAAGTCTATAAATATCAAAGTATAGCAGAAGCAGGGATCCTACCTGTGGCGTTCAGAGAATACTCTAGAATACAAGTACAAACTAATTTAAACACTATGAGCCTTAAAAGCAACATAGACTCACTCAGAAAGTATGACATCTATTTGATCACATAACTGTAGGATCAAACTCTGTATCCTTATCTGAAAAAAAATGTAAGTATCATGTAGTGAGTTTGACAATTCAATGAGCAGATAATACCTATGACCTCTTAAGTCAACATATGGATGTACTCATATTTCAAAAAATTTCACATAGAAAATATAGTTCGGAAATACATCCACATGGGACTCGTATTTTAAATATTCTCAAAACAAAGGATATTCAGATATCCAAAACCATATACTATACCGTATGATCATTAAACAAATGTTATTATGCATTAAAATATTTCACATGAAAAAGAATTAGGAGGATCCCATATCAGAGTTCAAGCCCTTCTGTACTTTGGTGGTGTAGGATTTGTCTATACTTAACATTTTAGCTAAGATTTGCCCTACTACCATTCAAGAGGACACGTGAAGGGACTCTAATATGGGTAATTTTCTAAGCACATAGCAAAGGAGGGCAAATCATATATCATATAGTCGACATCTCGCTCAGATAGAAGGCATTCCGCTCTTCTTCACATATCATATCCCGTGTGTTGGCCGTCACACGAGGTTAGCACCACCCCTGATAGCAGAGGTATCAAGGTGTACTAAGTCTAACATCGCTTGCTGTTAGCAAATAGTGTTTCCAAAAGGATTCTTCTACAAAAATCATATTTTCATATATGTCATATCGTTCAAAATAGAGGTTTCAATATAAATTCAGAATTTTCAATCTCAGTATAATTTCTTTGTCAGAAACTTCTCAATGAGGGTAATCACATATACATGCCCATTTTCAATACAGTCTTATAGCTTTACATATCAATACCACATGTACAATATATATTTTCTTTACTATATAATGAGAAATACATTTAAAATCACATATTCAATGAATTCAAAAATTTATTTTCAAAACTATACTCTTCTTGAACTATATACCAGATTGTAAACAATTTAGATAATTTAATCCATTTCAGAGATATATAAAAGTATAAATAACTTGAAAATAAAATCAATTATACATTTTAAGTTCAAGAAGAGCATATGGTAAGTCATATAAAAAATTATCTACTCATAGAGTAAGGCTCCAGGTTGGACAGTCCTAAAATGGAATTTTCCAATTCAAATTTAATCAAATAGATCTCAAAAACGAGTTTATAGGGTCCAAAAACCTAAGAAATGACTCCAAAATTGCAAAAGTTGGCCTATGGGAGTTTGATCAACACTAGTCAACTGATAGGTACTATTTACAGTCAGAAAATACTATTCACCGTCGGAATCACTATTTATACTGGCCAAATTTACTGTTCACGATGAACAAAAAGTAGTCAGATGGCCAAAAAAAGTTCATATCCTAATGTTTATCTATCTCCTAAATTTATCTACGATATTAGATTGTCAATTTTAGGTCTCTAAATAGAAGTTTCAGAATTTACCTTTTTTTAAAATTTTCTACTTCCGATCTACGATAATTTTACGGTTGATTTGAAAAATTGTTCGGCCAATATCGTAGTACTCTCCATTTTGAATCTAATGGTATCCTTAATTTTGAGATCAGAGGCCTGTAAACACTCTAAATCTAGAGAGAAAAAATGAAGGAGAGAAAGAAAATTATTTATACTATTCATCAATTACGAGATTTTGCAGATTCCTCTTCACGCTTCATCTCCCCCCCTTTTTCTTTCTCTTTTTTTTTTAAAAATATTATTTTAATTATTGAATAGTTGAAATTTTTTATTATTATTATTTTATATACATAATAATATGATTTTTCATCCTAAAGTATCTCAAAAATTTCTAAAAATTTATATTCTTGCAAAACTTTAGTTAAACTCTTAAATCATAAATTTTCTTGATAAAAAAATTTAATAACACAAATTACAAAATAAAATATCTTTATGCATAATAAAAGAAAGAATATTTCATAAAATAAAGCAAAAATTTATTATAGGCAAATATAATTATTTTAAGCAAAAAAAATCATTTTAATTAAAAGTAGTTTTGGTTTCAACAAAACATGCATAATCATTTAAAAAAATAATATTTTTTTATAATAAAATATTATTATTTAAAAATTACTGGATAGTACAGAACTAGTCAAGAAGGCCAGTGAGCTGTGCACACTTATAAGCACAGTGGTCAGTCTCATTGCCTTCTTCCTTGTGACAAAGCCTACTCCTTTGGCCACCTTAATATTGATACTGTGGTTGGGTGCTACCTTACTGGAGCCCCACCTCCCTAGATCCCCCTACCAAGCAAATTCTCGAGGCTTTCCGCAATGTTAGAGTTCATGAGCTCACTGAGGTGATGAACCAGCTTGAAATCGAGAAGAAGCATTCAGAAGAACTGAACAACAAGTAAAAGGAATTGCAAGCTATGTGCTTGTGGGTTGCCCCACTTGATTATTTTATAAGGCTAGAGCTAGTGAAGATGGAGGAGGTCTTGGAGGACCTAAAGAAGAACCTCACTCTCGAAACTGACTGCTACCTTAGTATTCAGAGTGCTTCTAACCCAGCTCAGTTCCATCCAGCCAGTTCCTCCTCGAACCCCATGCCATTAACACTCCAGGCAGCACCAAGTCAAGTATTTCTGCCGCTGTAGATGCTACGACTGCCACCAATGACCCAAAGCCCTGCAGTGCAATAGAATCCGATGTTTAACGAAAACATGATGCCATTGCCACCTCATGGGTTTAACAACATGGGAAGTTATGGATCCAGATCAGGATTTTACTGATCTTCTAATGTCCTCTCGTAGGATGATGACCTATTTATTTTCAAACTTAGCTTTTGAATTTCCCTAGACCATAAGTCTATATTTAAGTTTGAGTAAAGCTATGGAAAGTACAACCTTTTAAGAGGTCCAGCTCTCTTATTCTTAGATTGTGTTGGTTTTGTTGAGATTTTTGTATATCTATAGATATATAAAAATTTCAACATGATCTAAAGTTAAAGAATTTGATCTCTTGAGAAGTCGTTCGTAGCTTTACCTTTTTAAGTTTTGTAGTCATTTGGTGTTTGTTTTCTTAAATGTTCGAATTTTCAAGGTTTTTGCTCTTCATGGTGCTGCATCATGTTTCAACTTTTCTAATCATTTCCTTCACGTGAAATTGATGGTGTATGCGGATTTTTTTTCTTAATAAAGGGTATGTCTTCATGTTTTGCCATATATCTTCAAAATTCAAACCCTGAAGTTCAATTAATCTAAATGAGTATGTTAAATCCTAATCTAATTGTAAAAAAATGGTCGAAAAAGCTTAAAAATTATCAACCACAAAAAAATAAAGAGAAAAATTGACTATATATTAATATCTGAAGGCTGTGTTAGCCACCAAAATATTTGTTTATTGAGCAATTCATACAAAATTACATTAGATGGTATCCTAATGTGTGCATGAGACTAAGGCTTTTCTATCGCAACAATTCCACAATTGTATCCCAATTCAATTGACTTGCTTTTCTTTCTCCCTTCTGAAATCCAATTCTTTTTCAAACCTATAATAACAATTGAAATATCCTTGACCAAATTAACCATTAGGACTAATAATAATAGGTTTTGATTCTTCAATGAGCTGTATTGAGTAGTCATAGCATACTCAAGTTTTTCAAATATTTGTTTGTTTATAACTTTTGGTTTTTTGGGTTTTGACACGGATATTTCTACACTCTTTGAGTGTAAGACTAATTCAGCTCAGGTTATTGAGGCTTTTACTCTTCACAAGTGTTTTTTTGTGACCTTGAATTCTTGATATTGCAGAGACCATTCAATTGCTAAACTTAATTTTTCTTATCACTTGTGCCACAGATTTATGAGTTGATTATAATTTTAGTTTGTTACATAGTATATTATGGCATTCTTAGATTATTGAAATTTGTGTAATACCTCCTAAAATTTCATGATGGGATAAAAATGTAACTTGGTTGAAGATTGAATTTCTAGCCAAATGGGAAAAGAAATTGAAGACTAGATTTTGTTCAAAAGTTAGGGGGATGGGACGGAGAAAGAGAGACACTACAAGAAATTACTGTTACAGTGGTGAATTTTCAGTGGTGACCCTTAAAGTCGCCACTAAAAGGTGCCATTTAGTGGCGACTATAGGCAATTGCAACTGAACAAAACACTTAGGAGAAGAAGTTGCCTTTTCGTGGCAACTCTGTTGGGTCACCACTGAAAGGAAAAACACTTTTAGTGGCGACCCAGGTAGGTCGCCACTAAACCCTATGCTCTGCATTTTTTTACCTCTCTCATTGCTGACACTTTTCTCCTAAATTCACTTAACTCCTTTGGCTTTCCCTCGTGCTTGGTCTATTTTTCCCTCTCCCTCAAACTTTTCCCCTAAAAGTCCTTCCCTCCTCTGGCTTCTCCTGTGCTCTGCATAGTTCCCTCACACTGTCCTCCCAAAATTTCATCCCTCTTGTGGCCACATTTTCTTATCTTGGTCAAGGCTTTTCCCCAAACCCTTTCCCTTTCAGCTAGATCCTTGGGTACCACTACTCGACAAGGAGACGAGTTAAATACTAGTATCAGTTGTCATCTGTAGGGAGAATCCAAGTGCAATAGAGCTTCAAGCCTAAGGTTGAGAACTTCTGCAATAGAAAAATCAAAATGGCATTTCATAGACACGCTTTGTTTCTCCTCTTTCTTTTGCAAAAACCCACCACTAACAACATGCAAGCTCCTCTAGCAACATCCTAAAGACAACTCTTCCTGGTAAACAAGTTTTATCCTTTCTTGTTTCTATAATACTGCTATACGGTAAGCAAGCTAGAATATACCCATTGAACAATTTAATTTTTGATCATTTCTAAGAGAAATTTACACTTTAATTGGGACCAAAGAGTGGGAAAATCAACCACTTAAATTGGTTTAGACCATCGTTTACGGGAATATTGAATTTGGCTTTGGTATTTCTATTTCTTCAACTTCTTTCAATGGTAATAGCTAAACAAGAAAAAATAATGGCTCTTTCTTTTACTTTTTACGTGCTTTCTCAAAATTATATACAGTTATATTGTGATATAGGTTAGCATTTATATCCTTATGGAGCAATGTCTACTCTATAGATGTATATAACTATGAATTAACATCTTTATGTTTGCAAAGGGTATTAGGTCTTAATAGTTAGATTGTTCCCTCTAAGAGACTAATTAGGAGTTGATTTTATCTGTCTGGATCCACTAGGTGTGCGTGATTAATTTGAAAGAAAAGTAAAATATAATATGCAAGTTTTGAATGGGGCTCTTGAAACTTAAAAGCATGACCATGTCATGTGAAGGTGAGATCAAATGGTTTTTTCCCCTAGATGTTATTCAATCTTGAGATTGTTTTAATAAAGCTAAGCATATATGTCAATGATGAACATGATTTTAGGAAGTGACAGAGAAGATAGTGCCATCATTTCAATGACATGTTAATCTATATAACTTCTATTTGATGCTTCTGAAATGAGAGCACAATCTACATACTTAAAAAACTCCAAAACTATTATTACAATAAACCACAAAATACAGGGCACAATAGATACATATTGTGAGATGAGAAACCAACTAAATGATGTAATATGGGTTACTTGAATTTTTTTTACTTTAATTTAGGGAAGCTAGGGTAGCGGTTTCTAGGTGGATAATATATGTGGTTTAATGCCATATTAAGAAAATAGGGAGAGAAAAAGATAACAAGAAAAGTGAGGAATACATAAATATATTGTTACTGGACTTAATTAATGATAGTGTTTGCATAACACTGACCCTTAAACATCTATTTATACCAATAATATGACTGCATAATGGTTATGTAATTAAATAATATATGGGATATATATGCATCTTTTAATTTGTTTCCTCTCATGATTGATAATGAGTTTGAACTTATCTCTATGTTTGACCAATCCCATGGCTACGACATGTAAGTTAATTTACTTTCTATTTGTAGGATTTGTAATCCTACCTTGCTTTTCGTAATATCAATTTTTCATTTGCTTTTGATCTGTTTGTTTTGGGATGCTAGACATATTATCTGTGTTATTTATGTCCATCTTGCAAATTTATTGTGACAAATATAAGAGTGACTTGAAATGGTTTAGATTGTAATTAATTTAGAATCTAGAGTGCTTTTGGACATCATTAGTCAATGAGATGGGACACCTTTTGTAGATTATATGTCAAACCAGATTGCATTCCACATTGAGATCCTTATTGTTTTTAAGCTAGGCTCCATCTGAAACCATGTCAAAGTTTAATTGAATTATGCAAGAAAATTGCATTGATCTCCCCCGATACTGGTCTAATAAAATTCATATCCTATTCTATTCTACAATTCTATTATAAATTGCTGCTTTCACATCATCAATTTACTCCGAAAAGTAATAAAAAAAGTGTAGCCTTTCATGATTGATAATGAGGTTGAACTTATCCCTCTGTTTGACCAATCCTATAGCTATGGCATGTAAGTCAATTATTGACACTTAAAAAATATTCGGATCAATGTATTTCTATATCAACTCATTGTTGTGCCAAAGTTGTCAAGATACTTTCTCTTCCTTTAGCAACAAGTGGAAGCCTAAACTCCAGTGAAGGAATTTAAGAAGGGTAGAAATATGACCTTAAATTTGTGAATGTGTAAATTCTACATAAGGGAAGCCATGTATCTAGTGGGGTTCAAAAACTTTGTGCTTCAACTACCCATCAAGGATTTCTAATTGGGCATTGTTAGATCTAAATTAATAACCATTATTAGGCCTGCTCTTAATAACATACATTTTTTAACCTAGGATAAGTCTTATAGAGCAAGAGTGTTAAAGGATTAGGAGTCTATTATTATCTAGGAGTCTTAGAGTTTGTTGTTATTAACTAAACTCACATCGATGGAATGACATAATTTTGTAGAGACCATAAAAAGGAGTTTGAGACACATATGTCAAATGTTGATTTAAGGCACGTAGCAGAGTTCCCTCAATGGTTTAATAGCCAAGTAAGTGTCTACTAATTACGACTATAGAAAATTGTATTATAAGTTATGTCATAACTAAAAGGTTATAAAATCATGGTCATAATGGCAAGGAAATGATGAGCTAATTAGCTTAGCCCTTGGTCCTGAGAGAGTGGTATATAGATATTCAAAAATTTTGATTAATGGATATAGATTTCATATAAGTGATCGTGAATCTCAACGAAAGACCCAAAATAGTAGAGTTGTACATGGAGATGACTTAGATGCTGAAAAGGAATACTATGGTGTTATTGAGGACATCTATGTTTTCATGCCCCTAATTTTAGGACACGTGAAACACATACTTTACGATCATATATATTCCATTACATGTATAATACACTTCTTACATATAAGTATTTTTATGTATACACAATATACAGACCAAGTCAATAAACATCAAAGTACAGCAGAAGCAGGGATCCTGCTTGTGGCATTTAGAGTATACTCTATAATACAAGTACAAAATAATTTAAATATTGTTAGCCTTGAAAGCAATGTACACTCACCCAGAGAGTATGACACCTAGTTGATCATGTAGCTGTAGGATTAAACTCTGCATCCTTATTTGAAAAAAAAATGTAAGTATTGTGTACTGAGTTTGACAACTCAGTGAGCCGATAATACCTCCTATGACCTCTTAGGTCAACATATGGATGTACTCATATATTAAAATTTATCACATAGAAAATTATAGTTCAAAAGTACATCTATATGGGACCTGCATTTCAAATATTCTCAGTTCAAATCACATTCAGATATCCAAAATCATATGCAATACGGTAAGATCATTATTCAAATATTGTTATGCATCAAAATATTTCTCATAAAATATTAGGAGGATCCTATATCAGAACTAACATATCAGAGTTCAAACCTTTCTGTACTTTGGTGGTGTAGGATTTGCCTATACTTAGCATCCCAGCTAAGATTTGCCCTACCATCATTTAAGACATGCTAAGGGACTTTAATATGGACAATTTCTCAAGCACATAGCAAGGGAGGGCAAATCACATATCATATAGTTGAAATCTGGACTAGATATGAGGTATTCCGCTCTCCTTCACATATCATATCCCGTGTGTTGGCCATCACACGAGGCTAGCACCACCCCTGCTAGCTGAGGTATCAAGGTGCACCAGAGCTAACATCACTTGCTGTTAGCAAACAATGTTTCCAAAATGATTGCTCTACAAAAATCTTATTTGCACATGCCATATAGTTCAAAATAGAAGTTTCAGTATAATTCAAAATTTTTAGTTTTAGTAGAATTCCTCTGTTAGAAATTTTCCAATCAGGGTAATCACATATACATGCCCTTTTCAAAGGCAATCGTATAGCTTTACATATCAATGCCACGTGCACAATATATTTTCTTTACCATATGATAAGAAGTACATTTAAAATCACATATTCAATGAGTTCAACAATCCATTTTCAAAACCATACTCTTCTTGAACTATAAGCCACATTGTAAACAAATCAGATAATTTAATCCATTTTAGAGACATAAAAAAGTATAAATAACTTGCAAACAGAATCAATTATACATTTTAAGTTCAAGAAGAGCATATGGTAAGTCATAGAAAAAATTATCTACTCATAGGATAAAACTCCATGTTGGACAGCCCTAAAATACACTTTTTCAATTCAAATTTGATCAAATAGATTTCAAAAATGAGTTCAAAGGGTCCAGAAACTTGAGAAATGACTCAAGAATTGTAAAATTTGGCCTCTAAGAACTTGGTCAACCTAGTCAATTGATGGATAGTATTCACGACGAACAACAAGTTGTCAGATGGCCGAAAAATTTCATATATTAAGTTTATCTAGCTCTTAAATCTATCTACAGTGTCAAATTTTCAATTTAAGGTATTTAAATAAGAGTTTCAAAGTTTATCTTTTTTTAAAATTTTTTACTTCTGATCTGCAGCAATTTTGCGGCTGATTTGAAAAATTGTTCGGCCAAAATCATAGTGCTCTCTGTCCTGAATCCAATGGTACCCTCAATTTTGTGATCGGAGGTTCAAATGTACTCCAGATCTAGAGAGAAAAAATGATGAGAGAGAAAGTAGTATTCATCACTATTAATTGGTTACGAAATATTGTAGATTCCTCTTCATACTTCATCTCCCCGCTTTTTCTTTTTCTTTTTAAATATTATTTAATTATTTAATAGTTAAAATTTATTATTATTTTTTATATACATAATAATATTATTTTTTATCTTAAAGTATCCCAAAAATTTTAAAAAATTTATATTCTTGCAAAACTTTAATTGAACTCTTAAATCATAACTTTTCTTGATAAAATTTTTGATAAAATAAATCACAATATAAAATATTTTCATGTATATTAAAAGAAAGAACTTTATAAAAATTATTTAAAGCCAAATATAATTATTTTAAGCAAAACAAAAATAATTTTAATTAAAAGCGTATTTACTTTTAGCAAAACATAATCATTTACAATAAAAACATATTTGTTTATAGAAAAATATTATTATTTAAAAATTACGGAATACTACATCTATGAGTTGTGTTATGTGGAGGGTAGAAAAATACACTTATTTAAGTGTCATTGGTGGGATGTTGCTCATTTGAAAAGATGATACAAAATTGATAGATATGGATATACAAGAATCAATACTCCTTGTTCATTGAATACGAATGAGCCATTTTTCTTGGCATCTCAAGAAAAACAAGTATTCTACTTGGATGACATCGTCGATAAAGATTGGCTTGTTGTTGTCAAGACACATTCTCGTGACCTTTTCAACATACCACATGAGGATAGTAAGGGTGAATCATTATTTGTTGAAGATGCCTACCAATAAGAGAAAGTTAAACATACTTTGTTCTTTAATAGTGAGGTTCAGAGCAATATTAATGTAGTATTGTTTAGGGATAATGTTCAACCTCAACATGTTAACCATCAGAGTAAGGAGAGACGTGCTAGAGAAGTTGATTTCATCAATGAGATGAAGAAGACAAGACCATGGATGAAGAAAGTGAATAAGGGAATTTTTTATCTGAAGATTCTATGTGAAATGTTAGAGCAAGAATAACTAGTTAGTGTAATTTAATTTAATGTTCGTACAATTCTTGATAATTAGTAGGTATAATAATTTAATTTAATGTTCATATAATACTTGATTTAATTTAATTGTAATAACAGTAAAATGTAACGAAAATTTCAAGTCAAGAAAATTTGAATTAAAGAGAGAATTTTTAAAATGGAGATGAGAATCTATGTTTTGGCGCGTACTTTCTATTTTTAAATGATAGTGTGTTGCTATAAGCAAATATATTTTTATTTGTTTAAAAATGATTATGATTTGCTAATTTTGCTTAAAATACTTATATTGGCCTCTAATGAATTTTTGTTGTATTTTTAAAAATATTCTTTCTTTTATTATGTATAAAGATATTTATTTTGTGATATGTTTTATTACGATTTTTATCAAGAAAAAAATCATGATCTAAGAGTTTAACTAAAGGTTTATGAGAATATAAATTTTTAGAAATTTTTGGAATATTTTAGGATGAAAAACGGAATTTATATGAATTTATATAAAAGAAAATCCTATTATTAAATAATAATAATTATTATTATTATTAAAAAAACAAACAAACATTAAGAAGGGAAAGAGGAATCAGGAACAAGGAGACGGAGGTAAAATTTTGGAAAAATATTGAAACGAATGAATAGTAAATGAATAGTGAGTGAATAGTAATTTTTAACTTTTTCTCTCGATCTGGAGTGTCTATTGGCTTCCGATCTCAAAACTGAAGTTGCTACTGGATTCAAAACGAAGAATACTATAATTTTGACCGATCATTTTTTCAAATTAGCCGTTGAATCGCCGTAGATCTGAAGTAGAAAATCTCAGAAAAAAGGTAAATCCTGAAATTTTTACTTAGAGACCTCCAATTGAAATTCTGATGCCGTAGATAGATTCAGGAGTTAGATAAACCTTAGGATAGGTATATTTTCGACCATCTAATAGTCTTTTTGTTCATCGTGAATAGTATTTTGCGGTGGAAAAATAGTTTTCGGTGAGTGAATAGTGTTTTTCGGCGGTGAATAGTGACCAGTTCCCGAAGTTGCTATCTTGATTGTTTGGACCCTTCGGATACGTTTTTGAGGTCAATTTGATCAAATAGAGATTGGAAAAATACATTTTAGGGCTGTCCAATCTGGAGCCCTTACCTGTGAGTAGATGATTCTTCTTATAGCTTGTTTTTACTCTTCTTGAACTTTACATTAATAAATGAGTATGATTATATGTTATTTATACTTTCATATGTTTCTGAAATGGTTTGAAATATCTGAAATGATTGAAATATGATATTTAGTTCAAGAAGAGTATGACTTTTGAAATGAATTTTGAAACACATTGAACATGTGATTTTTAAATGTATTTTGCATTATATGCCAAAGAAAATATGTTATGTATGTGACATTGATTTATACAGTGATATGTTTGCCTCGGATATGGGCATGTATACATGATGCCCCTTATTGGGAAGTTTTCACATATAAATATACTGAGACTGAAAGCCTGTATTATATTGAGAATTTTATACCGAATTTTATGGCATATGTACATATGGTATTTTCTGTGGAGGAATCCTATTGGGAAGTGGTGCTAGCCTCGTGTGAGGGCCAACACACGGGAGATTATATGTGAAGGAGAGCAGAATACCTCCTATATATGGGCGAGATGCCAGTTATATGATGGCGAAATGTCAGTTATATGAGATGTTATTTGCCTTCCCTTGCTGTGTGCTTGGGAAAGACCTATACAGAGTCCCTTCGCGTGTCCTCTTGAATGGTAGTAGGGCAAACCTCAGCGGGATGCTGAGTTTAGGCAAATCCTGTACCACCAAAGTACGGAAGGGGTCAAACTCTGGTATGATGGTTCTGATACGGGATCCTTCGAATATTTTATGAGAAATGTTTTGATGCATAACATGATTTGGTTAATGATTATATAGTATTGAGTATGATTTTGAACTTGATTTGAATATTGTTTATACAGTACCGCATATGGTTTGAAATGCTTGATTATGATTTTTGAACAGAGAATATTTGAAAATACGGGTCCCATATGGATGTATTTTTGAAATGTAATTTTTGATGAAATAAATTTTATTATGTAAGTACATCCATATGTTGACCTAAGAGGTTATAGGAGGTATTATCTGCTCACTAAGTTGTAAAACTCACTACACGTGGTTGACATATTTTTCAGATAAAGACCCAGAGTTTGGTCCTGCAACTTCTTGATTGACTAGGTGTCGCACTTCTGTGGTGAGCTTAAATTGTTTCTGAGCTCTCAGTGTTTTATTTGTAATATAATTCTACTCTATAGTTCCTCTGAACGCCACAGGCAGGATCCCTGCTTCTGATGTACTCTGATGTATATGTACTTGATTTGTATATAGTATCTGTATGGAAAAACCTATATGTATCTGTTTCTTTGATAAAGGATTATGATATTCATGTTTATGGAAAATATATATTCATGATATACGTGTTTCACGTGCCCTAAAATTAGGGGCGTGACATTAATGTGTTGCAATTCATAGTTTATTTATAGCTAAATTATGCATGTATTTATTATTTGTAATGTTTGGTTATATTAAAGCATTTATAGTATGAAAAGGTGAATTGACAATGTCATCTTATCATTTGAAACAAGTTTGAAGATGGGAGGAAGAGGATGAGGTGGTCATCGATCTAAAGATGATGCACAAGGTAGTCCTAATGAAGTAATTCAGTAGCTACATATTCAATCAGTAGCAAATAATGAAGAGATCCAAGCACAGCCTACTATACCTACTTCTCAACTTCAAATTAGTAGTGCAAGTATGTAAATGAAATATTTAATTTAGATGTTCTTAGTCAAGATTTACTATCATTTGACTAATATATTAGCATCATATTCTTGGCAGCTTCCTGTAACACATCAAAGAATATAAGGGAAACATACAAATGTCATACAGTGGATACAAAAACAAAGAATGGAAAAATCAAAGCTGTTATAGCAAACGGTATCCTTCGAGCTATGGGAAAAGGATTGAGGGATTTCGTAAATTACATTGGATATGTGACACGATGCACTACTCCTTTGAAAGTAAGGGAATTGACCGAAATTTAGGAACAATGTGGATCACAGATCTTACTAAAAGTTAAGGTAATGATTAACATAATTTTTTAACATATTTATTATACTTAAGTAATGTCTAAATTGTTAACATAATTATGTATTATTGTTGAAAGAAAAATTTGATGTCAGTGAAAATTTGGAGTTGCGATTTATTGTCTTCGTTAATACCACTGCACAAAGATCGTACAAAAATTGAAGGAGTCATTTGCACAAAATATACAAGTAATACAACACTGATGAGGAAAGACTAGTAAATCCACCTGCTGGGCTCAACGATGATGATTGGAGACATTTGGTGAAGTATTTTGGCTCATTAGTTTAAGGTATTTCGTAATAACATGTATAAATAGTGTTTTTCATAAAAATTGTGCAACATAACTAATTATGATGTAAACTATAGGGACAGAGTTCAAAAAATGCATTGAATAGAACAAAGCAAACAACAAAACATGCATGTGACTCTTGATCATTTGTTGAAGTTGAAGAATCAATTGTGAGAGTTTACAAGTAGCTATTATTATATATAAAATTGTGTGCATAGTTTCCTCAAAGATGAAGTGTTTTATTGTAGAGAAATCCTAAAACGGGAGAGAAGGTATTGGTTGACCAGATTTAGGAGCTACAACATAGTTGTAAGGGTAAAGATGGAGAGGTTATATGGTTTGATGCAAAATGTCAAAAAATTTATGTATACTTTAATTTTATTATTTTAAAAAAATTAAAATTTATGTTATTGTTTTTACTACCAATCTCACCCTAAATTTGTTCTCCTTAAATACATAGGGCCAACTACAAGAGATTGTGGCTAAGCAGTCTCAGGAAGACAATCCTAATCTAAGTAACAACGAGATCTTAACCCAAGTTCTAGGTTAAAGGAGACGGTATTTTAGCGACAAAAGGATATGGAATTAAACCTCCCACCAAGAGATCTATTGATTGAATGACTTTCCAACACTTTTAGGAGCATAAGAAGAAAATACGTGAAGAGGTCACTGCAAAATTACGAGAGGAGATGAGGTTATGAGAAGAAGCAATATGTAAGAAGGCAAGATTACGAGAAGAGAGAATGAAAGCAATGCTACAAGAGACTTTGTATGCACAGTTGCTAGCACAATTAGAGGAAAGACTACAGTCACAGATGGTTTCTCTAATCGCATCTCTCTAACAGGTATTTTACTTAATCATGTTGAGAATATATATGGATCTAGTGCTTAAACTTAAGATTTTGATCTTGGCATTGCTATTAAATTGTTTGCAAGTTACTATATATTTTGCTGCACTGCGTAGTGTCTAAATGACAAACTACAGGGGCTTCGGAGATTGATATAATTTATAGTTTTATTGTGTAAGATAGGTTCCTTAATAATATAAACTTTGGATCATTTTATTTTTCGTAATTCCTTGCTCCCAAGTACAATTCAAGTCTTCTAACTATTTATGTTCTCCTTTGCATATGTGTTGCAAAATTGGTCACACAGTTTAAACCATATGTATGTTATTAGTTCTAGAGTCTATGGCATATTTTCTAGGGTCTATGCCATTAAATGATTTCATATTCTTTATTTTTCATTTATGTTGATTTTTTAATATTGTTGTTGATAAGTTATTGGATATGGTTTAATTTTTCATGGGTTGCTTTGGAATGCTCCCCTCCTTAGACAATAAACATGTTTATATATGCTTCAATTATTTATGTATTTATTAATACTTTCTTTTGTAGAACAAAGAAATACAAGCAAATGACAAGTAAACACCTTTTGCCCACAAATGAAGAAATTTAATGTTGATCTGTTGGACAATTTTTGTCCATAGATAAAGAAAGATAAGGTTGATCTTCTGTACATAGTGAACATATTAAGTTAAACAATCCAAGTTTCTTTTTGCTCTATTATAATTGTAACGTCTTTTCCTTCATTTATTTGTTTTTGAGTTTGAAAACTAGAGTCTGGACATAATAAATATATTTTGTAAAATTTTTCAAAAGGTGGGACTCAAGTTCCCACCCACCCTCTTGAATTTAATAATTGATGGGATCTTAAACTTTTTATTCTACTTGATGTTGGACATGCTTATCTGTATGGGATTTATCTGAGATGAACTTTCACGTGATAGTAACTTCATGTGGTGGCAATTCAAGCGCCATTTAGGAAGGATAAATAATATTTTTTCAGACTTCTCTACCTGCTATTAACTTTCTGTTTGGTAGCTCACTAACAATATCATTAACTTCGAATATTTGACATTGAAAACCTTGTTTCTTTCTCTGTCTTGATAATGGAATCCTAGTATTTTGTAATTGTTCACATCTAAAGCGTTTGACTTGGCATTTGCTTGTATTGCTTTGTTCTAGAATTATGTTTGCTTTCATGATATGATGGTACAATCATGTATTTTTTTGCTATAATGTTCTTGGCTATTGCATAATGTTGTTTTCCAATTGTGTTTGGCTATAGAATGTTTCTTACATGATATTGTTTTGTTTGTATTATTTTTCAAGCTATACTAATATGTTATGCTGGATTAAATAGGGACAAATTTCAATAACACTCTCGAGTAGTGTTGCCCCAAGTATTGCAGCTAATTCGACAAGTATTGCAACGCCGACATTGCCTAATGAAGCACCAAGTTGATTGTTTTTGTCAATATTTGGTATATTATTTTTTTATTAATTGACATAATATTATCGTACATATTTGCTACATTTGATATTATATTAATATTATCATTTTATCAATAATTTTATTTACCTTTATTTTTATTAAATTTTTAATTATTTCCAACAAAAAGATGATAAATTTAACAACAACAAAATGGTTTTCAGTGGTGACTTGGTTGCCACTAAAAGACATTAAACTAGATTTAGTAAGGACCTCGTTAGGTTACTACTGAATTTCTCTGGATCAGAAATGAATATTGAAAGATTTAGTGGTGATCTTATCGCCACTAAAGTAATTATAAGTGGCAACTAAATAAAGTTGCCACCTAAAGTGTCTCACCTTTTGTGGCGACTAGAACATGTTACGTGGCGATAGTCGCCACCTAAAAGTTTCAGCAACAGAGTTATCAACAGCGATGTGGCAGTGACTAAAATTCGCTACTAAAAGCCTTTAGCATCTACTTTTACACTTTCAGTGGCGACAATGAAAGCCTTTCTTTTGTAGTGAGATTAGTTAGAATTACAAAAAATTGATGGTTTAGCAAAAATTAATAAAAATTGTAACTAAAACATAAAACAAGGATAGCGACGGTTTTTCTAAACTTCATTGCTAAATAACATTTTTAGCGACAATAAATAACGAAAGTTTCCTTGTTCCCCAAGCAAGCCTCCCCTTTTTCTTTACTCCTTAATTTTCCTCCACTGCCTCTCTCCATTTTCTCCCTTGTCCTTCTAGCTTCTCCATTGATCACTGCTTCTTTCATTGTTTCTTCTTCTCCATTGAAGTGCTTCACCTCCACTCATTCCTTTTCTACAAACCAGTGAGTTCTTTTTCTAGCAGCTTTAGTGTATTTTTGCATTTCATTTTTGTTCATATCAAAGTTATGCATATGTTTGCAATAGCAATAGAGCTTCAAATTTTTTCATTTGAGTGGGCCTGAAACTTCAGTAAAGGAAATTTTATACCAAGAAGAATTTGGATGCCACTAGAGCCAAGAATGTTCTTTATCCCTCTCTAACCAAACATTTTTTGGGCATGAATAATTTGTGAAAGAAGAGAGAAGAGAAGAGGGAGAGAAAATAAAAAAAAATTGATACAGAATATTAACAAAAATTAAAAGAACAAAAAAAATAAAAAATGGTATAATGACAGATTTCATTGGTTTAACGATGATTTACTTACAGTCATTAAGCTATGGCACTACAAGGGTTTTTAAAAACTGTCACTAAAAGCAGTCTTAATGGTGGGTTCTATAATAATTTGTGTAACTATTATTAATTGGTTTACTGATGGATAAAACTGTTGTTAAAATCACCTAAAAACTATTGCTAAATCCTTTTTTTTTTTTATAGTATAGTCATAAGGGAAAAAATCCAAGCACAGAACCCAGTAGGATGAGATAGAGATAAATAAACATAATCTAATACATTTTGACATGCTGTTGGTCTTCAGAAGAAAAATGAGACAATCTTTATGCATAAATCGAAAAGATTCATGAGACAACTTAGAAAATGAATCCTCAATCGTTTTTTTGGTGAAAAGATATTAATTTTTGACTCGGCCCTTCTTGTATTTGCTGCTAATTTTTCTCTTGATCTCTTAGGATAGGAAAATTTTACGAAGAAAAAATTATATAAGAAAGACAAATCCTAAATTGATTGGATCTTCTATTAGTGAAGGGAGTGAAATTAAACTTCATAAGCAAGGAGCACCTAAACAGATTTGCATTATCTTACATTGAAACCCAAAGAAAAGAAAATAATTTTTTAAAGATGGCAACACGGTTTTTGTATTTAAAAGGAGACAATCCCAACATTTACTGGAAAAATGTTGAGTTTATATGCATAATTGTTTATACAAATAATCGTACAACTTTGAAAGAAACTTGAGACATTATATAATGATATTATTAATGTAAGCAAATTAAATAATATGACATGCTCTTAAAGTTGAGATACAATTTCATTTACTGGAAAATAATCGTACAACTTTGAAAGAAACTTGGAAACATGTTGAGTTTATATGCATAATTGTTTATACAAATAATCGTACAACTTTGAAAGAAACTTGAGACATTATATAATGATATTATTAATGTAAGAAAATTAAATAATATGACATGCTCTTAAAGTTGAGATACAATTTCATTTATACGACTATGTACGTGGATGCATGGTGCACATATACTTATGTTCATATATGTAATTTTCATTTTATAAGATGTGATTTAATTTTACCTGTGACATCATTTTTTTCATTGATAAGAAATCCAAAATTAATATAATTTACTAATTAAACAGGTCAAAAATAACTTTGATTTGAGGTCCATGTATATAGAAAATATTTAATAGACCTGGATGAAGTGAACAGAGGAGAAAAAAGATTAATATAATATGTAGCATCCTATATTTTCTTCACTAGTAAAATTTGCTGACAATTTTTCAAACCTCTTCAATTCAAATAGGTCCTAAAATGCGAAGAAGATAATCAAAATCACACATTATGTAGTCTTCAAAAATTGAAAATCTATGTGAAATTAAACATCCTTAAACTTCAATTTTTTTTCTTTAATTCTAGGTTATTCAAATGACACAAATTTATGAAAAAAGAAAACATACTTCCAACTAATAAATTATATGTCATTGGATTTTTGGATGCCTAATATATATAGTTTTATGTGATGAATTGATATAGTATAACATTTTCCTTTTCTTTTTAACAGTTGGAATCGAAGCTATACAAAATGAGAGGTAAAAAAATCCACTCATGTGATCATATCTTCATTCATCAACATAAAGTACCAACATTGATATATCATTCTTTAATTTCTTTCTAGCAACATTAATTTTTATGTGCGTTGTGTCTATATATATATATAGAAGACATAGTATTTATTCACTCTTATCTATATTTTCAATTGTAGTTTCACTCTAAATCTAGAAATCATTGCAATTTTCCTCCAATCTATATATCCATTACAAAGAGCAGCCCTACTGTCCAAAATAGTTGTTCAATCTGATGTCTTTACTATCATGTGCATTGCATGTGCTATTTCTACTATTAAGAATATGTAAAATGACAAAAATATCTCTTTCCCTACATGGTCAAAAATCTACAAAGCAAAGAAGGTCATGAGAGTCATTTAAGGAGAGGAGTACTTTTGTCATTTTGCCTTGCCTATGTGATAAAAATGGCATGTACAATGCATGTGATGGTAAAGATGTCAAGTTTAACATTTTAAACAGCATAGTGCTTTTTGCTATCGATATAATATAGATTGAGGGGACATTGCAATAATTTTTAGATTATAAGGAAAACTTCAATTGAGAAGATAGATTAGAGTGAATTTTCATTTGCAAAAAATAATGTTAAGGAGAAATCATGTATAGAATGATAATGTTGCAAATAATTTGAATTCAATTTATGTAATAACATAGTTTGGAGAAAGAGTATGTATTTGGTACATTAACAGTGGATCCAAATGTTGTTGTTTTAATTAAAAATCGCAAGTGTACGAATATATTGGAGTATAAATTTAGAGGTATGCGAAGTCGATTCCACAAGGATTTCTAATTGAGAGAAATTTAATTTAGACCTAAAATAAATATTTCTAATATAGTTGCCCGAATATTTGTTTTGTGAGAAGAGTATTGAATAGAGTATGCAAAGAACTAAAATATTAAAATTAAATAGGAATGTATTCAAAGTAAAGAAACATGCTAACGTTAGGAGAATCATTCTTGTTATATCAAATAAAAATAAATTTTAACTTTTTTATTACTTAAATAGAATCCTCATATAAATGAGATTCCATTCGGAAGATATGTTATATTAAACTCGCTTTGACAGATGAAATGTATTTACCTTCTTTTTATTGTATTACTAATAATAAATAACAATTGTAAAATAAATTCAAGTATACACCGTGCCAATTATTATATTGTCTACAATAAATCAAGAATAATTCAAACATTTATTGTACTAACGATTATCTACAATGTATCAAGATTCATACTTTAAAAAAATAAAAATGAAAAGATGTAAAAGGAAGAGAAAAAAAATACAACAAATAGGTGACAGAGTCAATAATAATAATATAAAGTAGATAATAAAGTCAGCCATTGAGAAAGAAAATAACAAGAAAATAAATAATAGAAGGACAATAAAATCATATTTTAAAAAAGAAAATAACAAGAAAATAAATAACAGAAGGGCAGAAAATAAATAATAGAGAGGCGACTAAGTTATCATTTAAGAAAGAAAATAAAAAGAAAATAAATAAGAAAAAGGCAACAAAGCCATCCTCTAAAAAATAAAATAAATAACAGAAGGACAGAAAATAAATAACAGAGGGGCAATAAAGTCATCCTCTAAGAAAGAAAAAAAAGGGCGACAAAGCCATCCTCTAAAAAAGAAAATAGCAAGAAAATAATAATAGAGAGGTGGCATAGCCGTCCCCTCTGAAAGAAAATAACAAAAAAATAATAACAAAGGTGACAAAGCCATCCTCTTAAAAAGAATTAACATAAGAAAGTAAATAAGAATATAAATACAACATCAAATATAAATATTGAAATTAAGAGTTAGCTAAATTATTATTTTCATACCAAGATTTTTACCCTTTCACCTTAGCATTATGAGGTTACTTCTCCATAATCAAGGTAAGAAAGAAAATTGAAAGTTGAAGAAATATGACAATATTATATATATATATAAAAAAAGTAAAGATACAAAGTATTTAAAAAGAGAAAAACATTACAAGCACTTAAAACTTCAACAAAATTTTTTCAAACTCACTCTCCAGTCTTTTCCCCACCTCTAGCTCACAAGATGTCTCTATTTATAGACACAACAGGGGGAGTAGATAACAAAGATGGTGGGTAGCAAATTGTACTAAAGTTGACAAGTTGTATTACATTATTTGCATCGAAAGTCATCGTAAACTATCTCCTTGATATCCACGGAATCTGCTAATCCCATCAACATAAAAGTTATAGATATTTTTATTATCTTTCTAGTCATAAAATGTAGAGAAAATTGGCCATGTATTTTGTGATTTATGGCCAAAATACTAGAGTAAGGTCAGGCTGGATTGCAATAGCAAACATGATCTTTTCTAGCCCAATTTTGGCCTTTTTAATGTCAGAATTAGCTGATCACTTGAACATGACAATTGCAGAAAATTATATCTGCTATTCACCTACCAAATTTTATATCCATTAAATATGTATTTTCTAAAATATAGTGCAAATACTACAGTAATGTTGGGTTAAACTACAACAGTAAACATGTTCGCTTCTAACTCAATTTTGGCCCTTTGGATGTCTGAATTTGTTGATTACATGAAAGTTGTCTAAAATTGTGATATCTATTCATCTACCAAATTTCGTACATAATATATACATATTGTTTTATATATAATCAAAATACTGCAGTAAGATCAAGTTGAAAAACAAGCAGCAAACAAATTTTTAACATTGGGTGTTCTGCCTTGAATCTTTATGTTTCAGTATTTTTAGAAATGTGATCATAAATCAAGATTGAATTGATGCATATATCCATTAGGATGCGTCTCAGGAGTCAAAAAGATAATGCTCCTTACTCAGCCATTTTCAATGAATTTATTTTGTCTGCTTGATTTATAGACATCATTTTTAAAAAACCACAATTTAACTTTGATTCCTCCAATTGAGTCTATTTTCTATTCTTCTCTCCATCTATAAAAAAAATACACAAAAATAAAGACAAATAAGGGAGATAAATGATTAATTAAGGTAAAAAGATAAGATAAAAATATTTAATTTATGAGTATAAAAATCACTCATCAGATACCCCCCAACTTAATCTTTTACTTGTTCTAAAGCAAAACACACAAACTTCAAAATTCAAAATATGAGTGAGTGATGAGTTGCTTTTGGTTTACTAAGCATTCCTCAAAGATTTAAAATGTGAAATCAAGGAAAATATCAGAATCTCAAGGTTATGTAGAACTTTAATTTAAATGCAATGCATAGTTTACTATTGAATCTCAAGTTTGTGTGTAATAATCTTATGACATTGGACTTTTTGCATTAAAATAAATTTATGTAATCAAATATTTAAAACATATCTCCAGATTTATGCATTTGAGACTCTATAAGCTCATTTTTCATATCACTCTCCACTAATGTAACCTAATCATAATATTTAATATCATTAGGACATTCATTAGACTTGTAATGTATGAAATAGGTTAAAGGTGGATAAAAAAATATTAATAAAAGCTTAATTCACTCTACAACATACATGATCATGTAAGTCCTCCCAAATGCTTTTGATATTATCATGTGAATTCTATCGCCAACCTTATCCTCATCTTTACGTTATTTGCTCGTACTACTTTTTTTATGTAAACACCCCTAAACTTATTTATTTGGGAACTTCTATTTTTTTTCCTATTTTTTCTTTTTAAACTTCTTCCATTCACCCGTGAACCATAACTTTTCAAATGATCATTCCTGTGAATAAAAGGTAAAAGTTAGAAATATTTTTGTTTAAATGCTAGATAATAATATAGGTGTACAAGAAAGAATAAATATAGACTCAAAATGGGTTACTAGGGATGGCATAATATATAGGTTGGTTTGACAGGCTCAAATGATTCCAACAATACCTAATTCATTTCTTAAATAGAGAGTAGTCTAGGATTTTTGCCTCAAGTGATAATCAAATAAGTTCTAGAGTCTTATGAAATCACTTAGTATATCTAAATCACATAAATCTTTTCTGAATAAAAAATCAATCAAATGTAAAAGATTAAGTACTAAAGATATTAAGATTCTCAAGTAAAATATAAGTTACAATAGAGTTTAAGTTCACACATAACACTCAGAACTCATCTATTTTCCTAAGGTTACAAGCACTTTAAAACATTTTCATCATTAGTGCTAGTTTTTCCTATTCCCAAAATATCACTCATTTTTTTAAAAAAAATTTAGGTGCTGGAACCTATACAGAGATAGGAGACTAGGCACCCACGTCTTTTTTTTAATGAAGAACAAACATACAAAAAACAAAAAAAATTGAAAAAGATATTACCTAGAAGGAGATATAGAAAAAGATGAATCTGTAGTAAACTAAATACAAAATAAAAATTTATTCAATTAAATAAAAGGTGTTATAGAAGAAGATTCAAGTCCAATTTGCACTTTCTGTGGTTGTCTGCCATCTAATATATTTGAGCTGTAACTAGATCAAGAATAGGAACATATGCTTGTAATGCATCAATCAACTCATTAGCATTTGAAGTTAAGATGAGAATTTGTCTTGTTGAGTGTAAGATAAAACTTTGTTCTATAGTTTGATCAAGAAAAAACAACAAACCATCAAAGAAATTGTTAACATTCAATAGACCTATGGATTTATAGTAGATATTCAGTTGTGCCCATGAGACTATTTGAAAATTTTCCTCCAGAGTACCAAAATACCTGATAAGGCAATGAAAGCATCAGCGTTGCTCATCATTCTAGCAATACACTCATGCATGGAGGCTACCCTAAATTCTTTCCCAATTATTTTTCGATGATGTTTGATACAATTAGAGCTGTAGGAATAATACCAAGAACTTGGCATCCTCCTACATGTGCAGCTGTGGACACACACTTCATTAATCTACGACTACCTCCACCATAGACTAAATGAATTTTTCTCTTGGCTAGTACCATACCCAAATTTTGTGTTGTTTTCACATACTTTCTATAATGTTCCAATTTTAAAATCAATGAGTGATCCTAAACTTTTTCTAACCAAACACTGATCTTTATTACGTTTCTAAATACGCATAAACTAAAATAAAAACTATAAACAAATATTTTTAATAGTATACAACACAATTACAAAAAAGAATAATTTTACAACTTAATAACATATATATATATATATATACACACACACACACACAATGTTAACTACAAGTAACAAAATACAAATACAACAAAAAGAAAAAAAATCACAAAATTATGCAGCAAAGAAACTTTTTTTTTATCTTTTTATTTTGAGTGTTAGTAGTAGTAGGTGGTATTCAATTAGTGGATTTCCAGAAAAGTGTAGAGGAGTCACAATAGTCTCACTTAAAATTCATATTTCTTAAGAATTTTTATCTTTGTTGTCAAAATCAACTAATTTTACACACCCAAATTACCACATAAATTTTTAACAAATATTTTTTTTCACAAAGAAAATTTTCTATACAAAGAATAAATAAATATTCTAAATAATAACTAGTGGAATAATTATACTTACCTGGATCTAATTAGCTTTTCCGTCGGAATTCCCGACAATGGCGCAAAAAATTTATTGTTGTTTTAATTAAAACTCGCAAGCGTATGAATCTATTGGAGTATAGATTTAGTGGTATGCGAGTTTAATCCCACAATGATTTCCAATTGAGAAAAAATTTAATTTAAACTCAAAATAAATATTTATAATTTAGTTGCTAAAATATTTGTTTTGTGATAAGAGTACTGAACAGAGTATGCAAAGAACTAAAATATTAAAATTAAATAGAAATGTATTCAAAGTAAAGAAATATGTTAAAGTTAAGGGATGAAGTGTATATAAAATAAAAATAAATTTTAACTATTTTATTATTCCTATGGAATCTTCACATAAATGAGATTCTATTAAAAAAATATGTTACATTAAATTCACTTTAATTTATAAATGAAGTGTATTTGTCTTCTTTTTATTATATTACTAATAATAAATAACTCTTGTAAAATAGATTCAAGTATACACCGTACCAATCATTATATTGTCTACAATAAATCAAAAATGATTCAAACATTTATTGCGTCAAAGATTGTCTACAATGTATCAAGATTCACACTTTACAAAAATTAAAATGAAAAGATGTAAAAGAAAAAAACATAACAACAAATAAGTGACAAATTCAATAATAGTAATATAAAGTAGGCGGTAAAATCAGCTATTAAGAAAGAAAATAAAAAAAAATAACAGAAAGGTAAAAAATAAATAAGAGAGAGGTGACAAAACCATCTTTTAAGAAAGAAAATAAAAAGAAAATAAATAAGAGAGTGACAGCAAAATGATCCTCTAAAAAATAAAATAACAAAAAAAAATAATAGAAGGACAAAAAATACATAACAGAGGAGCAACAAAGTCATCCTCTCAAAAAGAAAATAAATAACAGAGGGACAACAAAGTCATCCTCTAAAAAAAATAGCAAGAAAATAATAACAAAGAGGTGGCATAGCCATCCTCTCAAAAGGAAAATAACATAAAAATAACAATAAAGGGGAGACAAAGGCATCCTCTAAGAAAGAATTAATATAAAATAGTAAATAAGAAGATAAATAATATATCAAATATAAACATTGAAATTAAGATTTAGATAAATTATTATTTTTATACCAAGAGTTTCACCTTTTCATCTTAGCATTATGAGGTTACTTCTCCTTAATCAAGGTATGAAAGAAAATTGAAAGTTAAAGAAGCATGACAATATTACAAAAAAAAAAGTAAAGATACAAAATGTCTAAAGAGAGAAAAGTATTACAAGCACTTAAAACTCCAACAAAACTTTTTAAAACTCACGCCTTTTTCTCCCCTCTATCTCACAAGATGTCTCTATTTATAGACACAACAAGAAAAGTAGGTGACAAAGATGGTGGGTAGCAAATTGCACTAAAGTTGACAAATTGTGTTGCATTATTTGTACCAAAAGTTATCGTGGGATATCTCCTTGATATCCACCGAATCTACTGATCCCATCAACATAAAAGTTGTAAATATTTTCATTAACTTTTCAGCCATATAAGGTGGAGAAAATTTGGCCACGTATTTTGTGATTTATGACCAAAATACTAGAGCAAGGTCAAGCTGGACTGCAACAACAAATATGATCTCTTCTAACCCAATTTTGGCATTTTTAATGTTCAAATTGGCTGACCACTTGAACATGACAATTGTAGAATCTGCTATTCACCTACCAAAATTTATATCTATTGAATATGTATTTTTTAAAATATAGTGCAAATACTACAGTAATGTTGGGCTAGACTGCAACAGTAAATATGTTCTCTTCTAACCCAATTTTGACCCTTTGGATGCCTGAATTTGCTAATTATATGAAAGTTGTATGAAATTGTGTCATTTATTCATATATCAAATTTTGTACATAATATATACATATTTTTTTTATATATGGTCAAAATACTACAATAAAATCAAGTTGAAAAACAAGCAGCAAACAAATTTTTAACATTGAGTGTTTTGCCTTGAATCTTTATGTTTTAATTCTTTTAGAAATGTGGTCATAAATCAAGATTTAATTGATGCATATATTCATTAGAATGCGTCTCAGGAGTAAAAAAAATAATGCTCTTTACTTAGTCATCTTTTAAAAAAATTTATTACTTATTTTAATAATTGTTTTTAAAAAAAAATTATTTTTGGAATCTGGAGAGACAATCTCTTATTTTCAATGCGCCATATTTTACACATAATGGGCTAACGCTGTATTTGAAGACAAAAGAGATTGAAACGTTTGAATTCTTTAAAATCATGCATTTATTTTCTCTTAGGTCCCATTTTATGTGGTAGCTGCTACTTTTATGCTGCAATTGCTATTGGACCCAGAAAAAAAGAGAATGGAAAATATGTTGCAATTGCTATTGGGTCCCACTTTTTATGCTACTTTTATGGTGCAATTGCTATTGGACCGTTCTATTCCAGAGGGTGACATTGTACAACGTTTGAATCTCTTTATTTTCTTGTAGGTCCCATTTTAAATAAGCAGAATGGTCAGATAGCTAGAGACGGAAAGGCTATTTTGGTGTGCTACTTGCTATTCCATATATTCCATTTGGTGTAAAATGTTGTATTGGTCTGGAGACGAGAAGGCTTTTTTAGTGTGTTATTTCATTTGGTGTGTTACTATACTTTTTTATTTAGTGTGCTACTGTATTTTTTAATTTTGTGTAAAAAGTTGTATTTAACCCAACAACCAAGCACTAAAATCAAAAGAATTTTCTTGACATCATGTTACGTTGTTCTAACCTTTTCTTTAGTCTTGATTTATAATCATTTAATTTAATTTTGTGAAACATATATTATTTTTTTAACGTATAGAAATTTCAATTAGAAAATTTGAATAAGATTATTTGAAACTAAAGAAAAAGTTGAAGTTTTAATTAATTGAATCATAAAAAGGGGCTATCGAGAAATTTTTTGAAACAAATAAGAAATTTAAAAATGTAGGCGATTGCTCATTGAATGAACAAGTTAATAATGTAAATATGGATAAAAATAAAAATAGAGAAGAAGTATTAGTTAATGAACAAGAAAGAGAAATTAATAAATTAGAAGAATCCACTACTAAAAATATATATGATTCAAATCAATGAACAAATATTGATACAAGTTTAAGATATTTATTAATAGAAAAATATTCTATTAAAGGTACTAATATAGATTTTTCTAAGGATTAATTTCAAGACACTTTTCTTCACCACTTTACATTCAAAAGTTGACTAACGGTGCAAAAAGTGAAGGAAAATGGTTGATTTATTCCCAAGATTTGGATAAAGTATTTTTTTTTTGTTGTAAATTGTTTAAAACTCTTCTTAGTGCAAGTAATTTAGCCAATGAAGGTATTAGGGATTGAAAAAATATTAGTAAAAAGTTGAAGAGTCATGAGATAAGTAATGAGCACATTGTTAACATGAATTCATGGATTGATTTAGAAATGAGATTGTTAGAAAATAAAACAATCGACAAACATATTCAAGAACAGATAAATAGAGATCGAGAACATTGGAGAAATGTGCTATTCAAAATTATTGCAGTTGTTAAAACTCTTGAAAAAAATAGTTAGCCTTCCGTGGAACAAACAAAAAGATTTACCAAGAAAATAATGAAATTTTTTTAAATTTAATTGAAATGATTGCAAAATTTGATACTATAATGCAAGAACACATTCGTTGAATTAAAGATAATGAAATTCATAATCATTACCTTGGGCATAAAATAAAAAATGAATTGATAAATTTGCTAGCAAATGAAATTAAAACAAAAATTATAAAAAAATTATCAATGCAAAATATTTTTCAATCATACTTGATTGTACTCCTAATGTAAGTCATCAAGAACAAATGTCTTTTGTATTATGATGTATGGATATTTCTTCTACCCCAATTCAAATCTTTGAATATTTTTAAAAAATTTTAAAAGTAGATGATACAACCAGAAAAGGTAATTTTGATGCTATTATGAATGAAATAAATATTATTGGATTTGATATTAATAACCTAAGAGGACAAGGTTATGATAATGGGTCTAATATGAAAGGAAAACATCAAGGTGTGCAAAAAAATTTTTTAGATATTAATCCTAGATCATTTTATACTCCATGTGGTTGTCATAGTTTAAATTTAATACTTTGTAATATGGCTAATTGTTATCCTAAAGCTGCATCTTTTTTAGGAGTGCTACAACGTATATATACCATATTTTTTTCATCTACTAAAAGATGAAAAATTCATCATTGTCACAAACACATTGTGAAAGTCATATTGAAAGTGTAAAAGTTTTAAAATTTCAAACTTAAAAAATAAGATATGTTTTATTGAAATTAGGTGAAGCTAATGACGAATTTAAAATAAAAAGTGAAACTGATTGTTTAGCAACTTATGAACTAGAAAATTGAGTTTTTATTAAGCATGACTATTTGGTATGAGATATTGTTTGCGGTAAACTCAGTTAGTAAAAATATGCAATCAAAGGATATATGTATCGATATTACTATACAACAATTGAAAGGTCTTATTTCATTTTTTTTGAAAAATATAAGGAAGACAGATTTGAAAATGCTATAATTTTTGCCAATGAAAATGAAAAATGTACTATTTATAGAAAGAAACAATTTGATGAAATTATTGACAATGAAATTGAAAATCTCCTGAAGAATCATTTAAAGTTGATTACTTTTTGTACATAATAGATAAAGCAATCACTTTATTTCAAAGTAGATTTGAATAATTTAAAATATATCAAGATATTTTTAGTTTTTTATTTAACATTGAGAAATTAAAGTCATTAGATAATAAAAATTTAAAAGAAAATTGTCTTAATCTTGAACATTCATTAAAACATAATGACAACTCTGATATTGATGGATTAAATTTATTTACAGAACTAAAATTTTTAAGAGAAATTATACAAGTAGAAAATGATACACCAATTGACATATTTAATTATATAATAAAGTTTGATTCTTTTCCAAATGCATATATCGCTTATAAAATAATATTAACGATTTCCGTAATTGTTGTTTTGACAGAAATAAGTTTTTTAAAATTAAAATTAATAAAATTTTTATCTAAAATCGATAATATCTCAACAAAGATTAAAGGGATTAACTTTATTATTGAAAAAAAGAAGTTTTTCAAAATTAAAATTAATAAAACTTTATCTAAGATCGATGATGTCTCAACAAAGATTAAGTGGATTAACTTTATTATCGATCAAAAAAAAATTGTTAAATAAAATCGATTATAATAATTTAATAAATAATTTTGCATGTCAAAAAGCATGAAAGATAAATTTTAAATAAAAATATAATAATTTTAATAAAATTTTATTATTTTTTTTATAAAAGCCTTTAGAAAAATAATTTTGCATGCCAAAAAATATGAAAGATAAACTTTAAATAAAAATATAATAATTTTAATAAAATTTTATTATTTACTTTAAAAAAGTCTCACTTTAAAATTCGTTTTAGGCTTCTATAAGTGTTGGACCAGCCCAAATAATGATATAAATTTACAAATGAATGTATCGATTCTCAAGGGCTCGCCCTCAATATTGCTTATTCCGGTGAGTTCCTCTATATGAAATTATTCTAAATTTCAATTCTGAAGGTATGACAGCCTATGTACCATATATATGATAAAATTTCCTAGTCACCCTACTGCCAACTTTCCACAAATAAAACTACAGAATAATGCAAAGAACTGTCATTGATATTGCTATATAAAGATCTTCCAAAAGGGCGTTTAGAAAAACATAATTTATTGAATTCATTATGGTTTTCGCGTCATATACAGGCTGCCTTTTTATGTTTGATGCTGAAAATATTTTTTCTATGCTTGATGCAATAGTCAATCAATTATATATTTTGCTTCTTAGTAACTGCAGCCTTTTCAGGAAAGATAAAACGTCTTTCCCTTTTAAGAAGAAAGCCAACTAAATTCATATAGGAATTAAACATTAAAACAAATATAAGGGGTGAATCAGTTTTTATGGAAAATTTTTAATAAAAATTTTTTTCTGAGAAAATAGTCTTAGTAACTAACCTTTTTTTAATAGATAATTAAGCCTTATTTTAACTGAAATTAATTATTTTTCAGAATCAAGCTATTTTTCATCAAATGACCGATAAAAATTGTGGAGATTAAAGGATACAATGTAAATTCTTTTTATGTCCCTTTTTATCCAAGGGGATAATCCTTTACGACCAATTATTATTTGAGTCCAGTTAACACGATATAGATAACCTCATAATATTAAATTTAGTTATTGAATAATAATATATATTAAAAATTCAATATTTTGATGAAATATAGATATCATCTTAATAATATTAAGATTTTGTAAAAGTCAAAATCATTTTATAATGCCAACTAGTATATAGTAGGTTCATATTTTAATCATAAATTGAGATTGAGATTTTATAACTTCCTAATCTTGGGCTAGTAATAAAAAGTAATAAATCATTAAGAAGGGGTAATCAATTGGATTAATTGTTGCTATAAACCAAATAAAAAGACTTAGCAGTATAAATACCAATCTTAATTTCTGCTCCAACAACAAAAGTTCCAGAACCCAAATTAGAGAAAATTCGGGATTCTTTCTCTTGCTCTCTTAGTGCTCCCTCTTTCAAACATGGTGAAGAGAAAGTCTAGCTCAGGTCGCCAAAAAATCCCTATTGAGAAAATACCAAAGAAAAGCCATCTGCAAGTTACCTTCTCCAAGCGTCGTTCAGGACTTTTCAAGAAGGCTAGTGAGCTTTGCACACTATGTGGTGTGGAGATAGCAATTATAGTATTCTCTCCAGCTGATAAGGCCTTCTCTTTCGGCCACCCGGAAGTTGAATCCATTATCAATCGCTATCTTACCCGAAACCTTCCACAGGAAGCAGGTGCTCACCAACTTGTTGAGGCTCATCGAAATACCAATGTTCGCGATCTCAATGTGCAGCTGACACAACTTCTCAATCAATTGGAGATTGAGAGAAAGCGAGGAGAAGAGCTAGACCAAGTGAGGAAAGCTAGGCAGAGGCAATTCTGGTGGGAGAGCCCAGTTGATGAACTAGGGCTGCTTGAGTTACAGCAATTGATGGTTTCAATGGAAGAACTGAAGAAGAATGTAGGGAAAATGGGTGGCAAAATGTTGATGGAGCATAGCAGCATGTCTTCACCAATTATGGGAGCACATGAACTTGGACGCTATGATGCCTTTGAGAGCAAACCTACAGCTATGAATATTAATGTTGTTTATAATCTTCCTCATGCCTATAATCACAATTGTCGGCCTGGTTATCTGTGAATTTTTTCTCTCTTTTATTTCGGCTTTGTTTGGGAGAATTAAATTACAATACTAGCATATCACTAGTTGTAATTGTGATTATCTTCTCTCCTTTTCAATAATGGTCGTTGTGAAGTTGCCAATAATTGGTCCATACATACACATTAAGGAGTACTCCTTGATGATAATAAAGTTTCAAATTTTTTTGGATGATTTTTGTTGCTGCTCCTGGAATTGTAGATTTCATCATATTCGAGCAAATTGCTTACCATTTGTTAAATTGATTTTGGTTCAATTGGTTCCGACTAAAATTTGAACTTAGATTTTCAATCTTAGATACAATACAGTACTGGGCCAATTGGCTCATCGGTTTACCATTTGTTAATTTGCTGTAAAAGCATTAAGCATTAACTTGTTACACGATTCTTATTATTTTTAATCAAAGCGTTATATTTCATCAAGTTAACTAGAGAAAGGTGCAACGATTCTAAAGTGAACTAGTCGATTCTAGATCTAGCTATAATAAGATTATGTAGGCGTTTAGAAAGCATCAACTAGTAAATGGAAGGTTTAATTGTACTTTTAATCTCTTCATTGTCAAGAAAACATCAATTTAGTCACGATATGAATGTGCTCCCTTTAAGTTTGACAATAGAGGCAAAATGCATACATATCACATATTAATTTGGACAATGTAATAAATATTGAACTCAGGAAATTGATTAAAAATAATTGCTAAAACAAATACTTATCTTCAAATACTTATAATTCCTCGTAATTATTACCATATAATCTTTCAAAAGCTTTCCATTACTATCATTTTTTCTCCTACTCACTTTTTTTTGGGTACAAAAATAGTGTAAAAAATGAAAACGCCATTTCATACTAAGAGTATATTAGGTAAAACTCTTTCTAATTTAATGTCTCCTGAAATCGAATCACTGTCATTCTTAGGGTTTAAACAGCTGCTATACACTACGATCATCTAACATTGAGTTTCTACTCACCTCTTTGAGTAGTTAAAAATTTGACCGTAGTCTAAGCGGGCATGTAATCAAATATAGGAGCTGAAATCTAAACCTTCACTTATATGGAAACCCTTGGAAATATTTTTCACTCAAATTCTTCATTTCCTTAAACTACCAAAGTAAAGCCAAGACTTCAATCTCACAATGGATTCAAACAGCATATTTTGTATTAATTACGAAACACAGAATCTATGGTGTTAAAAATAAAAATAAAAATTAAAAAAAAAGTATCAGTAAATATTGATCCCCTTCATCATCCACCATTACAACTACGTAATTTTCCAACAAGAGCAACGTGTGACAATCATGAACAGCAAAACATGGAAATTAAGTTTCGCAACGTTTTAATTCAAACACTGCAAACTGACCAGAATCCCAATGAATACAAGAGCCCGATCTTCTTTAAAGCCCCACTTGCCTATGACCGTGACATTCTAATCTAATCATGTTCTCCTCTGTTCGGGTTCCCAAGAGTTCTTTCCTTTTTGGAAAATAAAATTTCAAGTTCAAAGCAGAATCAAAGTCTCCTTCACCTTCAACAGCTATTTTTTTTATTTTTGTGTTGAACGGCTACTTCGAATGTCTAATTTCAAATCTCTTCAAACGGCCAGTTTTGCCTCCCGCAAGCTAAATTGCTATCTCTTTCAGTTCCTCTCCATCTCTATATCTTCGTGATAAGTGAGTTTTTAACTGAATAATTCTATATTCTTCAATTAATTTTGAACTAATTAATTTTTAGTAAATAATCTAGGAAATTATTTAATTTTGTGTTTGATTTATGGAGATAAGAGAAAAAGCTGAAAAAAAGGAAAAAAAAAAATAGAAGAAAGACAGCAAAAGAAACTGAAATTCGGGTTCGCGTTGCGACGCCAGCCCAAGCTAAATTTTTTTTTATTGCCTAGCATCGTGACCCCAACATTATAGATTGTGATGCCAAGCCGAGAAAAACCCCAGACTTTGAATTTGAATTATCTTGATCCAATTACGCATTAAAAGCTCTTTAAAAAAGAATCATAGGGATGAAATTAAGCATTGTGGAGAGACAAAAAATAGTGAACAAGATCTCTGACTTGGAAGAAGAAGATTAGAGCTCTAACTTCATTATTAATTTTCTTATTTATCTTTTTCTGTTATTTTTAGATATTTTATTTTTATTTTGAGATGATTTTTTATTCAAACATAAATTAATTTTATTTTTTAAGGTTACGATGTAATTTAATTATTAACCTATATAATTTTTATGCTTTTTCATTCATATGTGTAATTATTATTTAAAAAAATTTTAAAGTGAAAGGGTGGAGCATGGAATAAAAAAAAATGTGAATGAGGAGAAAAAAATATATGAAAAATATGAATAAAGTAATGGAATGAAAAGAGAGTTGAAAAATAAGTTTGAAAAATCTCTGATAAATTCTAGATACTCTAAAAAAAATAATCATCTGTAGTTGGGTGATTTGAATTTAATATATTCTTTATCCTACTTTAAACCCAAGCAATGTTACAAGCTTAAAAAAATTCTATTGATTCTAAGTATAGTATTTAACCTACATTAGTAAAAAGTAACAAAAAAATAAACTTATGAATTCTTAAAACTTTACATATCTAGAGATTTATACTAATAACTTTTGAATTAGATAAATTCATCCGAGTGCTAATGATTAAATCTCTAAGGATTAGTCACACACATTTAAAGTTCGAATGATGAAATACAAATTATATTTGAAATAAGACTATGCATAGTTATAATTTTTGAAGATTTCTTTAAGTCAATATTTCTTGAAATCTTTGAAGTAGAATCTTAAACCGTAACAACTTGATATTTAATAATTATTATTTTATTTGAGGATAAATAAAAATTTAAGTTTACAAGTATTTGATAAATTGAATTTTTAACTCAATAATTAGATATTTTTAAATTAATTTTTGAACTAACTTTTAGTAAATTATCTAAAAAATTATTTAATTTTACGTTTGATTCATGATAAGAGAAAAAACTAAAAAAGAAAAAAAAAGTTTAAAGAAGATAGCAACGGAAGCTGATCTTGAGCTAAGTTCTAAATTTTTTTTTACTATTATTTTAATAACCAAGATAAAATATGAATGTACCACTCGTGAAAGAACTCTTCTTCTTAACTTTGGGGTTTTGTTTCTACCAGTCTATAGATCCAATTAGTATTAATATTTATTTATTTTTTAAATACTAATCTATTTTTAAAAATATCAAATTTGTTGAGTTGATAGTTTTAAAAACTAATTTATATATTAAAAAATTAAATTGAATGAGTTTACAAATTTAAAAAATAAATTATTAGTTACTCATATTTAAATAGTAAAAAAAAGGTTACAAATATTCAATTACTTTAATTTCACGCTTTAAATCATATAAAAAACAAATAATATTAAAATAATAAGTTGGTAAAAAATCGGCTCTTAATTTTTTTTTCGTATTAATGATCATTGTTTACCTAAACTTGGCTTCCTAAAATATAATTTAAAAAAGTCAAATTCAACATAATTGCGAGACCCCACGGCGGCCAAACCCAAATCCAAACCCAAAGAATACCCTTTACTTGATATTTTGAATTTGATAATTCAAAGTAAAGGGCTCCAGCTGTGCGATGGTTGGATCCCCGACCGAGGCCAGCGTAGATGCATTCGTGGCCAACGTTAATCCTACGGTGCGTGCACATTATAAAAAGGTGTGAATACGACGAAACGACCACTATTGACTCTTTGCTGGCGATTACTGTAAGTGCGCTGTGGCTCCAGCTCATGTGCTCGTTTTTCGGCTTCGATTCCATCAATGCCTGTCAGTCCGTCACCAGAGGAAAGTGCTATCCAGCACTTCCCGCCCTTTTTCCTTATTCTCCATTATTGTTGTCTTTTTTTATAAGATAATTTTCTTTTAATACTGTTTATTCACGCAGTTCAATGATGCCTACTCTCTAATTTTTCAAAAAAAAATTTAACAGAATTATTTTTAATATAAAATTATTTTCACCCAATATCTTGAGACTGTGTCTATTTTTATAAAATCATTTACTATTTAAATTATAAATTTGTATTTTTGGAGTTTCCATGAATGTTAACATTTTAGTGTGTGAAAAATATTAAAACGAGTTTGTTAATTGATATAGTGACATATTATTCACGTTTAAGGTTAACAAGGCTTTTAAATTTTGCTTCTTTATAATAAAAGCCAATTTTGTACTTTCTAAGGTACTTTTATAATTATTTTAATCAAAATTTACCTATTTTATCTTACAATATACATGTTAAAAATATTCAAGAATGTAAATGTTCCAATGGAAATAACAACGCACTAACCCTTGTTTTTGTTTTTTGTTTACATATTTTTATAGTTATTAAATTAGTTAAGAATATATATGAAATACTTATAAAATATGAAAATTGTAAATTGTAAATTTTTGGATTCAAAACTTACTTATTTTATCTTATAATATATATGTTATAAAATTTAAGATTTAATTATAATTTTATCTTTTACAAAATTATTTATGACTGTCTCATGAAATAATTTATAAATGACTTCTTTTAAAAATGATTAATTAATTACAATTGAAATGAAATCAATTTTATCATATATTATTATATAATATTTTAATATTTTTTCACAAATATATAGACATAACTTCACAATTTTATCATATATTTATTATACTAAATTTTTTTGGATGGATTCTTCGTTCTTACGTCAATATTTACATTAATGGTATATAAATGTCTAAGTTGAAAATTTTATAATTAATGGTATATTAATGTCTAAGTTGAAAATTTTATAATTGATTGAAAATCCTTAAATTAGTGATGTCAAGGGACGTAGAGAGAATTTTCAATTCACGTAACAATTAGCAATTAATTATTTAGTGCTTACTTACTAAATAATTAATTGTGTTATAACGTGTGGATTAAGTTTTTTGTATTAAAATCCTTAACATGGAGCATGGAGTTTTTTCTTTTCAACAAAAGTTATTGGATGAAGATGGAGAATGGAAAACTGAATTTACATGCATTAAAATTATTTGACAAGTATGTCGAATAAAATTGGAGTAACTAATAATATGGATTAAAATGAGCCTTACATAGATATTGTCATGAATAATTAGTTAAAAAAGTATTAAATTCCCATTTTTATTTTATGATGCACCAAAAATAGACTATGAATTTTTATTGTATTTTAAATATTTAAAAAAATTAAGTTAACAATATAAGTTTTTTACTATTAACATCTTGAAATTCCTACAATCTTCAATTAATACAATTAAAGATCAAAATAAATTGAAATTATTTTTGTATACAACTTACAACATTTTTATTTTGAGTAATTAAATTGAAACTTTATTGGTTAAATATATAAAATAATATTTCTCTTTTTATATTGTTTTGGGGGTTAGATTTTATATTTTTAATCGTGAAATCCTATATGCATTGGATTCGAAAATTCTAAAGGTAATTCCTGTGCATAATTTGCATTTTCTTTCCAATTACATATTTTATATGATATTTTTTAATATATAAAATTAATTTTATTTAAAATATTAAAATTATTTCCTTTTATAAATATTTTTCATAAATATTTAATATCGTAGAAGCTAAACTCAAATTCACAAAATTTGTAGGTGTATCGTAGATAACTGGAGTCACGAATTTTTGTGATTTTTTTTTAAATAATACAAATATTGTCGCATTTCTTAAATATAAAATTAATATAAATTTTAAATATTAAAACTACTCTTTTCCGTCACTATTTGTCTGCAAATATAAAACCTGAAATTGGCTGACCTGAATTTAGAAATTCATCATGTATTATTGAGTGACTATCATTTCTGACATGACAAATTTGTTATTAATTATTCCTAATAAACAAAAAAATTATCAAGAGAGAGAGAATATACTTTTCTTTTTTTCGTTTTTTGGGTGGTACGTCAAGAGAGAGAATATCGTTGCTGATTAGAATGGTTCAATTTCAGGGAATTACGTGCGCTTTGGAGATACATGGTAGCTGGCTGGTTGCTGCTTACTTATTATAGAAGAAAACAACAAAGCGAATGAATTAAATAAATTAATCATAATAACCAATTTTTCGGCTGGTTACTTATTTAACTTTGTTCAATATTACTACAAATAAATTTATTAATTTTTAATAGTTATTTCTCGCTTGTCCATTTTATATAAAAATAAATGATAATAATGATTTCAAAATGCTAATAACCATTTTAAGGTTTAGTCCACAATAAATGACAAAAACCTTTTTAATATATGCCATATAAAATATAAAAAATTTATACATTTTCAATTAGGATTGTTCACAATGATGAAGTTGAGATACATATCATTAAAATTTTAATTTAATGAAAATTTTATTGAATGTTTTCATTTCATTTTTAGTGAATAGAAGGTAATATTTTACTCATATTAAAATTTTAAAAAATTATTTAATTATTGTCCCAATAATAATTAAAAAAAAAACTAAAAGCTCATAATTCCCCATAAATGACCGCAGATAAAATTTATCAAAAAAGAACAATTTAAAAAATTGCCAACTTTAAAGCGGTCTCCAAATATCCCCACCACATCAAAACAACATTTTCTTTTGGTTTAACGAAAATTCCCCAACTTACAGGCTGTCTCATTCAGGTTGCCTGCTCAACAATACTCAGCCATCTGTTGTCTTTAATCTCAAAGACTTTTTATAAGCGCACCATCCATTCCCTTTCCTCTCTCATACACCAAGTCACAAACACAGTAGTTTCTCTCCACGAGTATCTTACATCCCCCAAAACCCAGATGGATCCGTGCCCTTTTATGCGGATCCTCGTCGGAAACCTGGCTATCAAATCTCCGGCCGCCACTAGGCCTTCTTTCTCCGGTCAAGTGCACCCATCCAGTTCTCCATGCTTTTGCAAGATCAAACTCAAGGGCTTCAAATCCCCTGATCATCACTTTGCCACCGTTCCTCTAATCTCGCAGAACGCCGACTCCCTCCCTCACTCCGTCGCTGCCTGCTTCGATTTGAGCAAGCCCCAGATTGAGAAGCTTCTGAAAGCGTCAAAGATTGCTCAGTTGAAGATTTCCGTCTACAAGGGTAGGAGAACGACGTCGTGGGGCTTCAACACAGCCAAGTTATTGGGGAAAATTTCAGTGCCCTTGGATCTTACCATGGCCGAGTCTCGGGCGTGTATGTTCCAGAACGGTTGGGTCGCACTCGGTGAGAAGAAAAGGGGATCGTCGGAGCAGTTATTGCACTTAACTGTCCGGGCAGAACCCGACCCGAGATTTGTGTTCCGGTTCGACGGTGAACCAGAGTGTAGCCCTCAGGTCTTTCAAATCCAAGGAAATGTAAAACAACCCGTCTTCACTTGCAAATTCAGCTTCCGAGATCGAAATTTAGGGACGAGGTGAGTTTTTTTAAAAGTTTTTAGTTGAAAAATTTTGGATGCAAAAAAAGAAAATTTGGACAATTTCGATTTTTCATTTCTTGGGAACTAATCAAAACTTTGTAATTCTTGCGCAGGTCATCTGTATCAGAGCCAAGCGATTCAAAAAGTTGGTTGAACTCACTAAAATGTCAAAAAGACCAATTGCCCGAGCGAAAAGGATGGTCCATTACAGTGCACGATTTGTCCGGGTCACCGGTAGCGGCTGCCTCAATGATCACGCCGTTCGTCCCCTCGCCCGGTTCTCATCGAGTGAGCCAGTCCAACCCGGGTGCGTGGCTCATCCTCCAACCCGGTGGGGATGGCACATGGGCACCTTGGGGCCGACTTGAGGCCTGGCGCGAACAGAACAGTTCCAATGCGGTTGGGTACCGGTTCGAGGTGCTTCCGGCCACTGCTGAACCGGTGACCCTTGCCGCTTCCTCCATCAGCTCCCAACATGGCGGGAAGTTCACAATAGATGTAACCTCCGGGGTTACCCCAGTGAACAGTCCCCACGGTAGCTGGGACTTGGGGTCAGGGTCCAGGTCGAGGGCTTGCTCTGGATCCGGGTCAGATTTCGGCTTGGAACAGCAATTCTTGTACAAGGGGTTTGTGATGTCAGCGACAGTGGACGGTGAAGGGAAGCGTAGCAAGCCAGAGGTGGAGGTCGGGGTGAAGCACGTGACTTGCACGGAGGATGCGGCAGCGTTTGTGGCTGTTGCAGCAGCCATGGATTTGAGCATGGATGCTTGCAAGTTGTTCTCTCAGAAGCTCCGAAAGGAGTTGAGACAGTAGATTCATTTGACTGTCGTTTGGCGGCTGAACCTACTGCCGTTTTGTGGTGAATTTATGTTGTTTTTTTGTTGTCATTGTGTCGTTTAGGCAACGGATAACTAACAGCATTTTTTGAAGCAAGAGTAGAAAAAAGGAATCTCGATTAATTACTAGTTTTTTGTTTGAGTTTAGAATTGCAATGTACAGAACTGGCAGAGAAAGAATTTGTACAGTAGAAAATGACGTGGCAGGTTGAGGATTTGAATTATTTTGGCTTATGGATCAGATTTTGATTTCATATTTTGTAATCATTTTTCTGATGAGTTTTTATGTACTATATTTTAATTTGTGTTCTCTAGTTGAAGTTTGATGCAAGATGAAGAATGAGAATCCTAGATTTTGGCTGAAGTACATTCATTTACGAGGATGATATATTTCATAAGCCAATAAAAAAAATTATAATATTGTCAATGAAGCTTCTTCAATGTTCTAGTTTGAAGGTTAATAAAAAAAAAAAATTATGATTCTCTTTGGACTAACACATTTAATAGAAGTCTTTTAATTTAACAAATTTGATTTGATCTATTAAATATAACATAACTTGGGAAAAAATAAAAATAACAGACCATGTTAGTCAAATATCTTGGTAAATGATCTCAAGTAGTCAAGTCATACTTTTGCACTCTGCCCACGAATCATGTTGAAATTTGTATATATCTATAAATATGTGTAAATTTTGATGAAATTAATGATTTAAATTGTCAATAGTTAAAATTTTTTATAAGCTCAGATATTTAGACTCTTGTTTTAAAAATAAATAAATAAATAAATAAATAATTGCATCAATAGAGCAGATTACTCTTTTCTCCAAAAACTAACTCATAAGGGTGTGCAGTATGTCATGTTATATACCCTAGATTTCTCTAATTGTTACTTGATGTGAGATTATGTGATAGCTACCTCATCCATTCCCGTGATGCCCTCATCACCGAGTGGGACTCTCTCCCTAGATAGAACTCACATCTCCTACCTATTCGCCACGGAGTATAAGTAGGAATTAGATTGACTCTGATACCACTTGTTACAGCATCATTACTCTCTCCCTCAAAAATTAATTTATGAGGGTGTGCAGCATGTCATATTATATACCCTAAATTTCTCCAATTACTACTCGATGTGGGACTCTGTGACAAGCTTTTGTTTTCTAAAATAATATTATAAAAAATAGTAAATTAATAATTTAATTTTTGAAAAGTTTATTTTTTTATTTTAAAATTTTTCTTGAATATATAAATTTATAAATTAATTTATATATTTAATAAAATTTAAGAATTAAAATTAAGTAGATTTATAATTTGATGAACTGAATTATTAATTTATTTTGTAAAAAATGATAATGCATGTGTATATCCAAATTCATTGTAGCTTTCTATCTACCTTCTTCGGTTGAATTGTGATCACAACACAACTACCCTTCAGTAAAGAAAAAGAAGGCCAACAATAAAATTGATTGGATAAGGGTCCCTTATGAAGATGATCTATTTCATATGCCAACTAATAAAAACAAATTATATTATTGTCAATGAAGCTCCTACAATGTTCTAGGTTCAAGGTTTATTTTAAAAAAAAAAGGTTTATGATTCTCTTTGGACTAATCCATTTAATAGAAGTATTTTTAATTTAACAAATTTGATTTGAATTTGATCTATTACATATAGCATAACTTGGGAAAAAAATAAAAATAACAGACCCTGTTAATCAAATATCTTGGCAAATGATATCAAGTAATCAAGTTATAATTTTGCTCTCTACCCATAAATAAATTTTGTATATATTTATAAATATGTATAAATTTGGATAAAATTAATTATTTAACCGTGAAAATTTTGAACTTTTTATAAACTTAAGATATTTAGACTCTTGCTCCCCTCCCCCCCCCCCAAAAAAAAAGTATTAATTGCATAAGGAGAGCAGCTTCTGTTTTCTAAAATAATGTTATAAAAGAGTAAATTAATAATTAAAATTTTAAATTTAAAGGTTATTTTTTAAAAAAATTTCTTGAATATATAAATTTAAAATTTAATTCAGATATTTTAAAAAAAAAGTAGATTTATAATTTGATGAACTGAATTATTAATTTATTTTGTAAAAAATGATAATGCATGTATATATCCAAATTCATATTGTAGCTTTCTATCTACCTTTTTCAGTTGAATTGTGATCACAACTACTCTTTGGTAAAGAAAAAGAAGGCCACAATAAAATTGATTGGACAAGGGTCCGTTATAACTTCATTCAGAAACAAGAAGATTGATGCCTTGTGTGGAAAGGGAATCAAGATTTTGTTGAGCGGCCAACTCTACCAGTTGGTGGAATAAATACAACTTTAGCACACTAACATCCACACAAAGAAGGTGGTTCACATGGGCTAGGAAGTACCACATGATTTTTACGACTATTGCCGAGACAAGTCGAGATTCCAAAACAATGTTCCCTGTTGACCCGAAAGGAGTATGCTTATTTCATGTTTCATTTTCTTTTCCTTTTGGTTTACCATTATTTTCAACTTCATTGCTCACAGTGTAATATCCAAGTTGGTCTACTAATTCATAAACTTATCTTTTCTCTATATTCTTGTTTTGAAAAATTCTAAAGGAAAGTGTGGTTTCTGATACTAGTGTAAATGAATTGAATTGCTTATTAATTATTTAAATTTATTTGTTAAAATTTTAAATTAAATATTTAACTCATTTATTAAATGAACCAATTTGATTTGTTTAGTTAAATAAGTTGAGTTTGAAAATTTTGATATTCGGTTCTTTAAACTTACAAAGAATTTGATTATTAATAAAATATTATTATTTTTACATATTCTTTATTTATGTGTAATTTCATTAAAAATTAATAATAAATATAATAATTTATATATTATTATAATATTATAATATATATTTTTATCAGTATTATTCATATATACATACATATACCTCACATAAAATTAAAATCTTTTAATTATTATTTTAATCTTTTATATATACATACTAGCATTATAATATTCATATTATTAATTATAATTTATTCAAAATCAACTCGTGATTATAATTTTTAACTTACTTAAAGTTTAGACTCGAGTGTGGATCAATTTTAATGAATAAATGTAACCATATTAAAACTCAATTTGACTCAACTCCTTTAAAACTCTACTTCTTTGGGTCAGACAAATTCATAGTTAAGCCGGAGCTTTCTTTTTCCTTCTTACCTTCTTAATGGTTAATTATGAGTATTTATCAATTTGATTTAAATTAAACCTAAACCAAACTAAATTCGTCAGTTTATTAAAAAAAAATAGATCTATTTGATATTTTCAAAGTGACTCAACTAAAACTATTCATAAATAGTTTGATTCATTTTGATTTAATCAGTTTTTATCTTTTTTATTTAGTTCTAATTAATTTAAATCATAATTAATTAAAATTTTTTTTTATAAAAAAAATATAAATGTTTCTTATAATACTTAATAAAATGTGTAAAATTTTAAATTTAATATTTGATAAATGAAATCAATAAAAAATTATAATATATATATATATATATATATATATATATATATATATATATATATATATATATATATAATGATAAATTGGTTCAGATTTATTCATGGTACAATCGAAATTCAAATTGAACTGCATGATTTTTCACTTGAAGAAAACTAAATCAAATTGACCTTAATATGTTTTGGTCGATTTTTTAATAATTTAATTTAGTTTAGTTTATCTGCTTAAACGGGCTTAAAGACCTATACACGCTTAATTATTTGTCTTTTTTTTCACTAAAACTTCCTCTTCTCACGCAGAGATAGAGAGAGAAAAAAAGTGCTGGGAGATGGCACAGAGAAGTAAAGACCTTCTCCACTTGGAACACAAAACTTCATCCTTAGGTCTCTATCTCAAATGCATTTATCCTTTCTTTTTCCCAATCGTTTTCTTTTACTCTCACTCTGCGTCTCGCTTTTGATTTTTCAGAATCCTCACTTCTTGTTAATACAAAAATCTCTAGCTTTCAAAGTATGAAAGGCCCCATCGTGGGACGCCGGCAACAGCCCCAGTACCCCCAAGCAAACGTACTCTTTCATATCTTTCCAAAACCTTTTTACCTGTTTCAGTACCGTGGAATTGTTTGTAATTTATTAAACAGTTATCTTGAAACATTCTGAATTGCAGTTTTCTGTGGAATAAACTAATACTGAAAAAAAATTGAGTGTTTTTCTGCTTCATGATTGCTCTAGTTTGCTTCTATGTTAATTAGTATCTTAATGAATCAAACATTATATCTTCCTCGAAGAAAGTGTTCAAGATGAAGCTTAGAATAGTTTATAACGTCTGATGCCCAATAAGATGGATTGGTATTAGAATTTAGGACTTACTGTTATTAATCACTGGTGCCCATGAATAAAATTCTGTGTTTGGATTTGGCCCCTATTTTTATTGCTCACAGTTTGGCTCTGCTATTGGAGTCCTCCCCCAGAAAGGGATTTAAAACATGGATCTCTGTATTTTTCATGGAGATTACTCCTCCGGCCAAAGTCTCTAGTGAAGTCTGGAATGGGATCTGATGTCTATATGTGATAAGCAAGAGAGAAAATAGACAACAAGATCTATACCTAAAAGGAAGAGATCAATATTTATAAAGCTTGGGGTTATTTAGGTAATATAGTTCGGCATGTGTAAACAAGTATAGCCTGTACAGATAATCACATCGTCACTTCGTATGGGGGTTGTGCCGACACTGTTTGTGTGGTTCTCCTATAGTTGTTATTCAGGATGAGATATTCTGTGGTTGAGTGTTTGATAAGTTTAAGTAGAGAGACTGGGACGACACTGTTTGTGTGGTTCTCCTACAGTCGTTATTCGGGTTGAGATATTTTATGGTTGGGTATTTGATAAGTTTAAGTAGAGAGACTGGGACTATTGGACCAATTGGAATGAGTCAGGTCGGTCGCCTGGGTCGGGCTCAAGTCTATTAAAAGGTGTTCGTTTTTGTTTGAAAATCAGGGTATAACTGAGTATGAATATAAGGCAATAAAATAATATATATTTTATTTGTTTTCAAGGATAAATTTAATATTCATTGCATAGTCTTAGTGTATGTTTGGTTTTGTGGTGGACTGTTTAAAAGTCCGTTTCTTTATTGTAAACATCCGTTTGACTACCGTAACTCAAGTTTTGTTTATGTAAAAATTACGTTCACACAAAAATCACGTTTAATCACCGCCAATTCAAACACAGTTTTATATATTGAACATCACTTCAATAAAAATACAAACTTATTTCTTATTCTTAGATATGACTAACAAACGTCTAATGTCACTACAAGAAAAGCGGGGAATGGCGACGGGCGTTTAACGACGGTCATAAAAAACCGTCTCTAAAGCCAAGTTTAACGACGGTTTATGAACCGTCGTTAAAGTCCGACACCTAACGACGGTTTTGAAAAAACCCGTCGTTAAATACGGACGGTTAAGATCCAACCGTGGTCACCTGTGCTGAAGGAAAATATTTGACGGCCATTACGACGGTTTTTCATAAAACCGTCGTAAACTAACGACGGTTAGATATATAACCGTCGTTATTTAACGACGGTTATAGTAAAAACCGTCGTTAAGTTATAACGTTCGGAATTCGGACCGTTACTCGATGTCCGTGTAGTTTAACGACGGTTTTAGGAAAAACCGTCGTTAAGTTTAGAAGTTACGACGGTTCTTTGTAGGAACCGTCGCTAAACCCCTTTAGCGACGGTTTTTGGTCGCTTTAACGACGGTTAATAACCGTCGTTAAACCGCGCGGTCGTCTATATATTAAGAGGTCCCCTTTATTTTTTTTACAATACTTTCTTGATAGATTATTTTTACATAATATACTCTCTGAAATTATTTGTTGTGCTTTTCAAGTTTTTTTACTGTGGTGTTCTCTCCGACGTGGTTTATTTACTCTTAAGGTATGTCATTTAATTTTTTAATTGTATTTGATTACTTTTTTTTAATATTGTATGTTCAAAATAACTTTTTATATTATTTTTTATTTTATTTTGTGAAGATATTGTGACGTTGGGACGACACTTTAATTTTGATTTTTGTGCGTTATTTATTTGGAATCATTTTGAATATATGTAATTTAATTAATTAGATTTTGAATGAATTTATTTCAAATTATTATATGTTAGATTGAGATAATATTAGATATTTTATTTACTTACTACTTTTGTTATAAATATATTTGTCATTGTGATGTACATTATTGTATGAATCAATTTTAAAATTTGTGATATTTTTGTGATATTTATGATGTTTATTATTATAATATATAGCATGTTCGTTGAAAACATGTAAGGAGAAATACATTTATATAATAACATAAATTTAGTAGATAAATTGAAGTGTGTAATTGATTAGATAAAATAAATAATTTTAATAAATAAATAGAGTAAGTATTGAAAACAATTTTTTAAAAATTGTGACACTAATTTAAAAATATACGTATATTTTAATAAATATTTAATAAATATATATAATATTATTAATTTAGTATAAAATGATAGTGAAGTTTGTTTTAAATACAAGTTATTTACTGTTTTTCAAATATTATTAAAATTAATGTAAATAAATTGAAAGTAGTTATTATATTGATAAACGTATTTAAATAATATACATCAATTAATAATAGTCAAATTATATTACAGTTGTTAATAAAATAGTAAAATATTTATTCAGGTGATGAGATAAAATAATAAATATTAATAAATAGACAAAATTAGTATTAGGAATTAGTTTTAAAAAAATAAAACTCATTTAAAAATACACATAATTTTTAAAACATGAAAACAAATTTACAATAACATAATTTTAATATGTATGCTAGTAGTGTAATAATTTTTAATGAATTAATAATAACATAAATTGAAAGTAGTTATTATATTGATAAACGTATTTAATTAATATTCCTAAATTAATAATAGTCAAATTATATTACAGTAGTTAATAAAATATTAAAATATTTATTCAGGTGATAAGATAAAATAAAAAATGTTAATAAATAGACAAAATTAGTATTATGAATTAGTTTTAAAAAAATAAAACTCATTTAATTAAACACATAATTTTTAAAAAATGGAAATAAATTTATAAATACATAATTTTAATATGTATATTAGTAGTGTAATAATTTTGAATGCACTTTATTGTTATCCTAGATTCTCTATTAAAGAACTAACAAGATTTTATATGTAATTGAGTAGAATTATTCTTGAATATATGGCTCTTATATGGGCCACAGATTTTATTTTTTAAAATAGAGAATTGAAATTTCAATTCTTTATCTGAATTCGTTAGAATTTTTACCATGTAAATACTATAATTGAAATCTTTGCGGCAGCTGTAAAATAATATTTTAATTTTTTGCTGCTAGTGCTTTTTCCTTTCCAAAAAATTTACATTCGTAGAAATTCGATCATGAAACTCATTATTTTAATTAATTACACTAGATTCTCTATTAAGGAACAAACATCTTAAATGTAATTGAGTAGAATTATTCTTCAATATATGGCCCTTGTATGGGCCACTGATTTTACTTTTTCAGATAGGGAATTGGAAATTTCAATTCCCTATAAGAGTTCGTTAGAAATTTTACCATGTAAATACTGTAATTAAAATTGCAACGGCAGATGCAAATCCCTTCTCGTGTAAAATAGTCATGTTTTCTTTTAGTTCAGATTAAGAGTTATTTAAGTTAATTGATATCTAAATTCATAAATATTTCAGAAATGGATAAATCTTGGATCAATAAACCTCGACATTCAATAGAGTACCTAAATGGTTTAGACGGATTTTTGGAATTCGCAAATGCTAACTCTGGGGTCGAAGGTAGAATAATATGCCCATGCCCAAAGTGTAGATTCAAAAAATGGCAACTCATCGAGGTCGTGCGCCAACATTTGATCGTCAAACCATTTCCGGAGGGATACACTTTTTGGAGTTTGCACGGAGAAATGATTACAGAAGAACCTGCTGTAGGACATGCTATAATGCCAATTGAGGTCTCAGAACCCATAGTTCGAGATGACCCTGTCCAGAACATAGTCCGTGATGCATTCGGGATTCACCCCGAAAATGAGAGCATCGCTTCTGTGGATATGCCAGATCCGCAGTCAGCAGAAAGGATGGATGATAGTGTCAAATATTTTTATGAGTTACTGAAAGATGGTGAACAACCGCTCTATGAAAGGTGTGAAAAGTATTCAAAACTGTCTTTCTTGGTGAAGTTGTATCACATCAAGTGTTTGTGCGGCCTAAGCGACAAAGCAATGTCGATGGTACTTGAGTTGCTTGTCGATGTATTCCCAGATGCCAAGATTCCGCCTTCATTTTACGAGGCTAAAAAAATCATTAATAAGTTGGGGTTGAACTACAAAAAAATTCACGCATGTCAGAATGATTGTATGTTATACTGGGGTGAGCATGAAAGTAGAGAAACTTGTCGTAAGTGCTCAGCACCAAGGTGGAAACCAAAACAAAAGGGGGAGAAGCGAAAAAAGGTGCCTAATAAAATTCTTAGATATTTTCCAGTTAAGCCAAGATTGCAGAGGTTGTTCATGTCTTCTAAAACTGCTGAATTTATGAGATGGCATTCTGAAGCCAAAATTTCTGACAACATCATGAGGCATCCAAAGGATTCTGAGGCATGGAAGAGATTTGATCTTCTGAATCCTCAATTTGCAGGAGCGGGACGTCGAGCAGCAGCGCCTCAAGACAGCTATGCAGGAGCGAGACGCTGAGCTCCAGCAACGAGATGCTGAGCTCGCAGCACGCCAAGCACAGATGGAGGCTGCTATGACGTTCCTGCTACAAAAATTTCAGGGTCAGCTGCCACCTGAAATTTCAGGACCTCATAGTCCCGGACACAGGGTAACATTTTAATACATAAAAATTGTTGGTATAATTTTGTTCATTTTAATAACATTCAAAATATTCACAAACAAAATTGATTTTTCAGGACCCCAGCGATCGTGGTAGTGGGCATCAGCGTGATCAGCATCCGTAGGGTCCAGAAACTTGATTTAGTTATTATATTTGTATATGTAATTTCGTCACTTTTGTTACTATTAATTTTATGTATATAAATTTTTTTTCTATTCAGATTCATTATAATTCAATAATTTATGCATCTTTAGTATTTAGTTTATAATTAAAACGTTTAATTATTATATAATTAAATAAAATATATACAAATTTAATAATCAAAACAGCATTATTAAATTACAAATAAAATTGTTATAAAAATTTTAATTAATTTTATTAATAAAAAATTAAAAAATAAATAGAAATAACGACGGTTTTTTCTCAAAACCGTCGTTATAATTAAAAAAAAACGAAATAACGACGGTTTTTTGTTAAAAACCGTCGTTATAATTGAGATATAACGACGGTTCTTTCGAAAAACCGTCGTCATATTTAATTTTATTAATTACAAATTAAAAAAAAAATAATTATTAACGGCGGTTCATAACCGTCGCTATGTCTGGTGTAACGACGGTTTTTATGACCGTCGTTAAACCAGACATAGAGACGGTTATTCCCACGGTTGACAAAACCGTCGTTAGACCTAGAGTTCCACGACGGTTTACAAACCGTCGTTAATGGGCTTAACGACGGTCGGAACCGTCGTTAAACCTACTAAAAACCGCCGTAATGCCGCGGTTTTGTTGTAGTGTGTTAAGATTTAAACATAATTTCAAAAAACAAACTTCAACATAATCTTAGACGGCAGCAGCTTTTTAGGCACATTTTCAACAAAAGGATTAGTCAATCGAATAACAATTGAGATGAGTCTAAATTATCAATTACGACTTTATTTTAAAAATTACTTGTAGGAAGATAATTTCTTTGATACAGTCCACATGTTGGTGCTTTTATGCATCTCGTATTACAAGAAAAACAACTAGAATGTTTGTTAGAGGCTGTTTCTTAGAAGTGAAATTGTTCACACAGAGATATCAAAATTTAAGTTTTGCATATGATAAAAATTGAGAATCTTCATTTCAAAATTTTCTTCTTAATTAACAATTTTTGATTGTTCTGGTTGCTTTGACAAACTTAAGACTTATTTGATTCTATTTTTTTTATTTTTAAAAATTGTTCCTGAAAATTATGATTAAAAATTATTTTACAGAACAAAAATAAATAAAATTTGTTTGATAAACTATTTTAAAAATATGTTATTTTTGCTTTTTTGTGTTATGGAAACAAAAATGAAAAACAAAAATAACTTTTCTTTATTTTTATTTTTTTATTTTAAAAATAATTTATTTTCAAAATTTATTTTTAAAATAATAACAAAAAACAGTTATCAAATAATTTTTTTTATTTTAAGAACAATTAAAAACAAAAAAATAATTTTTAAAAACTGAAAACAAATAGACTCTTACTTTATAGTATTATTTTAATCTAAATTATGGTTTCAGGGACTTTTCATGATTAATGTAATTGAGACTTGAGAGATTTGTTTCCTTTTCATTGTTTGATTGGGTTCAGTTGTAGAAGGAAGAAATTAAAAGATTACTGGAAAGTTAGAGCTGCACTCTATAAGGGTGAAATCATAAAAATGGATTACAACTTTTTTAGCTTGACAAAAATTTCTGTTCGTTGATGCAGTTTTATGAAAAGTTAAAAGATTTCCTAGAATTTTGATATTGAAGAGCTAACCGGAAACGAATCCAAAGTTATTGGGATGGTAATTTATTGTCCTATCTCTTTATCTTCCGACTTGTGTTTGTTTACACTTTTTCCTTGCAACTAGTGAATTACATTATGGCTGATCTTCGTACGCGTGAAGCCGTGGCTGCTGCTGAATCTGCGATTACCAGTTGTTAGCCAGTGATTCCTTCGGCTGCTGATGGTAGTGAAACAGATTCAGATGAAATTAGTGCTGATGATGACAACATGGACAAAGAAAGCAGAGATGATGAGGACCATGATGGTAAAAAGTCGTCATCTCTTAACTAAAAAATCAATCTCTAGAAAGGATAATACTCTACACAATCAACAGGAAAACCATCAAAGATAGTTGAGGTTTGATGTTGAGTCCACTAGGATATGGTGTCGTGAGAATTAGATGTATAAGTTGTATTTTATGAAGCAAGATACTTCAAAGATATAAATGTTCTGTGTTTACGATTTTAATAACATAGAACTAATTAGTTTGTTGGTCAACTGGGGAAGTATAAAGTCACTTGGCTTAATCTTTGGAAGACGATTTTTTTGCATTTATGTGTGTTACTGTCAGTTTCTTTTTCCCATATATTTTGAACTAATTCAAAAGGGGAAAAAAAGAAGAAATGAAGAACCAATCTTTTTCTGTATGGTTTTTAAAAAAAAAGAAAGAAAGAAAAAAACTAAATAAATAAAATCAACGGGGAAGTAAGAAAGTTTAATCAACAAATAAGTTCTATCTATGAAACAGTCCTCAATAGGTGGTTTCATGAAGCTCTTAGCAGAAACAGTTGTGGAAGATGGTAGAAACCCAATATCTTGTCCAGTAGTTGAAGACTGATTAGCAGGGAAAAATCTGCCTACTGAAATGGAGGAGCAAATGGTTTAGGAAGATGAATGGTACTTGCCAGCATGAGAACCACTGAAGACACGGTGGGCCTATCGTAGGGGTTTTCCTGAGGACACAACACCCCAATGTGGATCCATCTCAAAGCTTCATCCATTGGGCAAGTGTTGACCAAGTCAGGGTCCACCAATTCTAGTCCTTTGCCTTCACTCCAAAGTCGTCGTGCCTGTTCAATCTCATAGGGGTGTGATGAGGTTTTATGATTAATTACTCGTAAATATTATAAATAAATAAAACTGTTTTTCAGCTGATTTCACCGTCTGGAAATGAGTATAGATTTAATAAAATGTCTCTGTATAGAGGCAGAGGACAAAAAAAGAAAAAGAAAAAGAAAAAGAGACAATTAAAAACTTACGTATGAGAGAAGGCTTTGACCACGCTCTGGTTGGTAGAAGCCGCTGTTTCTTTTTCCACTAATAATTTCTAGCATCCGTTAACATCCGACTTCGTAGAAAGAAAAATCCTTTTAAAGTATATTCTAGTACCATGTAACCGCTACAGTATTAAAAAAGAAACACTTCAAGATACATTCATTGAGTGAGAGATAAAATTTTTATAAAATTACAAACCAGAATATGGGAGAAACCTGATATTTTTGAGTTCAGTTCTTCATCTAGTAGCACATTGCTTGCTTTCGGGCCCCTATGGATGATTTTTAGCCTAGAGTCCTCATGTAAATATAGAAGGCCTCTTGCAACTCCCTTTATAATTTTCTCCCGCTTAGCCCACTCTAGTTCTCTACGTTTTGTTGGATCTGCTTTGCCATGTTGAAAAGATTCTGTTAGATTAGGAATCTGACAATAAGATACGTACAGATATACATATAATTAGAGAGTAAGACAAAAGCAAACCAAAAAAGGACTGCATCAAGGTTAGTGTTGGGCATGTATTCATAGACCAGAAGCTTTTCATTTTCTTCCAAGCAGCACCCCAAACGGCTCACAAGGTTTTTGTGTTGAAGTTTTGCGATTAACGTCACTCTGTTCCTGAATTCTTCAAGGCCTTGCCTTGATTTAAATTTTAATTGCTATCTCCTTGCCATTAATCAATTTCCCCTGTATGAATGCTAGAGTTTCATGATCAAGATAAATGAACGACAAAACTAGCTAGTTTGCTATAAAAATGAGAACTTATATATATCTTAAGACAGTACACTTCATTGAAAGTTATAGAATTTTGAGTATGCAAGTATCCAAAATGAATTATCAGAATAATTAACAAAAAGGGCCTGACACTCAGGGCCAACTAACTGAGTAATTTTTTTTTAATAAGATAATCGTTGAAAGCAATATTTTGAATTGAGTTTCTGTCTGTCACTTTAAAATTCTAGGGATGTCAATTGATAATATCAGAGTAATTTATTCTTACTATTATTTTTGCTTAAAAAAAAGGACAATTAGCATAAAGCAAATGTCTCCCATATTTTTTTTTTCTCATATCTCTAAGGTGAATGCTCCATTTATTTCAACAAAAGAAAAGTTGTAAAGCAAGTGATCCTTACATTTGTGACTAATTAATCATTTTTGATGCAGCCTACTTACATATCATGCATTTGTATTCAAAATACTCTAAGTTAGAAAGTTTGCTTTATAACCTTAAAAAGGGGCCCAAATCCTCCTTCTCCAAGTTTATTTTGATTAGAGAAATAGTTTGTAGCAAGCTTAGTTGTCTTTAAACTAAAGTAATGCACTTCTCTGTTGTCCTCCTCTGTTTCATTCCTTCCTTGCTCCTTAAAGTGTGGCCTACTTCAAACTTCCAAATTCATCAATAGAATTTCATCATTTGTTTCTCCCCCCGAATTAAAAACCAGTTAGAAAGTTTTGGCAAATACAACAAATTTTTCGTACGTCACATCATTAAGCTTTACTCTTTCTACACCCCTGTTGGTCTTCTGTTCCAGCGAAAACATAATATGTAAAACCTGTAAGAGCCGCAGCCACTGTAAGTGGTACTATGATTGTGTTGGGATTAAATTCTGGATAATGTTGTTCAATACCTGCTCTTTCAATAATTACATTAGTTTTTTGTGTGAAATCTGATCCAACTTTTAATATAAGCCATTAAATACGGAACATAAACTTTTGAACAAAGTGAAAGAGCAGACGAAGAAGATATCTAACATCCAAAATTTTGCAGGGTCCCAGAGTTTGCTGATAAAAGATATTACTTTCATATCTTATATTACAACTTGAACCCAATATTCTCCACCCAATCTTCTGTTGGCAACACTTTTGTGCATCTACCATCAACTGCGACAAACAAAAGCTGCATGAACTGCTATTTATATCTCTTGTGCACTGCACCATCTCATATCTATGCTGAGAACCATCCTTTACCAGTGAATCCTTGGTTTTGAACAGCATAGCTGTATTTGAGGCTTCTTTTATAAGTGGGTAAATCAGAGCTAGTGCATCGATGTCAGGTTGATCGGCTGAAGGTGTTGAAAGTGGCATATAAAGTCCCACATCGGTGGGATCTTGAAAATGGGTAGACAAGAAACACTATAAATAGAGGCCTCCCCCTTTGTTATTTATACACCAAAACAAGCCTTCTAACTCTTCTAAGGTTTTGTTTTCTTCTCTCTCTTGTATTCCTTCAGAGTAATATATTTGTAGTGGTGTCTGAGGAAGTAGGCATAATTGGCCGAACATCGTTAAATTCTGGTGTTCTCTTTATTTGTTTTTCTGCTTCTTATTTATCATTGTTAGCCATTGTTAAATTTGCTATTAGTAGAAAAATAACTCAAATTTCCACAACAATTGGTATCAGAGCTTTTGATTGCGATTTCTCTTGAAATTTGAGTATGCTCTGTGGTTGCGGTTTTAACTGATCTTCCACATTAGAAAAATTTTCTTGAGATTTTTTTTGTAAGTTGGTGTTAAAATTGCTAGTAATATATTGTCTACTTAAGTGCATGTCTAAGAAAGTTCTGTCTAAGGAAACTGATTTTTAAGTGGGACCATGTGACCCCTCCAGTTTTTCCTGAGAATTTTCCTAATGCATTTTTTTCAAGCTAAATTATTACTAGTAATTTTTCACTTTTGAACAAAAATGGCTGATGATAAAGAGCAGACTCAAAAAGCCACAGTTTCCACTACATCAACTTCGGCAGCTTCTTCGTTGTCAATTTTGACGAGATTTGCTGCGCTAAATGCAAGATTTGTGGTGGAGATCTTTGACGGTAAGGGTCATTTCGGAATGTGGCATGGTGAAGTTCTAGACGCGCTTTTCCAGCAAGGTCTAGACATTGCTATTGAAGAGGAGAAACCAGATGAAATTGAAAAAAAAGAATGGAAGACCATCAATCGATTGTCGTGTGGTACTATTCGATCATGCCTTTCCAGAGAGCAGAAATATTCTTTCTCAAAGGAAACTTCTGCAAGTAAGCTGTGGAAGGCATTAGAGGAGAAATTTTTGAAGAAGAGCGGTCACAATAAGCTCTTTATGAAGAAGAAGTTGTTCCGATTTAATTATCAATCGAGTACCACTATGAACGATCATATTACTGCTTTTAACAAGGCAGTAGTTGATTTGAGGAACCTTGATGAAAATTTCAAAGATGAAGATCTGGCATTGATGTTGCTGTTTTCACTTTCTGAAGAGTATGAATTTATAGAAGCTATGTTACTTTATGGGAAAGAGAAAATTTCCCTCAGTGAAGTATGTAGTACTCTATATAGTCATGAATTGAGGAAAAAAGACAGGGAGGAAAGCAAACATGCAGAGGTGGTCGCAGAAGCATTGGTAGCTAGAGGCAGACCACAAGGTCAAAAGAAAGGAAGAAGAGGAAAATCTCAGTTGAGAGGCAGACCGAGTAAAGATGAATGTGCCTTTTATAGAGAGAAGGGGTATTGGAAGAAAGATTGCCCGAAATTGAAAAATAAGGGCAAAGTTGAAAAAGGCAAAGCTGTTGCAGATCATGTGCTGCTGAATATAGTGATGAAGATTCGGATCTTTCACTGGTTGCTACAACCTCCACAAGGCGATCTGACAAGTGGTTGTTTGACTCAGCATGCAACCAACATATTTGTCATATCCGGGAGTGGTTCTTTGAGTTCAAAGAAATAGACGGTGCAGTTGTCTACATGGGTAACGACACATTTTGTGAAACAACTAGAATCGATTCAGTCTACTTAAAGAACCATGATGGATCAACTAGAGTTTTGACAGAGATTAGGTATGTACCTGACATGAAGAAAAATCTCATCTCTTTGGGAGTCCTAGAATCCAAAGGATTGACGGTGACAATGCGAGATAGAGTTTTGAAGATAGTCTTTGGAGCTCTGGTGATATTGAAAGGCACCCGGAAGAATAATTTGTATTACTATGATGGTAATACAATTGTTGGGATAGCTGCAGTTGCAACTCTTGATGATGAAGGGTCAGATGCAACAAGTTGTGGCACATGCGATTGGGGCATACAGGTGAAAAATTCTTGCAAATTCTGACGAAGCAAGGATTATTGAAAGATGTGAAAACCTGTAAGTTGGATTTCTGCGAGCATTGCGTGATGGGAAAGCAGAAGAGGGTGAAATTTGGCACTGCAATCCATGATACTAAAGGTATTCTGGATTATGTTCACTCTGATGTGTGGGGTCCTTCCAAGATAGCTTCTTTGGGAGGAAAACAGTATTATGTCACCTTTGTTGATGACTTCTCTCGAAGAGTGTGGGTGTACACTATGAAGTCAAAGGATGAAGTGTTAGATTATTTCCTTAAGTGGAAAAGGATGATTGAAATTCAGACTGGCAAAAAGATCAAACGGCTTAGAACAGACAATGGAGGTGAATATCTAACTGATCCATTTGATAAAATTTGTCAAGAAGAAGGTATTGTGAGACATTTCACAGTTAGACATACACCACAACAGAACGGGGTGGCTAAACTCATGAATCGGACATTGTTGGAGAAAGTTCGGTGTATGCTGTCCAATGCTGGGTTGGGCAGACAATTTTGGGCTGAGGCTGTGAAATATGCAAGCCATCTTGTTAATCGCTTACCATCAACTGCAATTGGTGGTAAAACTCCTTTAGAGGTTTGGTCTGGAAAACCTGTTACTGATTATGATTCCTTACGTGTATTTGGTTTTGCTGCGTACTATCATGTGAAGGAATCGAAGTTGGATTCGAGAGCCAAGAAGGCGCTCTTTATGGGGATCACTACTAGTGTTAAAGTATACCGCCTTTGGTGTCTTGAAACAAAGAAAATAATCCTTAGCAGAGATGTCACCTTTGATGAATCTGCCATGTTGAAGAAGGATGACATTCAACAGATCAATAGTGCTCCACAGCAGGTGGAGTTTAAAAGGAGAATCAACCAAGTTATGTACAAAGAAGGAGAAACTCTTATGGCAGAAGAGGAGTCAAATGAAGAAGAGGTTCAAATCGAAGAACCTCACCAGCAAGAAGAACTAATTGCATTAAGGAAGCCACAACGGGTAAGACACAAACCTGCTCGATTTAGTGATATGGTGGCTCACGCATCTATAATGGTGGCAAACACCTACAGATTTTCCATGATGGGTGGCAACTGCAAAAACCAAAACCATCACCAATTTTCCATGATTTCTATTGAAGAAGAGGTGTTTGTTTGACTCTCTTTGAGAATAATCATAAGATAATATAATTTTGTAAAAGTTACCAAACTATGAAATTATCTGACATGATATAATATTTTAAATTATATTTAAATAATATATATTTTGTTTCATTGTATTTAGTATTTATATCAATTTATGTACTTCTTAATTGTAAAACATGACTTGTTGAGTTTGATCTCTTTCATAAAAAGACTTTTTCAACTTATATTTCATACTAAATTAGATGATAAGTGATAATTAATGGGTAATCCATGTGCATTTCATCTCGAGTTATTCATGCAAAAAGACTTTGTTGACATGTGGTTGATGAAGTTTTCAGCCATAGAAATTTGCCAAAGCCAAAGCCAATAGTACTATTCCCATTTCACAACAGAGCTAAGTTCAAATCCATAAAACCTTCAATTGTAAAGTCGACGACAATTTTGTTTAAGGTCCTGGTACATGTTCCCAACTTTGATGTTGAACAAGGGTTGCCATCTCTTCATGGGCTCCATCCAGTTTGGATTTTTGCAAGCTAGAATGCGTTATTGAGATTCAGATTACTGTTTCGGGATTTAAACAAATAAACAATCTGCAGTATCAGTGTGTTGGATCATAAACTTGATCCATTATGGAGCCCAAACCCAAACCCAATCAAATTGGGGTTCAAGTTCAAAACCAAAGTCCAACCCTTCTACTTAGAATCTTCTAAGGTGTGGTAGATGTGCATGTGAATCATATGGTAACTTAAAATATTATTAGAAGGTTGGAGAAGGATGAGGTGTATGGTTATTATATTTTTAGATTAATTTATTTGTATAGTGTAGGATTGTTTGTAACTAGTATAAATACCCCCTCCCCTCTTGGTTTAGGCATCAAGAAGAAGTAAGAAGTTCTAAGTGTGTGAAGTAGCAAGTCTTGAATGAGTTGTAGCATATTGAGTGAGAGTGCTCTTGTAATATTTCTTCTTGAGTTTGAGTAAAAGTTGTTTGTGAGTGTTTTATTTCCAACAAAATTATATCAGAGCTAGGTTGGAAAGTATACACTATAGCATATCAAATCGAAGGTCTCGACGAGAGGAATCCAATGTCGCTAGAATCGCCCCGATCGGAGTTCAGATGCCCAGCCAAAAGCCGTCGGAATATTGCTGTCAGAAAATCAAGTTCACTCACTGAGTTGACACAGCTTAGTTAAACCGAGTTGACTCACTAAGTTGACACAGCCTAGTTGAGCCAAGTTGACCGAGCCGTAAGCCGTTGACCGAGTCGCTTGACCGTCCGAGCCGAGTTGACCGAGCTATAAGCCCGTTGACCGAGCCCCTTGACTGAGCCGTCAAAGTCTTTGACCGTTGACCATGTTAGTGTTGACTTTGACCGTTGACCAATAGTTGAAAATTTTGACTAAGTCCTTTCCAAAGTATTTCGACGTTTCGGATCCATCTGCATAATTAGAATCTCCAAATTTTTGATATATTGAGAGATATGGCAAACGATGTGGCATCCTTCCAAATCCCGACACTAAACAACAATAATTATGACAACTGGAGTATCAAGATGAAAACTCTTCTTGGCACGCATGATGTTTGTGATATTGTAGAAAAAGGTTATAGCGAGCCAGATAATGAAGCTGTACTAACTACAGCCCAAAAGGATAATCTAAAAGACACAAGAAAGAGGGACAAGAAAGCTCTCTATCTCATCTATCAAGCATTAGATGATGATGGTTTTGAAAAGATTTCAAGTGCAAGCTCTGCCAAGGAAGCATAGGAAAAGCTGCAAACCTCTTACAAAGAATCCGAGCAAGTGAAGAAGGTCCGTCTCCAAACATTAAGAGGTGAATTTGAATCCTTACATATGAAAGTATCTGAGTCTATTTCGGATTATTTCTCAAGAGTAGTAGCTATTTCTAATCAATTAAAAAGAAATGGTGAAAAGTTAGAAGGTGTGAGGATAATAGAGAAGATACTCTGTTCGTTAGATCCCAAATTTGAGCACATCGTTGTAATAATTGAATAAACTAAAGACTTACAAGAAATGACGATCGAGGAACTCCAAGGATCATTGCAATCATATGAAGAGAAGCATAAGAAGAAGCAAGGGATCACTGATTAACTCCTCAAGCTGCAACTCAAGGATATGCATGAAAACCAAGGCAATGATAGAAATCAACGTGGCCGAGGAAGAGGTAGTGGTTGTGGACGAGGTGGAAGTCATGGATGTGAACGAGGTTGGAATTACAACAATAAAAATTCCAACAACAACTACGAGAAAGGAGAAAGCTTAATTCGAGGCCGTGGAAAAGGCAATCAAAACTTGAGGTATGATAAATCTCAAGTTCGATGCTATAATTGTCAAAAATTTGGACATTATGCTTCAGAATCTAGAGCTCCCAATAATAGAATTGAGAAGAAGGCCAACTACATGGAGAAGAAAACAAATGACAAAGAAACTCTTCTTCTAGCATGGAAGGAGACTGTTGGTGTCCAAGCAAATTCTTGGTACCTTGACAGTGGTGCAAGCAATAACATGTATGGAAGGAAAGACATGTTTGTGGAGTTAGACGAGTCAATAAGCGGAAATGTCTCATTTGGAGATGATTCCACAATAGCAGTAAAAGGAAAAGGTAACATTCTTATCCGTTTGAAAGATGGGAGACATCAGTTTATTTCCAATGTCTACTATGTGCCCAATATGAAAAGTAATATCTTGAGTTTAGGATAATTGTTAGAGAAAGGTTATGATATTCGTATGAAGGATCATAATATTTCTATAAAAGATGATAAGAATAACTTCATTGCTAAAGTACCGATGTCAAAGAATAGAATATTCTTGATCAACATAGAAAACGATGTTGCAATGTGCCTGAAAGCTTGCTATAAAGATGCATCATGGCTATGGCATCTTCGCTTTGGACATCTCAATTTTGAAAGTCTAGAGCTACTATCTAAGAAGGAGATGGTGAAGGGACTACCTCACATCAACCATCTTGACCAGCTTTGTGAAGGGTGTCTAATCGGGAAGCAATTCAGGAAAAGCTTTCTAAAGGAGTCAGAATCAAGAGCCCAAAAGCCACTCGAACGCATCCATACTGATGTGTGCGGTCCAATCAAACCAAGCTCTCTCGGTAACAATAACTATTTTCTTCTCTTCATTGATGATTTTTCAAGAAAAACCTGGGTATATTTCTTGAAACAGAAATCAAAAGTTTTCGAAGTCTTCAAGAAATTCAAAACCGCAGTAGAGAGAGAAAGTGGTAGAAATATCAAAGCTATGAGATCTGACCGAGGAGGAGAATTTACCTCTAAAGAGTTTCAAGAATTCTGTGAAGCAAATGGAATTCGTCGACCAATGACAGTTCCTAGATCCCCCCAACAAAACGGCGTGGCAAAAAGAAAGAACTGAATTATCCTTAACATAGCTCGGAGTATGCTCAAAAGCAATAAACTACCCAAGGAGTTTTGGGCTGAAGCAATGGCATGTGCAGTATACTTGTCTAACCGATCTCCAACAAGAAGTGTTTGGGGAAAGACACCACAAGAAGCATGGAGTGGAAGAAAGCCTGGCATCTCCCACCTGAGAGTCTTTGGAAGCATAGCCCATGTTCATATTCCAGATGAGAAAAGAACAAAGCTTGATGATAAAAGTGAGAGTTTCATCTTCCTCGGCTATGACACAAATTCGAAAGGCTACAAGCTGTACAATCCAAACAATAAGAAGGTTGTGATTAGCCGAGATGTAGTGTTTGACGAAGAAGGACTATGAGATTTTGGATCTCATATAGATGATTTCAATTTCTCTCTTCCATTTGAAGATGAGCTGACACCAATGGAACAACCCAGAGAAGCCCAACAAGAGCCAACAACTCCACCCACTTCGCCAACATCAACTACCTAGGGAGATGAGTCACCATCGTCATCTTCAAGTGGGAGTCAAAGTAAAAGAGCTGTGCAACGTACAAGAAGCCTCCGAGATCTTTATAAAGTGACTGAACAACAAGAAAATCTTACATTATTTTGTCTATTTCCTGATTGTGAACCAATGAGCTATCAAGAAGCTGCAAAAGAAAAGAAGTGGAGAGACGCGATGGATGAAGAAATCAAGGCTATCGAAAAGAATGACACATGGGAACTTGTTTCACTTCCAAAGGGGCACAAGGTGATAGGTGTCAAATGGGTCTACAAAACAAAGCGAAATGCTAAGGGAGAGATTGAAAGACACAAGGCAAGGCTTGTTGCGAAAAGCTACAATCAAAAGGCTGGAATTGACTATGATGAGGTATTTGCCCCCGTTGCTCGATTGGAGACTGTTAAACTAATTATTTCCTTAGCAGCTCAAAACAAGTGGAAGATACAACAGATGGATGTAAAGTCTGTCTTCCTAAATGGAGTTCTTGAAGAAGAAGTCTACATTCAACAACCATCGGGCTACGAAGTCAAAGGCCATGAATAAAAGGTGTTGAAATTGAAGAAAGCTCTTTACGGGTTAAAACAAGCACCAAGGACATGGAATAGCTGAATCGACAAGTACTTTCAAGAGAATAGCTTCAACAAATGTCCTTATGAGCATGCTCTATATATCAAGATCAAGGATGGAGATATTTTGATCGTGTGCCTCTATGTGGATGATTTAATTTTCACAGGAAGCAACCCAAGCATGTTCAATGAATTCAAGGAAGTGATGACAAAGGAATTCGAGATGACAGACATGGGGTTCATGACCTATTACCTTGGCATTGAAGTTAAGCAACAAAAGGATGGAATTTTCATTTCACAGGAAATCAATACAAAGGAGATCTTGAAGAAGTTCAAGATGGAAAATTGTAAGCCAATAAGCACACCGATGGAATATGGAGTTAAGATGTCCAAACATGAAGAAGGCGAAAGTATAGATCCAACACTTTTCAAGAGTTCGGTGGGAAGTTTACGCTATCTAACTTGCACGAGGCCCGATATCCTTCATGTAGTTGGATTGGTTAGTCGCTACATGGAATTTCCAACTACCACCCATTTCAAAGCAGCAAAGAGAATTCTTCGCTATCTAAAAGGTACAATTAACCTTGGCTTGTTCTATACAGTTTCTAATGATTATAAGCTTGTTAGATATAGTGATAGTGATTGGGGTGGAGACATAGATAACCGAAGGAGTACTACTAGATTCGTATTTTTCATGGGAGATACTGCTTTTACATGGATGTCAAAGAAACAATCAATTGTCACATTATCCACTTGTGAAGCAGAATACGTTGCTGCTACCTCATCCGTTTGTCATGCAATTTGGCTTAGAAATCTATTGAAGGAGATAGGTTTGATGCAAGAAGAATTGACAAAGGTTTATGTCGACAACAAGTCAGCAATTGCCTTAGCAAAGAATCCAGTATTCCATGATCGGAGTAAGCACATCGATATTCGCTACCACTATATAAGAGAGTGTGTTGCAAGAAAGGATGTGCAAATTGAATATGTGAAGTCACAAGACCAAGTTGCTGACATTTTTACCAAGCCACTTACCAGAGAAGATTTCATAAGATTAAGCAACTTACTAGGGGTCACAAGATCAAGTTTAAGGGTGGTTGTTGGATCATAAACTTGATCCATTATGGAGCCCAAACCCAAACCCAATCAAATTGGGGTCTAAGTCCAAAACCAAAGTCCAAGCCTTCTACCTAGAATCTTCTAGGGTATGGTAGATGTGCATGTGAATCATATGGTAACTTAAAATATTATTAGAAGGTTGGAGAAGGATAAGGTGTATGGTTATTATATTTTTGGATTAATTTATTTGTGTGGTGTAGGATTGTTTGTAACTAGTATAAATACCCCCTCCCCTCTTGGTTTAGGCATCAAGAAGAAGTAAGAACTTCTAAGTGTGAAGTAGCAAGTCTTGAGTAAGTTGTAGCATATTGAGTGAGAGTGCTCTTGTAATATTTCTTCTTGAATTTGAGTAAAAGTTGTTTGTGAGTGTTTTATTTCCAACACTGTGCTGGTAACCTAATCTTCAATAGGATAGAACTTTCTTAATTTATCCCTCTAGATGAGCTTTTGAAACTGGAAAACATAGTCATTGCACTTTGTTCTCTAGGTATAACAAGTCGCATGGCATATAGACAAAGATGTCAAATTCAATCCTTGTAGTGCCTACTCAGTTTACTCTGAAGTGGAATCCTTACTCTTCAAGAACCATCTACTGCATTGCTGTCAAAATTGCAATTCAACTTGTAAAATTGTATGATTTTGCAAGTTCAGGATATAATACATGATTAACTAGTATGTAAACTTAAAAAGTCGGTGAACTTAGAGTAAATTCGTAAAATCATGATAAATTCATAAATTTGAGTTAATTAAACTTGTAAGTTTATCAAATATTACATAATGAGTCGAGGAAACTTGAAGTTCAATTTCACTTTTTTTTTTCATCCCAGCCCATTAGAACCTTTTTTTTTGCAATCCAAACCCGAAAACACAGCATTTCTACTGTAAACCCTTGTGCAAAAGTTAATAAGATATACCGTTCGCGAGTTTATCTCCCTTTTCGAATTTAATTGAACTTGCAACTTTGTCAGCCATGATATACCGTTTTGGGCATCCATTTTAAACTCCAAAAGATCTTAAAACTATCCCATCCCATGTACATGTTGCAGCAAACTTAATTACAACGAGTCATTAGCAGCCACTCTGGACTTGATTGTATTGACCCCAGTGTATTGGATTAGTTTCATTCGAAATATAGGTGGAGAAAAGTTTTAAATTCCTGAACACCAAGGTAGTTTTTCATTGAAACGAAGGACAAGGGACAGCATTAGATACTTCGGCGTTAAGGTTTTTGTTTAGAAACGATGGCCTTTAAATGGCCATTTGGAATCAATATTTTCCATTGCAAGTTCAATTTGATACTTTTGTTCTTAGCATGCCATCACATTTATTAAGAATTATTTCAAATCAAAACTTTAATATCTTATAGTGAAGTTTTATAAATAGTTTTATTATAATTTCTAACACATTTTTTCGTATTAAAGTTTTTTAAACTTAAAGTGTAATAAAACATAGTATCTTGTATCAATTGTTTTTTTTTAACTGAGAGAACAAGGTTAGTAATGATCAAACTTCTGATTACTTAATCATAGAGGCTTTGATACTATGTCAAAAATTATTTTAAAAATTTAAATTGTTGAGTAAAAATTTATAAATAATTTTATTATAATATCTAAAAAGATCATCAGACTAATCCACAAACACTTATAATTGACAGTTTGTGGAAAGTCAACAACGTTTCACTCTTCTTTGAACAATCAGAATGAGTGCTGTTTCTTTTCCACAACCACCTACCTGCCAGAAGCTAATTTCTGTACAGCTTTCCTTTCTTCCTTTTTTTTTTAATTTGCCTTTTCCTGTAAAATACCTTATATACAACACAAAAAAACTTCTGCATTAAAATAAATAAATTGAATCTTTTAATGTTTATGCAATTAAAAAATACTTTCATTTACTTGACAAATATCAAGTTGGCATTCTTTTTCCTTTGTACAATATCAATGCTTGTGAATGTAACCTCTACTACTTAAATCTATCGAGGATACAGATCTATTATTGAGGCCTCATTTTCTAAAAATATTTCAACAGATTTACTCTTTTGTTCACTTGAGCTTGTTGAGACCGAACTATACTCCCCAGATTGGATGCCTGATAAACTTCTATTATTCATAAAGAATGCAGGTTGCAAGAGTGTTGGGATAGAAAAAGAGTCACTATTAAGCATGAGCATAATTGAAGCCAAGGTTGGTCTGTTAGCAGCCTTTTCTTGAACACACAGTAAGCCAATGTGAATGCATCTCATTATTTCATTTCTTGAACCATCTTTTAATGTGGGATCAACAATATTAGAGGCTATCCCTTTCCTCCAGCTTTTCCATGCCTGCAAGAGGTTTGTTAATCGTAGAAAATATTAGTTCACAACATTTCACCTTTTTTTCCGTTCATTTGAAATGGTTGAATTTCTAATCCTATAGTTCTAAAGACAAGGAAGATAAACAATGAACAGAAGGACATACAAAGCTTAGTAGATGCTCTACATTCTCCCCATCATGAAAGCCTCCATTCTTCTAGCCACTTACAATCTCAAGCATGAGTACACCAAAACTAAAAACATCTAACTTTACTGAGAATTATCCATGTCTTGCATACTCTGGTGCCATATATCCACTACATGTCAATATGTTCAAATACGAACATTGCACTCTTTTTGACAATCATATTCAAGTTTTTCCTCACTTTTAGTATTTTAAGACAATCTAGCCTTGTCATATTTGGATACTTATAGGGTTCCCACAATTCTATTTATATTGGCATGAGTTTGATCCATAACAAATAGTCTTGCCATGCCAAAATTTGATATTTTTGGGCTCATTTTTGCATCTAAGAGAACGTTGCTTGCTTTTAGATCACGATATATAATTCATTGTTGAGATTCCTCATGGAGGTAAAGAAGGCCTCGTGCAATGCCTTCTACGATTTTGTAACACATTTCCCATCTCAACTATGCACATCTAATAGGATCTACACGCTCAAGCCAACACTAATTTAGTCAGAATATTTCTTGTTAGTCATGCAACAAAAATGACGTAAAATATTTTCCGTTTAAACAGAAGTTTTAACATACCAGATATGAAGTAATTAAGATTTTTATTGGGAAGAAACTCATAGACTAGTAGCTGTTCTTTTTGTTTCAAACAGAAACCAAAGAGCCTAACTAAATTTCGGTGCCGAAGCTTGGCAATTAATAGCACTTCATTCTTGAATTCATTGTCTCCTTGCCCAGAATCCCTAGACAACATTTTTACTGCTACCTTTTGTCCATTGGAGAGCCTACCCTGAAGTTGGCCAACAAATAATATATATTAAGATTTGACTTATAGGTGATGCATACATATTTAATGTGAGTACCACTATCTTTACCTTGTATACAGGTCCAAATCCACCTTGTCCAAGCTTATTTGCATCTGAGAAGTTATTAGTAGCAACTTTGATGGTGTCAAAGTCAAATTGTATTGACTCAGCAAGTTCAGTTTCGTTATCTGCTTCAGGTTCACCTGGGGAAAGGAGTGTAGGCGAGTTCCTCAAATGGAGTTTAATTGAGACTATATTTGTTCAGTCAAAATAATTTTCTTAGTAATGTTTTGACTTGATTAATAAAAGAGGCAAATTGTTTATTGAAATGCCCCAGAGTAGGTCTCACTTGATTAATAAAAGTCACAGATTATTTAATAATGTTTTGACTTACTCAGCATTGTCAGCAATAATTCAATATGTGCATGCACTTACTTTGAAGGTGTTTCCTTCGCTTCCTCACTGTCACATAGATCCAAATAAGGTTAAGCAGAGCAACAAAGGCAACAATAGGAACAACTATGGCTATGACTGTTTGTGATGTCTTGTTCTTTCCTGCGAAACAAAATCCCTGATCTTTAACAGAGAAAAGGGTGCCATAATAAAGATGAAGTTTTGAAGCCTAATTTTTTCTGCAGGTATCTGATAGAAACTCACCCTTTCCTCTATTAGGTGGAAAGGGAAGCCCCAACAAAGAAGTAAGTCTTGGAGGTTAAACTACTAGTGAAAGGTACCTTTCGAGGATGTTGTATTGTTGGACGAACGTAGAGTTGCAGGAGGAGATGGGGATGGAGGAGGAGGAGGAGGAGGAGGGGGAGAGAATTGTGGTGATGGTGCTGATATTGGTACATCAGCTGCAATTTCATAGAAGCGGCCGCTCTTATATCTAAAATTAAAACTGGATTTAATAACTCTACCACCTGCCTTGCCTTTACAACATTTTGGGATTTTGGAGATATCCTCAACCAAGCAGTTGTTGCATTCTGATTCATTCAAACCAGGTGTGCACTGAACAGGAGCATATATAGTTTGAAGGCTTGGTCCTGCTTCATTTCCTGCTGCAAACTCAAGATGAGAGTCACCAGAAGCTGCTTTGCTACTAAGATTTCTAAGCAAGCTCCTAGGAACTTGACTGTACTGATCCCAATTTGTTGCACTGTTTTGGCTCCTCGTATAGATCATAAAGTTAAGATTCTCTACTGAGCTGTCTGAGAAGTACAACATGCATTTATCGTATACTCCGACTGCCTGCTTCGAATATGGACACCACTGTGGGAGAACTGTAGAATTTTTGAGGCAGCTATGGCAATCATCTTGGTTAACATCTCCTCTGCAAAGCCCAACTGCGTAGACGGTATCTGAGTTTCTTCCATAAGAGAGATTGTAGAAACCATAGTCAATTTGCGTGTTGGACGTGAGATTGGAAAGAAGGGTATCGAGGTTGGTCTTGTAGGTGCTATTTGCAGTGTAGTTATTTGAGCTTTTGTTGTAATCAATGTATCGAAATTTTGGCTGGCTGGTGACTTGAGGTATCAGAATGACGAAGAGACAGAGAAATAAAAGTAGGGTTAAAGAAAGCCATAGCCATGGAACTTGTCGTTAAGGAATAGCGTGTAACTTCCCTTCAGGAACTGTATATATTGCCTTCAGTTCACATTCTATATAGGACTAAGACTGAGTCTACCCACATTACCGTGGTCCTGCACCCTACTTCCTGGGTGAATTGTCTTGACTTCTAAATGTCTGATAACGAAAATTTTCGACTTAAATTAAAGTGTCTTAGTTAGACTGTACTTGTGTCCTGCACCCTACTTCCGGAGCTTTATAAATAATATTTTAATTAATTATAATATTATTTTAATATTGTTTAAAATACACATAATATTGATTAACTATTTATTTAGTATTGATATATCAAATTTTTTAAAAAATAATAATGTTTTATTTTTATTTTCTTAATTGATTAAATTTTAAAATTGTCTCATTAATTTATCTATAATTTTTGTAAAATTATATTTTATAATTATAAAGTCTCCCGGTTTTTTGAAGTTATTTACTTTATTTTTCAATTTTTTTGTTTTATAATTTTTTGTTATTTTTATTAGTTTGAGTTTATGAAATAGGAATTATTTGCATTAAAATATTTTCTATTATAAATTATAGAAAAAAATATACTTTTTTTTTTCTTTTGGTGCATTTTTTTGCTTTATATAAACAGTAAGGAGGTGTGGCAAATGGGAGTAGAACTTTCCAGCTCTGTAACTTTGAGTTTACACAGAAAAGTAAAAAAAATCTTTGTAGAAATGAGAACTGTTAGTATGCTAAGGATTCCTTTTCAATCTTACATCCACACCTGCCAAGGTCATAACACTTATATCCAGCATTTTGGTGTAGATATCGGCACAAGGGATTAATCTACTAAGGGGTAAATAGAAAACCATTCAAAAGAATACTAAGGAATCTCTTTGGAGAGAATTGAGAGTCAACATGAACTCTCTATATTAGGAGATTAAAATTCATGCAACACACATGATTAGCTACAAAATCTTTATATGATATCTTTTGCTTGTTATAATTTTAATTAAAAGAAGTTGTTACATCTTCAATTTAACTATAATTCTCATATGTAGAGTTTTAAATATTTTTATTAAATGTTGTATATATATCAGAATTTTGAAAAAAGTAGAAAGAAAAATAAAAATAAAGTGCCACTTGTCTGCAAATGACGGTTTGACTCCAAGGTAGACATTATGCATAAAATATTTTGTGTACCCATTTAATTATGGAGAGAGAGTTTATGACTGACACAATGAGGTAAACGTATCTATGCATCCATATTCAACTTGCTCTACACTCAACCCTCAAAATTCCTAATTACTAAGAATAACATACTTAGTCTTTCTCAAACATACTCTTACCACTTCCATTTCAACATCTCTAATATTTCGTCTATTATATCTCCAACATTTATGCTGTACCATCTCTTAGCATTCAGTGAACTTAAGTCCATACTCTTCGATAAGTTTCTCAAAGTTGTCAGCCACATCAATGTCTACAAAAATAAAGATAGAATCAAGAAAAAACTCTTGAAGGAATATGGAAAATCATCGATGGAAAAAAGTTAAAGGATAAGTCACTTGCAATCAATACAAATTTGTAAGGTTCTGGCTATATTTTTCATAAATTGACATTGCTAGTGATCAATGTGATATGAACTCCGCTTTAAGTCCAAACCAACCATTGTGAAATTTCCTGCATATTTGGAGTAGATATCTTCAACATATTTGTTTGCTACTACAACCTTAATGACTGTTGTTTCTATATGCTTTCCAGCATAGCTTACGGTGTATTTAGAGGTGGTGGAATTGAATATCTGTGAAATGCATTTTTTTAACGTTGGCTTTTATAGAGTAAAAGATGTAACCCTTCCAATACTTATTTAATTGATTTATAATTTCTTGAATTAGACTTTTTGTACTCTTACTTTTATCGTTAAGTTCAAAGTGTTTAAAATTAACACAATTTTGAAATGTAGAAATTTGTTTCAGAAATTACATTTTCAAATATAACTACAGAGGACTTTGAGCCATCATTCATCAGTTGTTTAAATATTTGGTATAATTTATGGAATCTTAATCAAGAAAAAAACAGCACACCGCCAAAGGTTAAAGAGACCCTTTAGTGGCTTCCTCACTTTTGAATTTTATCACTATATCGAGAATCAAATTTTAAAGCCACAAATATCAGCTTTGAATTTTCAAAAATTAAAAGAAAAGAATTTAGAGTGCCACTTATACAATATAATTTTAATAACATTTTTTTAATTCTATATAACAGATTTGTTTGTCAGCTGTTACAATAGCAGGTTGGAATAATATGAAATTGTTGTTTGGCCCTTTTAAAAAATGAATTGTGTCCCTATACCACATCCATATTAATTTAAATTATAAATGAACATTTTATGTTTGTTTTGACTATACCTTTTTTTTTATATTTTAATAAATAATTCAAAATTTGATCCTCTATTTCAAAGGATACTATTTTGGTTCTTCATATTTTTTGAACTATACAATCAAATTCTTTTGTAAAAATATTTATCCATGTATAAATATTTTTTTAATGGTATGATCATTAAAAAAATTCACATGGACTATCTCTAATTTTATTTTTTGTTGACAATAATTAAAACATATAACAATTAAACAATTACATTAAATTTTTAATGGTTAAATTATCAAAGATAATTTATAAATGGACGGACCTTTCACAAAAAGACTTAATTATAATATTTTAACAAATATGAAGGATCAAGAGACTAAATTGAATCATATATTAAGATAGAGGAACTAAAAAGTGGTCAAGGGGTAGGCTTCCAAATTATGCAGTAATGAATGATCGATGTAAGGGAGCTGCTTCACCTACATAACAAGCAATCCAAACAGATTAAGAAGAATAGGGTTACAGAGAGCTTCTGAAGATAAGCATCTCCATTCTCCATGATCAGTCCCTCTTGATCTACCCATGGAAAAATGGTAGGGTATACGTCATTAAATTTGTTTTATTCTGTCGTCTTTTTGCTGAAAATTCCTCGTTAACAAGGGAGATAGATTTGACTTTTCTTTTTAGATGGGTAATTATATTGCCGAATCATACCCTACGAACACTTCTCTTTGACAAGTGGATGCTGCCAAAGAACCCTGCTTCAATATGTATTTTATTTAACAATTTATCAATTTTAGCACGTCACTCTTACGCTCTCACCTCTTACTAAAACCCAGCGAGGATATTAATCAATAATTGAACCTCATTTGCCGATGCCAAAACAGAGTTCCTCTTAGATTAATTTGATCTTTTTGTTGCATAATGGTGACAGGTTCTTCCAATTCCAAGCTCCCAAAGACCTTCTTAAGTAAGGGAAATTTTTTTATATCAGAAAATTCTTTTTATTTATTTATTTATTTTTATCTAAGCAAATGAGTCTTAAGAAAATTTATCATTAAATGTTGTTGGGTTTCAATCCAGAATGGCTCCAATAACAAACCAAGAAAATGAGAGAAAGAGACAAGAAGCACTCAGATTTATCCTGGTTCATGAATTCAGTGTGAATTCTCTACATCTAGCATCTAAAGTTTTGTGCACTCTCTATTAGAGTCAAAACCAGTACAAGGTGTTTTACAAGACTCCTTCCTCACAAGTCACTCACACGGATCTTGCTTAAGTTCACTTTCTAAACGCACAAGCCTTACTGTTTTTCTCTAAATTATAATCTGCCCTTATCCTCCTTTACTTGGTTTATATATAGATCAATGATTACAGGATAACCCGAGACTCTCTAAGTAACTAACTCACATGGCCACCCTTATTAATGCTGACAGCTATGTCCCTTAACCATCTAAGACTCTTATAAATAGAAACAACATTAGCAACAAATAAGAAGCCTTAGATACAATATTAAAAGACATTAAACCTGTAGCTTTGACTCTGTCTTTAGAATCTAACTTCTGCAGCTCATATCAGCCATTTTTCTAGCCAACCTTCTTGCACCATCAGATAGTCACATAATAGAAAATTAGAGCCGCTAGTCCCATAAATCCGCACCTTGGTTCTAATTTTATATTGGGCTCTAGAATGCACAGTAGCTTCAACAATCATTTCTGGACAGTATATGCAGTAACTTTCACCAAGTTCAAGCAGTGATTGAATTTGCTTGAGGTTACTGACTTTGTAATCATGTCTGCAGGATTATCATCTGTGTGCACCTTTTCTACTTTCACTTTTTCTTGTGAAGCCACATCTCTAATAAAATGTAACTTGATACCTATGTATTTAGTCCTCTCATGGAAGCCTTGGTGCTTAGTTAGGTGTATGGAGCTTTGGTTGTCACACAACACTTCCACTTTGCTCTATCTGGTTTTGTAATCATGTCTACAAGATTATCATCTATGTGTGATACGCACAAATTATGTGTTCGTCGAGTGTAAGCGTATATTATCGTTGTCAAGTGATAAAATTTAAAAATATGAGTATCATTCTCACGAGGATTGTGATTATTAGTAACCATCTTTATCTTAATTCCAACTCTAACTGAATATTCGAAATCTTGATTTTATAATAATTATGAAAATAAACGACAAACAATAAATGTAGCAAAAAGTGAATATTATAAGGAGAAATTTAATGAAATAAGCTCTAGAGTTTCCGAATTCGCCTTAATTAATCTCCCTTGCAATCACAATCTTTTTAACTTAGAAATTATAATCTAATTGATAGTCGAGATACTAGAAACAATCCATTAGCCTCTCTCGAGATATAACAAAAACACATTTCGAATGCTAACTCACTATGTCTTAATGTGAATTATAACAAACAAAAATTTATTAAGTTTTATGGCTCTCACTTAAGATTGCACAGACCATACAAGTATATTTCTATCTTACATGCAATCTATGGTTCTTACACACTACTCTAGACACATAAATCTCCTCTTAGTTTCATTATATTTAACGGATCATATAATTATTGTTCAGTTAATTAGACGCTTTATACATAGTGTATAAACTCAATTAAGAAAATAACTCATGCATTAAATTGACTAAAAAATACAAGAGTTCATAATTAGGCTGCATTGTAACCCTAGAAAATAAAATTAGTTCATGCTAATATATAAAATCATCTCCCAATAAAAAGAAAACATCTAAAATTAACAGAAAGAAATAAAAGAGAATTGGTGATATAATTAAAACTTTGATCCTCGTATTCTAAGCCAGGATCTTCTTCCCTCTTTTATGTCTCTCCCAGTATATCTAATTTCATAGTTTAGGGTCCCTTTTTAAAGAGATTTTTTTGGGCCCATTGGATCACTATAATTTAAATTTACAATTGGTTTTTTTTGCTTGGTGTTGCAACGTTGAATTGCGTAATACTTAAAAAATAAAAGTTGTAGATTTTTTTATTTTTTTATGTTTCTATAGTCGCTTGAATCATCTCAATTGAAACTCATATGAGAAAGTTATGTTCAAATTAGTGAAACAACGTTAAAATTGTCAAAAATTTACAATTCATCTTCTTTTTTATCAATTTTTTTCTCGATTTTCCATCTTCTTTCTATCTACAAAATAAACACACAATCATACATAAATCTAACATAAATCACTCAAAAACTCACAAAATTCTAAATTAATGATAATTAATTTATGAATATAAAATCCTCTTATCACATTGCTTCATTGAAAAAGTACTATGAACAAATGTAAATGGACCTTTTTCTCTAATATTTTAATGTTAACTTTTCTTTTGATCTTCATTTTTTTAACGATGTTATTAGTTATTACTGTTTGGAAATTGACAAAGTCAAAATCCAAAAATTGTATCAAATGCTCTTTAAGACCATATTGGAGTTAGAATTTTGAACTAAAGTAACGGTGGAAAACACCAACAGATTGTCCATGATGGGTGGAAACTGAAAAATCCAAAACCATCACCAATTTTGGCACAAGATAATATAGTTTTGTAAAAGTTATCAAACTATGAAACATTAATATGCCAAAGACAGAGTTGTTTAACATGATATAATATTTCAAATTATACTTAAATACTATATATTATATTTTGATATATTTTGTATTCGTATCAATTTATGTACTTCTTAACTGTTAAGTATGATTGTCGAGCTTAATCTCTTTCATAAATGGACTTTTTCAGCTTATATATCATACTAAATTAGATGGTAAATAACAACTCACGTGGGTGCTCCATGTACATTTCATCTCAAGAGTTTTTCATGAAAAAAGGTTTGTTAACATGTGGTTGATGAAGTTTCCAGCCATAGAAATTTTCCGCAGCCAAAGCCAATAGTACTATTCCTATTTCACAACAGGCTAAGTTCCTTTATAAGCAAATCCATATTGTTGATTATATCCATAAAACCTTCAATTGTAAAGCCGATGACAGTTTTGTTTAAGGGTCCTGGTAAATGTTCCCAACTTTGATGTTGAACAAGGGTTGCCATCTCTTCATGGGCTCAATCCAGTTTGGATCGTTACAAGCAGAATGTGTTATTGAGATTCAGATGACTTTTTCAGGATTTAATTAAAAAAAATAAACAATCTGCAGTATCAATGCTAATAACCTAATCTTCAATAGGATAGAACTTTCTTAATTTTATCCCTCTAAATGAGCTTTTGAAACTGGAAACCATAGCCATTGCACTTTGTTCTCTAGTTATAACAAGTCACATATGACGTATAGACAAAGATGTCAAATTCAATCCTTGCAGTGCCTACCCAATTAACTCTGAAGTGAAATCCTTACTCTTCAAGAACCAAATACTGCATGGCCGTCCAAATTGTGATTTAACTCGTAAAATTGTAAGATTTTACAAGTTATGATAGAATACCTAAGTAAATAGTATGTAAACTTGAAAGTTGGTAAACTTAGAGTAAATTTCTTAAAGCCGTAATAAACTCATAAATTTGTGTTGAACTCACAAATTTATCAAATATTACATAATGGGCTGTTTTGTTGGAGAAAAATTGAAGTCCAATTTCACTTTTTTTCATCCCATCCCATTAGAACTTTTTTTAGCAACCCGAACCCCAAAACTCAGCATTTCTACTGGAAACCCTTTTGCAAAAGTTAATAAGATATTTCGTTTTCGAGTTTACTTAAACTTGCAACTTTGTCAACCATGATGTACCGTTTTGGGCATCCATTTTGAATTGCAAAAGATCTTAAAACTATCCCATCCCAGATACATGTCTTAATTACAACGAGAGTCATTAGCAGCTACTCTGCTTCTTAGTTTCTTCTCCAAGTTACTAAGGACTTGATTCCACTGACCCCAGTGTATTGCATTAGTTTCATTCGAAATATAGATGGAGAAAAGTTTTAAGTTCCTGAACACCAACGTAGGTGTATCACATGAAATATCCAATTGAAATCACAATCTGTAGGTGTATTGACTCAATTTAATTAAAACAAGAATTGGAATTGTTAGGTAGTTTTTCATTGAGACGAAGCAAAAGGGACAGCATTAGATACTTCAGCGTTAAGGTTTTTGTTTAGAAACGATGGCCTTTAAATGGCCATTTGGAATCGATATTTTCTACTGCAGGTTCAATTTGATGCTTTTGTTCTTAACATGCTATCACATTTATTAAGAATATATAATTTCAAATCAAAACTTTAATTAAATAGTTTTATTATAATTTTTAACACATCTCTTTACACTAAAGTTTCAAACTTGAAGTGTAGACAAAACACTGTATTTTGTACCGAAATTTAATTTTTTAATTAAAAGAATAATATCAGCAATGATCAAATTTCTGACTATTTAATCATAGAGATTCTGATACTATGTTAAAATTTATCTTAAAAACTTAAATTGTTGAATGAAAATCTATAAATAATTTTATTATATTATCTAAAATGATTATCAGACTAACAACCTAATATGAATACACAACCACTTATAATTGACAGTTTGTGGAAGTCAGCAACGTTTCACTCTTCCTTGAACAATCAGAATGAGTTCTGTGTCTTTTCCACAACCACCTACCTGCCAGAAGCTAAGTTCTGTACAGCTTTCCTTTCTTTTTTTATTTTTTATTTTTTTTATTTGCCTTTTCCTGTGAAATACCTTATATACAACACAAACAAACTTATGAATTAAAATAAATAAATTGAATCTTTTCATGTTTATGCAATCAAAGAATACTTTCATTTACTTGACAAACATCAAGTTGGCATTCGTTTTTCTTTGTACAACATCAATCCTTGTGAGTGTAACCTCTACTTAAATCTATCGAGGATACAGATCTGTTATTGAGGCCTCATTTTCTGAAAATATTTCAACAGATTTACTCTTTTGTTCGCCTGTGCTTGTTGAGACCGAACTACACTCCCCAGATTGGATGCCTGATAAACTTCTATTATTCATAAAGAATGCAGATCGCAAGGGTATTGGGATAGAGAAAGAGTCGCTGTTAAGCATGAGCATAATTGAAGCCAAGGTTGCTCTGTTAGCAGCCTTTTCTTGAACACACAGTAAGCCAATGTGAATGCATCTCATTATTTCATTTCTTGAACCATCTTTTAATGTGGGATCAACAATATTAGAGGCTGTCCCTTTCCTCCAGCTTTTCCATGCCCGCAAGAAGTTGCTCAATTGTAGAAAATATTAGTTAACAACGTTTCAGTTTTTTGTTTTCAATTGAGCTAATAATGGTTGAATTTCTAATCCCATAGCTCTAAAGACAAGGAAAATAAATAATGAACAGAAGGAAGACATACAAAGCTTAGTAGATGCTCTACATTCTCCCCATTATGAAAGCCATTTTTTTTTGCCACTTACAATCTCTAGCGTAAGTACACTAAAACTAAAGACATCTGACTTTCTTGAGAATTGTCCATGTCTTGCATACTCTAGTGCCATATATCCACTGCATTTCAATTTATTCAAATGCAAGCATGATCACTCTTTTTGAGAATCGTAGTCAAGTTTTACCTCACTTTTAGTACTTTAGGACAATCTTTAAATATTGATCAGCATTGTCATATTTTGATACTTACAGGTTCCTAAAATTCTATTTGTATTGGCTTCACTTTGATCCACAACAAACAATCTTGCCATTCCAAAATATGATATTTTTGGATTCATTTCTGCATCTAGGAGAATGTTGCTTAGTTTGAGTTCATGATGTGTAATTCGTTGTTGAAATTCCTCATGAAGGTACACAAGGCCTCATGCAATGCCTTCTATGATTTTGTAGAGCATTTCCCATCCCAACTGTGCACGTCTAATGGGATCTACATGCTCAAGCCCACATTAATTCAGTTAGGATATTTCTTGTTATAGTCATGCAACAAAAATGAAGTAAAATATTCTGTTTTTAAGCAGAACTTTAACATACCAAATATGAAGTAATCGAGACTTTTATTGAAAAGAAACTCATAGACTAGTAGCCGTTCATTTTGTTTCAAACAGAAACCAAGGAGCCTAACTAAATTTCGGTGTCAAAGCTTTGCCATTAATAGCATTTCATTCTTGAATTAAATGTCTCCTTGCCCAGAATCCCCAGCCAACCTTTTGACTGCGATATTTTGTCCATTGGAGAGCATACCCTGAAGTTGGCCAAAAATCAGGATATTTCAGGATTGTAGTTAAAGAGTTAAAGGTGATACTTTATATCAATGTGACAGTGTTATCTTAACCTTATAAACAGGTCCAAATGTCCAAGCTTATTTGCATCAGAGAAGAAATTTGTAGCAACTTTGATGGTGTCAAAGGTGAATTGTATTGACTCAGTTGGTTTAATTTCATTGTCAGCTTGAGGTTCATCTGGGGAAAGGAGTTTAAGTGAGTTCCCATATAGAATCTAAATGAGATTCTAGACGTCAAGTGTGGTAGAAAAAAGTACTTTCCAAATGTTTAGGAAAAAAAGTTTCTCCAGCCTAGACAAATTAAAACACTTTACTATTTCATGGCCTTAGTCTCACTTGATTACAAAAAATCACAAGATATTAATAATGTTTTGACTTACTCTCAGATATAATTCAATATATACACTTACTTTGAAAATGTGTTCTCGGCTTCCTTACTCTTACAAAGATCCAATTAAAGCCAAGCAGCACCGCAAAGGAAACAGTAGCCACAACTATGGCTATGACTCTGATGTCTTGTGTTTTCCTGAAAAAAGAACAGAAAAAACCCTGTTCATTAGGGGTGAAAAGCCTTCTATAATGAAGAAGAATGTTGAAACTTCGTAGCTAGCCTAATTCATTTTGCAGGTAATCAGCTAAAAACTTCCCCTTCCCTTCATTATATTGAAAGGGAAATACTCAACAACGAAGTTAAACTACTAATGAAAGGTACCTACCGTGGACGATGTTTTGGTGGATGGAGGAGGAGATCGAGATGGAGATAAAGTAGCAGGAGGAGGAGACGCTTGTGGCGATGGTGCTGATATTGGTACACCAGCATTATTTCCATAGAAGCGGTAGCTCTCATATCTTAAATAACAGTTGGGTTTAATAACTCTACCGCCTGAGCTGCCATTGCAACATTCTGAGATTTTTGAGATGGTCCCAACCAAGCAATTGCTGCATTCTGGCTCATCCATATCAGGTGTGCACTGAACAAGAGCATATATGGTTTGAATGCTTGGTCCTACTTCGTTTCCTGCAGCAAACTTGCGACGAGAATCACCAGACGCCGCTCTGCTACTTAGATTTTCAAAACAAGCCCCTTAGAACTTGATCGTACTGATCCCAATCTGTTACATTGCTTACGTTCCTATCGGTGATGGAAAAGTCAAGATTTGGCTGAACCCCAAATACTGAGTAATCTGAGTAGTGTAATAGGCATTCTTCATATACTCCAATGGCCTGCATTAGATATGGACACCACTGTGGGAGGACTCTAGAATTGTTGAGACAGCTTCGGCAATCATCTTGGTTAACATCTCCTCTGCAAAGCCCGATTGCGTAAACTGTATCTGGGTCTTGGTTGTTGAGAATCAATGTCAGCCCATAATAAGTAATCTTCAACCAAATCTAAAGTCCAATAGTATTGTCCAAGCCCATAGGTAGTTTAATGATGTAATTGCTTACAATTGCAAAGTTAGATAAAGTATAACTAATGTGTTTGTGTGGTAGTAATTAAATTTAGTTTAATTATGTGTGTGGTGTAGATTTCATTTGGTTTCCTATAAATATTCAAGTCCTTAAGCTTTGTACATCATCCAAATGAAAAACAAAGCTATTTGCTAAATAAGAAAAGTTTTGCTAATTAGTGTTTTGTGAGTTCTCTTTAGAGTGTGCTTTATTTTCTTCTTGAGATAATTAGAGTTTTGTACTCTATTTATTCAACAATTGGTATCAAAACAAAGTTGTAAGGTCTCTTGAAATTCCAAGTATGCTCTGTGGCTGCAGTTTTTAACTGATCTTCCACATCAGAAAAGATTTCTTGAGATTATTGCCGGGGTTATTACAAACCTTGTGGAGCTTCTTTGTGTTGAGAGTAATTTAGTACTCTTCACGTTTGTCACTCAAGTTTGTTCGGTGTAGTCAAAGCCTTGCCGCTACGATGGGTGATCTTCAAGTCATTGGAGGAATCAAGAAGCTCAACAACCAAAACTACAACACATGGGCAACGTGTATGGAATCTTACCTACAAGGTCAAGACTTGTGGGAGGTTGTCGGTGGTGGTGAAGTTACACAACTGGCAGTAGAAGATGCCAATGGCGTCTTGTGAAAGTGGAAAATTAAAGCAGGCAAAGCGATGTTTACTTTAAAGACCACAATTGAAGAAGAAATGTTGGAGCACATACGGGATGCCAAAACACCGAAGGAAGCATGGGATACCTTTGTTACACTCTTTTCAAAGAAGAACGATAAAAAATTGCAACTTCTCGAGAACGAGCTGCTATCGATGGCGCAACGTGACATGATGATTGTCCAGTATTTTCACAAGGTGAAATTGATATGCCGCGAAATTTCAGAGTTAGATCTGATAGCGTCTATTGGGGAAGCCAGGATAAAGAGAATAATTATCCATGGTTTGAGATCTGAATACCGAGGGTTCGTTGCTGCTGTACAGGGATGGCCGACACAACCATTGCTTGTTGAGTTTGAAAATTTGCTTACAGGTCAAGAAGCTATGGCCAAGCAAATGGGAGGAGTCTTGCTGAAGGGTGAAAAGAAAGTTCTCTACACCAAAAAAAGCAAAAGCAGTTTCAAGCGACATACTGGTAGTGGATCTAAAAAGGATGGTGACAAGATGCAAAGTTACCAAGGAAAGGGAGACTCTCGTCCAGGGGGAGCTTCAAAGAATCGCGGTAATAGTAGAAAGTTCGATGGCAAGTGTTACAACTGTGGGAAGATGGGTCACATGGCAAAAGATTGTTGGGCCAAGAAAAAGCATGCTAAGAGTAATGCTGCTACTTCTAATTCTAAGGAGATTTACGAAGATGTTGGGATGCCGAAGCGTCATTTGCTATGGAGGAAGAAGAATTAGCTCTCACAGTAACAACATCAGAACAAATTGACTACCAGAATGATTGGATCGTAGACTCGGGTTGCTCAAATCATATGACGGGTGATAAAATGAAGTTGCAAAACTTCTCTGAGTACAAGAGAAGTCGTGTGGTGGTGACAGCTGACAATTCAAGGTTACCGATAGCTCACATCGGTAAGACGATAGTGACACCTCGATATAATTCTAACCAGGTGCCATTTCAAGATGTTTATCATGTCCCAGGAATGAAGAAAAATCTGCTATCCGTGGCTCAATTGACATCATCAGGCCACTATGTCTTGTTTGGTCCCTGCAATGTGAAGGTGTATCGTGATCGCAAAATCTCAGAAAAACTGACAATGGAGGGGTGACGATTGGAGTCTGTCTACGTGATGTCAGCAGAGTCTGCATATGTAGACAAGACAAGAAAAAATAAGACAACAGATCTGTGGCACATGCGGTTAGGTCACGTTAGCTATTCAAAGCTAAGTGTGATGATGAAGAAGTCGATGCTTAAGGGGCTTCCTCAACTTGACGTGCGAATAGACACGGTTTGTGCAGGATGCCAGTTTGGTAAAGCACACCAATTGCCATACGAGGAATCGAAGTTTAAAGCAAAGGAACCATTAGAGTTAGTTCACTCTAACGTGTTTGGGCCCATTAAGCAACCATCAATTGGCGGTATGCAGTACATGGTGACATTCATTGATGACTTCTCCAGATATGTATGGGTTTTCTTTATGAAAGAAAAATCTGACACGTTTTCAGAGTTTAAAGAGTTCAGAGAATCAGTTGAAGGAGAAGTAGAAAAGAAGATCCGTTGCTTACGCACAGACAACGTAGGAGAATATAGCTCAAATGAGTTCTCTCAATATCTAAGGGAATGCCAAATACGTCATCAGTACACTTGTGCCAACACACCGCAACAAAATGGTGTAGCTGAGAGAAAGAACCGACATCTTACAGAAATTTGTCGAAGTATGCTACATGCAAAGAACGTACCGGGAAGGTTTTGGGCTGAAGCAATGAGGACTGCAGCCTTTGTGATCAACAGACTTCCTCAACCGAGGTTAGAATTTGTTTCACCTTTCGAAAAACTGTAGAACATGAAACCTATAGTTAGCTATTTTCGAGTATTTGGCTGTGTATGTTATGTATTTATTCTTGATCATTTACGGAGCAAGTTTGACAAGAAAGCTGTTAGATGTATCTTTGTGGGATACGACAGCCAAAGAAAGGGGTGGAAATGTTGCGATCCAACGAGTGGAAGGTGCTACACTTCACGAGATGTGGTATTCGATGAAGCATCTTCTTGGTAGTCCTTAGAGAAGGAGGTGCTACCAGACTCTAGAGAATTTGGAGAAAAGCTACAACAAAAGATGGGGGAGCATATTGTTCAACTCCAACCAAGTTCAGATGAATCAGAAGATCCAAATAACGATGATGTCGAGCAAAGAGTAACTCAAAATCCTTGGCAAACTGGCATGTATCAACAACAAAGCAAAGCAGGTGGGCCCAGTGAAATGGAAGAATCAACTCCACAATCTCAACTCTGATGGTCAACAAGAACACGAAGGTCAAATCCTAAATACGCAAATACAGCCATAATTGAAGAAGCAATAGAGCCTGAGACGTTCGAAGAAGCGTCGCAGAATTCTGAGTGGATAACAGCTATGAAAGAAGAGATCGATGCACTTCAGCAAAATCAGACTTGGGATCTCGTGCCAAAGGCAAGAGATGTGAAACCTATATCCTGCAAGTGGATTTACAAGATAAAGCGCTGTCCAGATGGATCAATCGAGAGGTACAAGGCACGTTTGGTAGTTCGTGGTTTTTCTCAACAGTACGGACTAAACTATGATGAAACATTTAGTCCAGTGGCGAAACTTACAACTGTACGAGTCCTACTTGCACTTGTAGCCAACAAAGACTGAAATTTATGGCAAATGGATGTGAAGAATGTTTTTCTTCATGGAGAGCTGGATCGTGAGATCTACATGATCCAACCAATGGGTTTTCAGAGCCAAGATCATCCTGAATATGTGTGTAAGCTGCGAAAAGCACTCTATGGATTGAAATAAGCACCCAGGGCGTGGTATGGTAAGATTACTGAATTTCTAACACAAAGTGGCTATTCAGTAACACCTGCAGATTCCAGCTTGTTTGTCAAAGCTAATGAAGGAAAGCTAGCTATCGTGCTAGTGTATGTGGATGACTTAATCATAACGAGTGATGATGAGGTAGAAATTCTTCGGACAAAGGAGAATTTATCAGTCCGTTTCCAGATGAAGGAACTTGGTCAGCTCAAGCACTTCCTTGGTCTAGAGGTTGATCGCACACAAGGCATAATATTTCTCTGTCAACATAAATATGCTAAAGATTTGTTGAAGAGGTTTGGAATGCTCGAATGCAAGCTGATTTCGACGTCGATGGAGCCAAATGCCAAAATGTGTGCACATGAAGGAAAAGATTTGGAAGATGCGACGATGTATCGGCAATTGGTAGGTAGTTTGATCTACTTAACCTTGACTCGACCTGACATCTCTTATGCAGTTGGTGTGATGAGTCGATACATGCAAAATCCAAAGAAGCCTCATTTGGAAGCAGTTCGGCGAACACTGAGATATGTGAAGAGTACAATTGACTATGGTCTTTTGTACAAGAAAGGTGAAAATTGCAAGCTAGTTGGTTATTGTGATGCTGACTATGCAGGAGATCATGACACCAGGAGATCAACAACTGGGTATGTGTTTAAGCTTGGTTCTGGAACAATTTCTTGGTGTAGCAAGAGACAGCCGGCAGTATCTTTATCAACCACAGAAGCTGAGTATCGAGCAGCAGCAATGGCAGCTTAAGAGAGTACATGGTTGATACAGCTGATGAATAATCTACATCAACCAGTAGATTATGCTGTTCCGTTGTATTGTGACAATCAATCAGCAATTCGTTTGGCGGAGAATTCAATCTTTCATGCTAGAACTAAACATGTTGAAGTGTACTATCATTTTATTAGAGAAAATGTTTTGCAAGAAAAAATTGAGATGCGACAGATCAAGACAAATGATCAAGTTGCAGACCTGTTCACAAAAAGTTTGAGTACAGGCAAGTTCGAAATGTTTCGTTGTTAGCTCGGCACAGTGCAAAGAATGAGAGCTGACATTGAGGGGGAGTGTTGAGAATCAATGTCAGCCCATAATAAGTAATCTTCAACCAAATCTAAAGTCCAATAGTATTGTCCAAGCCCATAAGTAGTTTAATGATGTAATTGCTTACAATTGCAAAGTTAGGTAAAGTATAACTAATGTGTTTGTGTGTTAGGTAAAGTATAACTAATGTGTTTGTGTGGTAGTAATTAAATTTAGTTTAATTATGTGTGTGGTGTAGATTTCATTTGGTTTCCTATAAATACTCAAGTCCTTAAGCTTTGTACATCATCCAAATGAAAAACAAAGCTATTTGCTAAATAAGAAAAGCTTTGCTAATTAGTGTTTTGTGAGTTCTCTTTAGAGTGTGCTTTATTTTCTTCTTGAGATAATTAGAGTTTTGTACTCTATTTATTCAACATTGGCCATAAGAGAGATTGTAGAAGCCATAGTCAATTTTGGTGTTGGAAGTGAGCTTTGAAAGAAGGGCATTGAGATTGGTCTGGTAGGTGCTATTTGCAGCGAACTTATCTGAGCCATAGAAACAATAATTTTGTGGAAACTCTGGCTGGCAGGTGGCTTGAGATATGAGAATGATAAGGAGACAAAGAAATGAAAGTAGAAGACTTAAAGAAGCCATAGCCATCGCATTCGTTGTCTAGGAATAGCATATAACTTCTCTTCAGGAAGAGTATATATATTCTCTTCTCTTCATTCCATATTTGTATTCCAGAAGTGTAGGTCTTGTTGACTCGCCCCAACACTTGGCCTCGTAGGAGAATTGCTGCCACACAATTCAGCCAACAACCACATCTTGCTGTTGGTGAGTTGAACATTATAACACGCAAACTTTCTTCCTACGTTGAAGTTTCTTCGTCAATCTGTTCTGTCACTGCCTTCTTGTCCATTCCAGACCCTACCCTGAAGATAAAACAATGTTTCAGTACGTGTAATTTTTAGCCATTACTCCAACTATAACACTTTTCGACAGAGGGAAATATATTATTATGAGAACAAATTTTACATTTAGTTTACCGTCTAAATTGGTCCAAATTCTCCTTGTACAAAATTATTTTCAGTAAATGGGTCCCGCACATCACATCCTGCTTTTAGGTGAATTGACTCGATGTCCTAACACGCACAGTTTCTACTTGAATTACAGTTTCTTCGTCAATCTGTAATGTCTTTGCCTTGGGACCAAGTAATTTGCTTGTTTAGATCAAGCACGTGATGAGCTTTTGAGACCACCTTAATCCAAAAGTTTCAGAGATAAATTTTTTTAATATCTCTAACAATGAGAATGATTCAGATTGGTTTGATACTGGTTGTGTTTTGTGTAGGAATGGTAGATGTAAATTGGAGTTAATTCAAACCAAAGTACCTTTACAATTCGGATATAGAATGAGCCTTCAGCCTTGTTACTTGTTACCTCTTTCTCTCTGTGTACCCCATTTGCCATTACTCTTCTCTCTATCAAACCCTGAATATTGAGCGGGGGGAGGTGGAGCTTATTGGCGCTGCTAAAGCAAGCATCTTTCCCTCTACTCATAAAATAATCACAAGACGAGTCACGAATAATTTTAAAAAAAAAATTCAAATGAGGTACGGATGAGAACCACGTGGCATTTTCTGATTCGTTAAATTCAAATTACACGTCACAAGAAATCCTTATCCAAAATCTTTTCCCCCCGTCTTCACCCCTCCGTTTTTTTTCTTTCTCTGCTCCATTTCCTGAAAGAACATTTTCACTCTAACTTCTCTCCATTTTTCCATCTTGGTCCGAGCCTTCACTCTGCTCTTTTGCTTTCATTGGTCGTGGGGATAGCTGCAAGCATGAAGGATCTTCTTTGCATTCTTCCATTAGATTTGCTTCATTTTCCATTCTCTCTCAAATCACATTAATTGGACTCAGATTTTATTTTAAAGGTTAGTAATTTTATATATCTACATATTAGTTATGTTACGTAAAATTTTCCACAAAAAAATAGATGTTATTAGTTATTAGTTAGAAATAAGACAATAGTTATTTTTTTTATATTAAATGCTATTAGTTATGTTGTATAAATATTGTAAAAGAAATGATCAAAAATAAGAAAGTGGTAATTCTATTTGGTTCATAATTTGAATAATTGAAGAAAAGAATGAAAAAATTGCAATAGCAAGTAGAAGAAAATAACTCATTTACAGAAATATACTTAGGACTCTTTGAATATTTGACTGGATTAAGACAATATGCTGCATATAAAAAAAATCTATTTTGTGTAGCATTTATTTGTATAAAAAAGAAAATTTTGTATGTTGCATTGAATTTTAAAATTTTTGAAGAAAATAAATTAATTATATATTTTGTAAAAAATTACAGGAAAAGAATGAATTTTTTAGATATTTAAAAAAATGGAATAAGATAAAAGACGTTCATATTTATGTTGAATCAAGTTAAGAAAATTACAAAAAAGGAACACAATTTTTTCCCACGAAACTTAAAACTTTGGAAGAACATAAAAGAATTATGTATTTTGTATTAAATTCAGGGAAGAACTAGTTATTTTGTATATCATTTACGAAATTCAAAGAAGATGAGAGAGTATTTTTTTTTTTTTTTGCACAAAATTTTAACACTTGAAAGAAGATATATAAAGAAGTAGTAAACTCCAAAGAAATTTTTTTTTTAATGAAGATAAAAATAAAATAAAGTGGACTTGTCAGGCCGAACGAGTCTCGGTCAATTTGTTTGTTTTTCTTTTTAAAGAAAGAAAGAAAGAAAGGTTTCAGATTGTACAGTGCATTTGGATACACTAGAAAGATTACAATATCCCAAGCATATAAAGTGGATATCTATGCCACTACGGAGGTCAACGGTCAAATGCCCCACGTACGTCAGCACACAGCAGCACCATTTGGGAGACAATAAGAAAAATAAAATATTTATAACAAAATTAAATGATAACAAAAAAAATAATTTTTCCTTTTTTAATTAAATAACTAATTTTCATAATACTTTGATCATTTTTTTATTTGTGATCATTTAAAATATAAATTTGAGTTTGAGTTACCATATCGTGAAATAGCGACTCACGTCTAGTTCATAAACTTAAAAATATATTATCAATAAAAAAAATTATGACACCTGAAAGTAATATTAATAATTTTATAAAAAGGTTATAGAGAGAATACCATGTATAAAATGGTTAGACTTAAATACGTTTTAAGAAAAGTATACTTAATTTTCATTTTAAAGAAATTTTGGTTGCATACTAATGCACAGCATATCAACTTGGACTTGAGCCGGCGCCTGTATAATATTATGCGTTTGGATCCTCTGTTGTAGGGGCACAACACAGCACCGCCTGCTATGCCCTTCAGCAGAGAGACCAGACGATTAGTCCACAACCAGTCGCCTGGTTGAAAAAAAAAATCAGGCGACTGGTTGTGTACTAGTCGCCTGGTCTCTTTGTTGGGGGGCACAGCACGCGGTGCTGTGCTGTGTCCCCACAGCAAAAGATCCGGATCCATAATATTATAGCACAAGCTAGATTTATATAATATATTTTACGGTGAAGTTTTATTTTAATCTTTTAAATTTGTAGTAAAATTTGATTTAGTTTTTAAATTTTTGTATTGTTTAAATATACCTTAACATTTTATAAATGTTTCTTTTTAGTCTTTAGGACTAACCTTGTTAGAAAAATAGATGAAAATGTTGAGTTAAACACATGTGACATTTTACTTGTTGAGTTGTCTATTCAAATAATTAATTCCACTAAAAACTTTTCAATCACTTCAAAATGACTTGGTTTGTAGTGGTGAATTTTGATTGAGTTAGTTTAAGTAAAGTGATCAGATGCTATTATTTTAACGTGATAGAGAAGCTTTTCAATGAATTAGCTATTTAAAACTTTTTTTGACGGAGTGAGTTTTAAGGACTAAAAAAGAATGTTTATAAAATATTAAGATGTATTTGAACAAAAAAAAAATTTAGAAACTAAATCAAATTTCATTACAAACTAAATAGACTAAAGGAGACTTTGTCTGTAAAAGATTACCAAATATGTAGTAATAGATTTCTAAATTGCAAATTGCAAGAAGCAAGTACTTAATCATGGGATGCAGATTGGATGCAGATCTGCTGTGCCATTTGGCACATATTATTTGTTATGGGATTCAGACAGCCCTAAATTGCAAGAAGCTAATTTCTTTACTTCTTTCTTGATCCTTTATGAAATTCGCTATTTAGAATTCAAAACATTCTGAATTAAAATACATAAATTGAATCTTTCGTGTTAATGGAATTAAAGAATCCTTTCATTTTCTTGACAAGTATCAAGCGTTCTTTTTTCTTGGTACAATTAACTGTAAACGAGTAATCAATGCTTGTGAGTATAACTTCTGCAACTTAAATCTATCGAGGATACAGATCTGTTATTGAGGCCTCATTTTCCGAAAATATTTCAACAGAATTACTCTTTTGTTCACTTGAGCTTGTTGAGACCGAACTACACTCACCATATTGGATGCCTGATAAACTTCTATTATTCATAAAGAACGCAGGTCGCAATGGTACTGGTATAGAAAAAGAGTCGCTGTTAAGCATGAGCGTAATTGAAGCCAAGGTCGGTCTGTTAGCAGCTTTTTCTTGAACACACAGTAAGCCAATGTGAATGCGTCTCATTATGTCATCTCTTGAACCATCTTTTAATGTGGGATCAACAATATTAGAGGCTGTCCCTTGTCTCCAGCTTTTCCATGCCTGCAAGAAGTTGCTCAGTTGTACAAAATATTAGTTCACAACGTTTCACTTTTTTTTTTCCTTTTCATTTGAACTAGTAATGCTTGAATTTCTAATCCCATAGTTCTAAAGAAAAAGAAGATAAATAATGAACAGAAGGAAGACATACAAAGCTTGGTAGATGCTCTACATTCTCCCCATTATGGAAGCCACCATTCTTCTGGCCACTTATAATCTCTAACATAAGTACACCAAAACTGAAGACATCTGATTTTACTGAGAATTGTCCATACTTTGCATACTCTGGTGCCATATATCCTCTGCATGTCATTATGTTCAAATGCAAGTATTACCATTCTTTTTGACAATTATATTCCAATTTTAAATCCTCACTTTTAGTACATTAGGACAATCCTTAGATACTAGGTAGCCTTATCATATTTAGATACTTACAGAGTTCCCACAATTCTGTTTGTATTGGCTTGAGTTTGATCTACAACAAACAGTCTTGCCATGCCAAAATCTGATATTTTTGGATTCATTTTTTCATCTAAGAGAATATTGCTTGCTTTGAGATCACGGTGTACAATTCGTTGTTGAGATTCCTCGTGAAGATACATAAGGCCTCGTGCAATGCCTTCTATGATTTTGTAGCGCATTTTCCATCCCATATGTGCACGTCCAATAGGATCTAAATTCTCAAGCCAACAATAATACAGTCAGGATATTTCTTGTCAGTCATGCAACAAAAATGAAGTTAAATATTTTCTGTTTAAACAAAAGTTTAAAATACCAAATATAAAGTAATCAAGACTTTTATTGGGAAGAAACTCATAGATTAGTAGCCGTTCTTTTTGTTTCAAGCAGAAACCAAGGAGCCTAACTAAATTTCGGTGTTGAAGCTTGGCCATTAATATCACTTCATTCTTGAATTCAACGTCTCCTTGTCCAGAATCCCTAGACAACCTTTTTACTGCTATCTCTTGTCCATTGGAGAGCCTACCCTGAAGTTGGCCAACAACTAGTATGTATTAAGATTTGACTTACAGGTGATGCATACATATTAATATGAGTACCACTATCTTTACCTTGTATACAGGTCCAAATCCACCTTGTCCAAGCTTATTTGCATCTGAGAAGTTATTAGTAGCAACTTTGATGGCGCCAAAGTCGAATTGTATTGAATCAGCAAGTTCAGTTTCATTGTCAGCTTCAGGTTCACCTGGGGAAAGGAGTATTGGCGAGGAGTTTAATTGAGACTATATTTGTTCAGTCAAAATAATTTTCTTAATCTGAGATTAAGTAAAACAAAGAGGCAATTTGTTTATTGAAATGCCCCAGAGTAGGCCTCACTTGATTAATAAAAGTCACAAAATATTTAATAATGTTTTGACTAACTCAGCATTGTCAGCAATAATTCAATATGTGCACTTACTTTGACGATGTTTCCTTCGCTTCCTCAGTCTCACATAGATCCAAATAAGGATAAGCAGAACAACAAAGGCAACAATAGGCACAACTATGGCTATCACTGTTTGTGATGTCCTGTTCTTTCCTACAAAAACAAAATCCCTGATCTTTAACAGAGAAAAGGCTGCCATAATAAAGATTAAGTTTTGAAGCCTAATTTTTTCTGCTGGTATCTGATAAAAACTCACCCTTTCCTCTATTAGGTGGAAAGGGAGGCCTCAACAAAGAAGTAAGTCTTGGAGGTTTAACTACTAATGAAAGGTACCTTTCGAGGATGTTGTATTGTTGGACGAAGGTGGAGTTGCAGGAGGAGATGGAGATGGAGGAGGAGGAGGAGAGAATTGTGGTGATGGTGCTGCTATTGGTACATCAGCTGCAATTTCATAGAAGCGGTCGCTCTCATATCTAAAATTACAGCTGGATTTAATAACTCTACCACCTGCCTTGCCATTACAACATTTTGGGATTTCTGAGATAGCCTCAACCAAGCAGTTGTTGCATTCTGATTCATTCAAATCAGGCGTGCACTGAACAAGAGCATATATAGTTTGAAGGCTTGGTCCTGCTTCATTTCCAGCTGCAAACTTAAGACGAGAGTCACCAGAAGCTGCTCTGCTACTTAGATTTCCAAGCAAGCCTCTAAGAACTTGATTGTACTGATCCCAATTTGTTGCACTGTTTAGGCTCCACATATAGATCATAAAGTTAAGATTCTCTACTGAGCTGTCTGAGAAGTATAACATGCATTCATCATATCCTCCGACTGCCTGCTTTGAATAGGGACACTGCTGGGGGAGAACTGTAGAATTTTTGAGGCAGCTATGGCAATCATCCTGGTTAATATCTCCTCTGCAAAGCCCAACTGCGTAGACTGTATCTGGGCTTCTTCCATAAGAGAGATTGTAGAAGCCATAGTCGATTTGTGTGTTGGAAGTGAGATTTGATAGAAGGGTATCGAGGTTGGTCTTGTAGGTGCTATTTGCAGTGTAGTTATTTGAGCTTTCGTTGCAATCAATGTACCGAAATTCTGGCTGGCTGATGACTTGAGATATCAGGATGACGAAGAGACAGAGAAATGAAAGTAGTGTTAAAGAAGCCATGGCCATTGACTTGTCGTCAAGGAATGCCTTCAGGAACTGTATAGAATGCCTTCAGTTCACATTCTATATAGGACTAAGACCGAGTCTACCCACATTACCGTGGTCCTGACTCCTGCACCCTACTTCCTGGGTGAATTGTCTGACTTCTAAATGTCTGAAAACGCAAATTTTCGACTTAAATTAAAGTGTCTTGGTTAGCCTGTACTTGGGACCAAGTCTTCTCCTGTAATAGTGTTTTGTCCGGGGTTTTATAAATAATATTTTAATTAATTATAATATTATTTAAATATAGTTTAAAATATACATGATATAATTAATTGATTAAATATTTATTAAGTATTGATATATCAATTTTTTTTTTAAATAATATTTTTAATTTTATTTTTCCCCTAATTAATTGTATTTTTTTTTCTCTTAATTGATTAATTTTTAAATTTACCTCATTATTTTATCTATAATTTTTGTAAAATTATATTTAATAATTAGCAAAAAAATATCAGTTTTTTTAATTTATTTACATTATTTTTAAAATTTTTTTTGTTCTACAATTTTTTTGTTGTCTTTATTATTTTGTGTTTATGAAATAGGAATTATTTACATAAAAATATTTTCTAATTTAAATTATAACAAAAATATGTACTTTTTTTTTCTTCCAGTACATTCTCTTACTTTCAATAAGCAGAAAGGATGTGTGGGAAGTAGGACTGGGGCTCTCCAGTTCTATAACTTTAAGTATGCACAGAAAAGTAAAAAATCTTTATTAAAAAAAAACCTATCGATATATTAGGAATTCTTTTTCGGTCCCACACCCACATCTGTCAAAGTTGTCGCACTTATATCCGGAACTTTAGTAGTACAGAGATCAACATAAGGGCTTGACCTACCAAGGTTTGAATAGAGGACTACTCAGAAAAATGCCAAGAAATCTCCGTGGAGAGAATTGAGCAATAATATAAACCCTTGACATTAGAGCATTAAAACTCAAGTAACATGCGGGACTGACTACGAAAACTTTATCTAATATTTTTTTCCAGTTATAATTTTAATTAAAAAAATCGTTGCACCATCAATTTAACAATGATTCTTATAAATAGGGCTTTAAATATTTTTATTGAATGTTATAGCTATATATATTTTTTAATTTATTAATCAGAATTTTGAAGAAAATTAAAAAAATTAAATTAAAACGCCACTTGACAGCAAATGACAGTTTGACTCCAAGGTAGACACTATGCATAAAAAAATTTGTGTATCCATTTAAACATGGAGAGAAAGCTTCATGACTGACATAATCAGGCAAATGCACCTATGCATCTATATTCAACTTTCTCCATCTTCAACTCTTGGACTTTCTAATTACTCAGGATAACATGCTTAGCATTTCTCAAACAAACTTCTATCATTTAACATTTTTTATATTTGGTCTATTAAATCTCCTAAACTATCTATTAATGTTCACGAATTTAGTGAACTTAAATCCATACTCTTCGATAAGTTTCTCAAAGTTGTCAGCCACATAAAATTCTATGAAAGTGAAGCTAGAATTCATGAAGAAACTCTTGAAAGAATATATAAAATCATCTATGTAAAAAAGTTGAAGGATAAGGCACTTGTAATCAATACAATTTTGCAAGGTTCTGTATGTCTTTCGTAAATTGACATTGCTAGGGATTAATGGGATATGACCTCCACTTTAAATCTAAGCCAACCATTGTGAATTTTCTTGCATACTTAGAGTAGATATCTTCAACATATTTATTTGCTACTTTCTATACGCTTTCCAACATAGCTTACGGTGTATTTAGATGTGGTGGAATTGAATGTTATGGTTGAATGTATGTAAAATGGATTTTTTTTCGAAGGGTTCAGAAGCACTATAACAACTATATATATGCTTGCCTTCTACACAATGTTGGTATTTATAGAGTGAAAAATGAGACCCTTCCAATACTTATTTAATTGGTATATAATTTCTAGAATAAGACTTTTTGTATTTTTACTTTTACCGTTAAATTCAAAGTGTTTAAAATTAATACAATTTTGAATTGTAGAAATTTGTTTCAGAAATTATAATTTCAAATATAACTACAGAGGACTTTAAACCATCAGTCGTTAATTATTTAAATATTTGTAATAGTTTGTGAAATCTTAATCAAGAAAAAAACAACACACTACCATTGGCTAAAACCCTTTAGTGGTTTCCTCACTTTTCAATTTTATCACTATATCGAGAATCAATCTCTAAAGTCACAAACATCATCTTTGAAGAATTATTTATGAAAATAAGCTTATAAGTATACTATTTTATTATTGATTTACACTACTTTTTTATTTTATAGTTAACGATACATGTAAATGAATAAATTTCACTATGAAAAATAATTTTTTAAATTATAATTTCATTAAATGCTGATTATTGTGAAATTTTAAATATCTTTATTGAATGTTGTATATATATATATATATATATATATATATATATATATATATATATATATATATATATAAGTCAGAATTTTAAAATTAAAAAGAGAATTAAAATACCACTACTAGAAAAAGGAGATTTAGAGACGGAAATTAGAGACGGAATAATTTCCGTCTCTAACAGAGACGGAAATAGAGACGGATTTTAGAAGTTAGAAACGGATGAAAATTTTTGTAATTTAGAGACGGAAAATTTCCGTCTCTAAAAATTCGTCTCCAATTCCGTCTCAGTTAGAGACTGAATTTGAGACGGAATATTCCGTCTCTGACTTCAGAGAGGAACAGAGACGGAATATTCCGTCTCTAAATTCGTAAACAGTGGAAAAAAAAAATTTTGAGACGAATTTAGAGACGGAATTTCAGAGACGGAATATTTTCTGTCTCCAATTCCGTCTCTAATCTATAAATTGTTTATATAAATTTTTTATTTCTCATTTTATATCTAATTTTCAAAATAATATTTAAATTATTAGTAAAATTAACTAGAATTTAGATAATTTTTGAAAAAATTTAAGTTCCGTTTAATTTGTAGAAATAAATTGATGGAATGAAAATCAAAATTCTCTTATATTAATTTATTTTGTTTGTTTTATATAGTTGACTATAATTTTTATTTTCACGATATACATATTCTCTTCTATGAAGAAGATGATTTTATCTTAAAAAACTTCTAAAAAAAGAACAAGTAAAATGAAATATAAAAAGAGGTTAAAAGATATAAATGATGAATAGATATATTTTATTAATATATTTTATTTTACAAATTTTTTATATTTACTTTCATTTAACATTTTTCAAAATTGATGAGTAGATATATTTTATTAATATTATGAAAAATGATTTAATAATTTTAAAAAGAAATAAACATTTATGAAGAATAAAGACATGTCTTCCTAATAAATATATGTACGCTTAATTTTGAATATAATATAATTTTGGTCACAATGATTATGTAGTATATAGTATGTTCGTATATGTATATATATGTATGTATCTATACATACATACATACATACATACATACATACATACATACAGATATATATAAATTGTGTATATAAATTTTTTTATCTCTCATTTTATATCTAATTTTTGAAATTATATTTAAATTATTAATAAAATTAGTTAGAATTTAGATAATTTTTGAAAAAATTTAAATCCCGTTTAATTTGTAAAAATAAGTTGATGGAATGGAAATAAATATTTCCTTACATTAATTTATTATTTTTAGTTGATATAATTGACTATAATTTTTATTTCCATAATGTACAGATTCTTTTCTATATAGGAGATGATTTTATCATGAAAAAATTATAAAAAAGAAAAAAGTGAAATGAAATAAAAAAAAAGTTAAAAGAGATAAATGATGAGTAGATATATTTTATTGTAAGAAATTTTCATAATTACTTTCATTTAACAGTTTTCAGAATTGATGAATAGATATATTTTATTAATATTATGAGAGATAATTTAATAATTTCAAAAATAAATAAGCATTTATGAAAAATAAAGATATGTCTTCCCAATAAATATATGTAAGCTTAATTTTGGATGTAATATAATTTTGATTAATATATATATATATATATATATATATATATATATATATATATATATATTTATCTATTTAATAATCACACAATATAATCATTTAATTTAAATATTAAAATAAACTATCTTATATATTTTTAATAAATAAAAATGAGTCTTTATTAAGAAATATAGAGACATACTTAATGGTAAAAGAAACAAAAAATGTGAGTCAAAATTATTCTAAATCTCTTTCTATCCAAGTCAGCTCAAGTAATGCATTAAGAGTATCACCAATGGCGATACTCATTCAAGTTGCTTAAGTGGATCTCATAAGTGCCATATCAACATTTTTTCTTTTAAGCAACTCTACAGTATTTTAAACAACTCTGCACTCTAATGATGTAACTTTTAAAAATTCACTAAATAGATTTCACAAGTTACCCTACATATTTATATTTTATTTATTTTTATTTTTATTTAAAATATTAATTTATTTATATTTTAATTTTAAAATAATAAATACATAAAAAAATTTAAAATATATTAAAAATAATACAAATTTATTTCAAGTAATATTTTTTATAACAATAATTAAAAATTATGAAAATACATAACATACAAAAAAAATTTAAAATATATTAAAAATAATAAATTTTTTAAAAATAGGACATAATTTATAAAATAAATTAAAATTTTGAATGTAAAATCTTTAAAATAAATATTGAGTAATTTGTAAAGGTAATGGGACAATTCTAATTTTTCATTTTTTTCAACGTAATATTGCTATTCATTTTGAAGTATTTTTTTTTCTATCTTTAACTCCAAATCAATTTTTAATTATTTATTCTGATTACTTTTTATTAAAATTTAAATTTTCTATTGACCAATGCATCTGGAAGCTTCAAAGCTCCTTTCTCCATGCCATTCTCGTGATTTTCAATTTCTAATGGCTGTGATGCTTTCATGCCATTTTGCTTCTGATCTCTCAATAATCGATTCCACAGCTTCTTCCTTTTTCCATGCCATTCTGCTTTCAATCTCCAAAGCTTCTTCCGACTTCGAGTGTGATGCTTTCTTTCTCTCTCTAATGGCTGTGATTCTGTGTGGGTTTCTCATTTGGTTTTGCGCAGAGATTCTTGTCGAGCCTCAGTAGAGATTGTTCTTCCTTTTTCCAGGTGATTTTGGATGATATTTGGTTTTGCTTATTTTGGATAATATTCGTTCTTTTTCTCATTCGTTCTTCCCCTGGTCTCCCATAGCTTCAAGACTTGGTATCCAAAGGCTGTCTTTTGCTGGAGTCGAAATTGCTGTGCGTGGAAACTCTGACTGGGCACGACGTCTTCACATTGAAGGAAATCAGATTGATTTATTTTCTGAAGTTGGTTGTAATTTCTGGAGTTGAAATCGTTTTTTATTGTCATTTTCTTGGTTGTGATTTTTAGTTTTTGGTTGTGATTTCTAAAGGAAATCGATTTTCCCATGGTTGATTCTATGTTTTTGGAGATGCTCTAAGTAGTCCTATAGTATAAAATTCCATAGATCAGTATTTTCTCGCCTTTCGCTGAAAACCCTAAACCCTATTAGTATTACACCTTCAAATGCTCGTTTCTCTTCCTCTATGTACCGTCTGCCGATTTTTCTCACGGTTTTAGGATTTCGGTCTTCAATGCCACTTTATCTACTTTACGAATCTGCTTCTGGGTATGCTCTATTCCATGCTAATGGCCTTGATGAAATAGGGCAGAACACCGAAGCGGTTATTAACTCCGTTTCGGACTTGAATCGGTTCGGGAAGGTCGTGCAGCTTACAGCTTTTATTCCTTTTGTGTCCGCTCTTGATGCCCTCAAGCAGTGCAACTCGGTCTCTGAAGGTAATTACCCTCAAGTTCTGAACTTCTATTCTCAGAATGAATTTGAAGCTTCTAAATGTTTAGTCATTGTTAATTTGTTCAAAATTATTATTCTCTCCACGTATTTCTATGTCAACATTGGTTTGTGTTCGCGAAAGTTTATGAATTGCTAGTGTATTATGGCGTTATGACTGTCTTTGTAGTCGTGCTGCTGCTGGGTCTTATATGAAAGCGCTATATCTAAATATTGAGATTCACTTAATCTAAAGTTGTATTAACTGGGGTGACTTCATTCCCTTATTCCTTTTTTTTTCCAGCATTTCAATTGTTTGCTGAAGGTCAATGGAAAACTGATGTTAAAACGTAATGTTTATAGAGTCCTTGTTTTCTTCAGAGTATCTCGTGAGTCAAATTTTCCTAACCATGCAACTTTTATAGCTTTGAGTTATTTTTCTCATCTTCGAGAATTGAGATTTGTCAGCATCTTCAACCCCATTTAGTTGGTCGTAAAATATTTATTCTTCTAAAATTGTGATCATATTTCAAGGTTCTACGTTTTTTCATTATTTTCTCCCTTTGTTGGGTTCTCAAAAGCAGACAAGATATTGAGAGCTTGAATCTTAGGTTAATGATGGATTTTTAATTTTTCTGAGAGTTTAAAAGACATAACTGTTCCAAGGAACTTCATTTTACTTAGCTTTGTTGGGGTTGAAATTGGGATTTGTTGTTCTTCCCTAATAACATGTTTTGCTGGTCCTTTTTGCACACAACTGAAATTTGATGGTTTAATTTGTTGTATAAAATGTTCATTTTTTTAATTTCAATTATTTTCAGTTTCAGGCATATTGACTGATGAACTGAGGAGCTTTCTGGAGCTTAACCTCCCTAAAGTTAAGGAAGGTAAGAAGCCAAAGTTCAGCTTAGGTGTAGCAGATCCTAAGATTGGTTCACAGATTTCTGAAATGGCTAAAATTCCTTGCCAAAGTAATGAGTTTGTGGGTGAGCGGCTTCGTGGTGTGCGGCTTCATTTTGATCGGTTTATGACGGATATATGGGCTAGGATCTCAAGCACATTATGTATTAACAGCAAGTTCTACTTCTCAGTCTTCTGTTTCTGATGGAGTTTCAGAAGAACGAGCCATTATGAATGCGTGAATTGATGCTTTATCTACATGGCTCAAACAGAGTGAAGATAAAAATTTTATGTTAAAGCTGCTGATGGACCATGGCAGTTTGTGTTATTTATGTATGACTGTGTTATTATCTATGATTTTGTTATGTATGACTTTGTTATGTATGACTTTGTGTTATGTATTATGATGCAAAAGTGTTATTTATGAATGATGATAGTTTGTTATTTACATGAAATATTTTTGGATGATATATTGGTTTGGTTTCTGGCTGTATTGGTATGGGATTATTTAAAAATTTATATTGCTAAATTTCTGGCGTCAGAGACGGAATTATTTCCGTCTCTGACTATTTCTACGTATTAGAGACGAAAAATTCCGTCTCTCAATATAGAGACGGAATATTTCGTCTCTGAGTTTAGAGACGAAATTTTTTGTCTCTGTCAGAGACAGAAATTTAATAAAAATTAGAGACGGATTTTTTACTTTCAGAGACGGAATTTTCCGTCTCTAATTAGAGACGGAAATTCGTATTCCGTCTCTAAGATTTAGCGACCGCAGTTTTAGAGACGAAATTTTTTCCGTCTTTGATTCCGTCTCTAACAGTGTTAGAGACGGAATTTAGCCTGTTTAGAGATGAAAAAATTCCGTCTCTAAACCGAATTTTTCTAGTAGTGTATCACTTATCAACAAATGATAATATGCCTCTAGTAACTTCTTTTTTATTATATAAAATAGATTTACTTGTTATGAAAACGAGTTGAAGTAATATTAAATAGTTGTTTAGGCCTTTTAAAAATGAATTGTATCCCTATACTACATCCATACTAATTTAAATTATAAATGGACATTTTATATTTGGTTTGACTATATTTTTTTTTAATGTTTTAATAAATAATTCAATTTGATCCTCCATTTTAAAGGATACTACTTTGATCCTTCATGTTTTCTAAATAATATAATCAAAATTTTCTGTAAAATTTATCCATATATAAACATTTTTTTATGATATGATTTTTAAAAATTTCACATAGACTATCTTTAATGTCATTTTTTGTTGATAATAATTAAAATGTCACAATTAAATAATATATATTAAATTTTTAATAGCTACATTATTAAAAATCATTTATAAATGAACAAACGTTTTACAAAGACTTAATTCTAATATTCTAAAAATTATGAAAGACCAATTATCGTTTTAAAATAGAGACCAAACTGACTAAAAAGTTGTCATAGGGGGGGCTTCCAAATTGTTCAGTAATTAATGATCGATGTAAGGGAAATGCTTCACCTACATAGATAAGCAATCCAAACAGATTAAGAAGCAGAAAATGGGGTTACAGAGAGCTTCTGAAGATAAGCATCTTCATTCTCCGTGATCAATCCCTCTTTATCCACCCATGGAAAAATGGGAGGGTACACTTCATTGAATTTGTTCTATTCTGCGTCTTCTTGCTGAAAATTCCTGGTTAATAAGGGAGACAGACTTGACATTTCCTTTTAGATGGGTAATTATATTGCCGAATCCTACCCTTCCAACACTTTTCTTTGACATGTACAAGCTGCCGAAGAACCCCGCGTCAATATGTATTTTATTTAACAATTTGTCACTTTAAGCATGTCACCCCCATTGTCTCACCTCTTACTAAAGCCGGCGAGGATATTAATCAATAATTGAAGACTCATTTGCTGATGCCAAAACAGAGTTTCTATTTTATTGACTTAATCTTTTTGTTGCTTGATGGTGACAGGTTCTTCCAATTCCAAGCTCCCAAAGACCTTCTTAGGTGAAGGAAAATTCTTTTTATATCAGAAAATTGTTTCTAATTTTTCTTTTTTAATCTAAGCAAATGACTCTTAAGAAACTTTATCGTTAATTATTTTATTTTGGACATTAAAATGTCTGCACACTGGACACTATACCTGGAGATTAATTGATGAGCTTCTGTGTTGTCAGGAATTAAAATCTGCAAAAAAAATTTATATGAAGAAATAACTTTAATAATTCAAATAAAATTAATTTTATATTCAAAATATGTAAGAATATTTCATGTCAGGATCCAAAAACAAAATATCAGCCTTAAGAAAATTTACTTTTAGTGAATGTCCAAGATGGGAGTCTCCCAACAGGGTACGCGTAGTACAAGACAACCAATTAAGATCTCCATTTGTAGGGGAATGGACTCAACTGAATTGAAACTAAAATTTCAGTGTTCTAAGTTGTTTCTGCTCTGCACCCACCATAAGGAATAAACCCAAACTTAGCTTTTTACTTGTCCTAAAGCACAACTATAAAACAAGTGAAAATTCAAAATTATATATTGAGTGTTAAATTGTTTTGACTTACTAAATTTTTGCCTCAAAGATTTAAAAAATTTGTAGCTCAAGAAAAATTTCAAAAAAAATATAATCATGTATAAACTCAACTCAAATGCAATTTATATTTCACCCTTTTAAATCCTGAATGTGTGTGTGTATAACCCAGTGACATTTAATTTCTTGCACTCAGATGAGTTTATATAATTTAATACTTTAAGGACAAATATCTAGATAATTACATTTTTAGGAGCTCTATAAATTTATTTTTCATGTCACTCTCCACTAATGTAGGCTAAGCACCACACCTAGGATTAATAGGGATTCCTTAAGCTTCTAATGTGGCTTGAGTTCAAGGTAGGATAAAGGATATTAAACTAAGTTTAAATCACCCAAATACACATGATCATTGTAAATTCTTTTATAGAGCTTCTAAAGTTTATCAAGGGAGTTTCCCCCAACCTTATTTTTCAGCTCCCTTTTTCATTCTATTATTTCATTCATTTTTTTTTTTTTTCGTTCATCACTTTTTTTTTTCTCCTTTTCTCCTCATTCACATATTTTTTCCTTTTTCTTTTGCAAATCTTTTTTTTTTGTTTCCTTCTTCTTTTCACTCCATGCTCTACCCTTCCACCCTTTTTATAGTATGGCTCTTAATAAAATTTGTTAAATAATCATGCATATAAGTGAAAAGGGTAAAAATAAGGATTTTTTTATAGTTAATAATATGGATTTCAAAGAAAAGATTCAAGATTCAATTATGCTCGAAGTAGGGAGACTAAGGATATAAAAATTTATAGGTAGGCTTGAAAAGGCTCAGTCTATCCAAAAATACCTAAATTATCTCCTAAATGAGGTGTTAGCGTATAATTTCAACTCAAGCGACAATCAAATAAGTTTTTGAGTCCTTTTGATATCATATATATAATTTTTGAATCACATAAATCTTCCCTAAGTATTTAATTAGTCAAATACTCAAAGTTTAAGTGCTCAAATTTTTTCATAATTCTCAAGTAAAAATATAAATTATAAGAGAATTAAATTCACACATAAATATAACTTACATCCATTTTTCAAAAACTGCAAAAATTTTAAAAAAATCAAATCATCAGCTTTTAGTATAGTCTTATTCCAACAAACCACTCAAAACATAAATTTGAAATATGCAATCACACAAATCACACAACTTGCTTGAACGCAATAAATGGTGCATGCATTGAAGAGAATCAAAATATTTAGTAGAAGATTTAATCATTCATGCATTTGTGAAATTTACCCACCCCAACTTTAAATTTACATTGTCCTCAATGTAAAAAGAAAAATTAAAATTAAAAATTGAGTGCTGAGGACTTTCTTAAATATTTGGCTCGTGGGTGATTGATTTCTAACTCTCTTCTCTCGCTTTTTTTTTTGCTGGGTTGCCTCCTATTTAGCGCTTTTTTTAACGTCTTTGAACTGGACAGTTATTCACATTAACTTGTATCAATGAAAGCAATGGAGGATTTTTGAAAATTTTCTCCTATATCCTCCAAAAAAATTTTAGCCACTGCCAGTTGACCTTAATATGCATGTTCTTACCAACATTGTGTTGGTCAGAGTGGTAAGGAGCTCTGGCCCCTTAAGCATTGGTCTTGGGTTCGATTCCAAGCACCATTGTGTATGAAAAAAACACGGTTGGGAGGGTAGCCCGTCTATAGGTGTCTGACAAGTCCCGAGAGATTAGTTTTCTGCCTACGCTGCAGAGAGATACTCTAGGTATTGCACCAAAAATATGCATGTTCTTGCTTTGGATCTTTCCATCATTATGAGGAGAGATTTGAATAAGGTCGGGATAATTTATACCTTCTTCAAGAGGTTTTAGTATTCCTACCTCTTTCTCCTTCATTTTGAATTTTTGCTCACTTTTATTTTTCACAGATGATTTATAACTCTCCTTTGTATGTTTCTCAGAATTTGGCCTTTTTAGGGTTGCTTCATGCTCCTTTAAAACTGGTAAGGATTTTTCATTTAGTGAGATAGGCTTAGGTTTCTCTTCCAATTTTTTAGGATACATTTTTGTCATTTTAGTCGGCTTGGAGGTTGACTTACTTTCTTTCTTTATTCTCTTCTCTGCACTATCTATTACCAAGCAACTTTTCACATTAGTAGGGTAATTCATAGCTTTAAAAACCTTAAATGTTACATGTTCTCCCTGCACTTTCAAACTGAGCTCTCCTTTTTGCACATCAATTAAGGCTTATCCTGTAGCTAAGAATGGTCGACCAAGAATAATAAGAATTGTTTGATCTTCCTTAATATCAAGAACAACAAAATCTATAGAAAATATGAATTTATCGACTTTGACTAGAATATCTTCAACAATTCCAATGAGCTTTTTAATGGAACTATCAGTCATCTGTAGGAAGATTGTAGTTGGCTTTACTTCCCCAATTCCCAGTTTCTTGAAAACAGAAAGGCATTAAATTAATACTTGCACCAAGGTCACATAAAACTTTATCAAAATAAAGATTTTCAATAGTGTAAGAAATAGAAAAACTCACTGGATCTTTTAGCTTTGAGGACAACTTTTTCTACAAAATGGTACTGCACTCCTCAATAAATGAAATTCTCTCATAATTCACCAATTTTCTTTTATAGGATATGATCTCCTTCATAAAATTTACGTAACTGGGCATTTATTCTAAGGCATCTACAAAAGGAATATTTATATGTAATTTCTTAAATATCTCTAAAAATTTAAAAAATTACTTATCTAATTTTTGCTTCTGAAATCTTTGAGGATATGGTAGAGGAGGAACATATGGTGGAGGATTATCAAGAAATAGCTTTGATTTAGGCTTCTCCACCACTACTTTTTGGCTAGGTTAGCCCTCTTCAAATTTTTCTTGAGATTCCTCTGCTCAAATGGTCTCAGCTCGTGGTAGCTCTAGCTCTGGTAATTCTTTCCTATTATAAAGTGTAATAGCATTCACTTGCTCCCTTAGATTTCTTTCTGTATTGTTGGGCAGTGAGCCTGGAAGTCTTTGATTAAGAGCTTATAATATCTGATCTACTTGAATCTCTAAATTTTTAATAGAGGCTCCTTGGCTTTGAAAATTTGTTTTTATTTTGCCATATATTCCCTGGTGTCATCATGGAATTTATCAACCTTTTCTTGAAATTGAATAGTACTTCTTGTAAGTTGAGTCAAAGCTTATTCTAGAAGACTAATAGATGACTGAGGTTGATAAGGAGAATGAGGGTCCTTGGATGACTGTATCACATTTTAGGTATTTTTCTATGAAAAATTGGGGTGGTTCCGCCATCCTTGATTATATGTGTTGGAATAAGAATTATTTTGTCTATTTGAATTTCGACATAGTGAGCTTGCTCTGATTGAGATGAGGTGTAGACATTATTGAATTGACATTCAGAGCTAGAGTTTCTCCCATTACATATTTCACATGCCTCATTTGGGATATGAATAGCATTGGCATTAACATTCATAGAGTCCAATCTCTTAGTCAAATTGGCTATCTGAGCTGTAAGAGTAGTTACAGGGTCTACCTCATGAATTCCTTGAACTTTTCTAGGTGCATTCCTTTCTGTTGGCCGTTGATAAGCATTAGCAGCCATTTTTTCTAATAAAGAATATGTTTCCTCTAGTGTTTTACTCATTATGGCTCCCTCTGCAGTTGCATCAACCATAGTTCGAGTAGAGTTACTTAAACCATTATAAAATATTTGTACATATAACAATTCAGAGAGTCTATGATGTGGTCATCTCCTCATCATATCCTTGTACCTTTCCCATGCCTCATAGAGTGATTTATTCTCAAACTGGCTGAATGTAGTAATTTCACTCCTTATTTTTGCAGTTTTTACTTATGGAAAAAATTTAGCCATAAATTTCTCTGCTAGGTCATTTCAGGTGGTAATAGAACCAGCAAGTAAAAAGTTCAACTAGCTCTTGACTTTGTCCCTTAGTGAGAATGGGAATAACCTTAATCTTATAGCATCATTGGAGACATTATTATATTTAAAAGTTTCACAAATCTCTAAGAAATTAGGAATATAAGTATTTGGATCCTCACTTACTAAACCGCTAAACCGATTAGATTGCACCATCTATATAATTGCAGGCTTGATTTCAAAATTATGGGCATCTATCATAGGATGTTGAATGTCATAATTTATTCCATTCATTGATGGCATCGCATAGTCTTATAGTACCCAACTATTTTGATTATTCCCTAAATTGTTGTTCACAATCTCTAGATTGTCTCTAGTGTTAGCCATGGGTTCTTGAGAATTTCTGGAAGCTTTCCTTTTTTCTTTTCTATTCCTTCATCAGGTTCATTCAATCTTAGTGTCAAACAAAATTAAATTATCACTCCCAAATTTTCTCATGCACCAATGCGGACACCTAAAAATTCAAAGGATACAATTGCAAGTAAAAATAAAAAATTCAGATTAAAATTAGAATTAAGAATAATAATAGTAATAAGAATCAAAACAATCCCTAGCAATAGTGCCAAAAACTTGATATGGTCGAATTATATATTTGTTGAGTGTAAGCGTACACTATTGTTGTCAAGTGATAAATTTTAAGAGTATGAGTATCGTTTCTACGAGAATTGTGTTTATTAGTAACTATCCTTATCTTAATTCCAACTCTAACTGAATATTCAAAATCTTGATTTTATGAGGAATATGAAAATAAAAGTAAAAATAAAAATAAGAAATATAGCAGAAGGTGAATATTATGAAGAAAAATTTAATGAAGTAAAGCTCTAAGGTTTTCGAGTTCACCTTAATTAATCCCCCTAGCAATTCCAATCTTTTTAACTTAGAAATTATAATCTAATTAATAGTTGAGATACCCTAAACAATCTACTAGCCTCTCTCAAGGTCTAGTAGAAACACCTTTCAGATACTAACTCACTATGTCTCCATATGAATTATAACAAGCAAAGATTCATTAAGTTATATGGTTCTCAATTAAGACTGCACAGACTATGCAAGATTATCTTTATCTTACATGCAATCTATGGTTCCTATATATTGCTCTAGACACATAAATCTCCTCTCAGTTTTATTATGATTAACATATTATCTAATTAGTGGTTAGTTAATTAGAAGTATTATACACAGTATAGAAAATCACTTAAAAAAATAACTTAATTATGCATTAAATTGATTGTAAAATATCAGGGTTCATAATTAAGTTATATCATAGCCCTAGAAAATAAAATTAGTTCATGTTAAGATATAAAATCATTTTAAAATAAAAAGAAAACATCTAAAACTAACAGAAATGAATGAAAGAGAATTAGTGATAGAATTAAAACTCTGATCTTCATCTTCTAAGTTAGAATCTTCTTCTCTCTCTTCATGGGTATGTAATTTCATAGCCTAGGGTCCCCTTTTAAGAACCTTTTTGGGCCCATTAAATCTTCATGGGCTAGTTTCGTGACGCTGAATCACATAATACTCATAAAATGAAAGTTGTATATCTTTTTCTTAACTTTCCATAGCTACTCTTTCAATTTATTTACATAAAATTAAAAAATTTAGAAAATAAAATAATTATCTTTGTTCTTGATATTTTAAAAAATTGGAATAAGATAAAAGAAATATTTATGATGAATAAAGTTAAAAAAATTAAAAAAAAAAGGAACACCTTTTTTTCCATGAAATTTAAAACTTTGGAAGAACACAAAGTAATGATGTATTTTGCATTAAATTTAGGGAAGAACTAGTTATTTTGTATATCATTTAAGAAATTCGAAGAAGACGAGAGAGTTTTAGCATAAAATTTTAAAACTCTAAAGAAGATAAAAGAATTATTAAACTCCAAAGAATTAAGTTGCTGAATTTTTTTTTCATTCTGTAATAGATGTTATAAGGAAAGTTTCTATTTTCGGGTTTTTTAAAAAATTTCCTTACAATTATTATTTTTTTCCCCGTGAAGACCAAAAAATAAAAAATAAAGTGGACTTGTCAGGCCGAATGAGTCTTGGTCAATTTGTTTTTTTTTTTTAAAAGAAAAAGATTTCAGATTGTACCGTGCATTTGGATACTCTAGAAAGATTAGAATTTCCCAAGCATAGAAGGTGGATATCTATGCCACTACGGAGGTCAACGGTCAAATGCCCCACTTCTGCACACGGCATCCTTTGCCAGTTATTTAGACACAGCTTGAGCGCCATTTGGGAGACAATTAGAAAAATAAATATTTATGACAAAATTAAAGAATAAAAAAATAATTTTGTCTTTTTTAATTAAATAACTACTTTTCATAATACATTGATCATTTTTTATTTGTGATTATTTAAAATATAAATTTGGGCATGACTTACCATATTGTGGAATAGTGACTCATGTCTAATTAGTAAACTCAAAAATATATTACCAATAAAAAATTTATGACACCTGAAAGTACTATTAATAATTTTATAAAAAGGTTGTAGAGAGAATAGCATGTATAAAATGGTTAGACTTAAATATGTTTTTAAAAAGGTATACTTAATTTTTATTTTAAAGAAATTTTGGTTGTATATTATTGCGCAACATATCAATCAACTTGGACTTAAGCAGGTACCTTTAGGGTATGTTTGGTTTGAGGGGAGAGGAGGGGAGGGGAGAGGATTTTAAAAAATTCCCTCATTTGGTTTATGTGTTGAAGGGGAGGGGGCCGAAATCCCTCCCCTCCCTCAAAAGCGCTCCCCTCCAAATCTGGGGGGATTTGGAGGGGAGGGCGCCGCATCCTGTTTTGCCCTTAGCTTTTTTTTAAATAAAAAAATATATAAAAAGTAATTTTTTTTAATAAAATAACAATAAAATAAAAACCCCTCAATAAAAAATTTTAATAAAAAAATAAATCTAATTTTTTTTTTATTTTTAATAAAAATAAAATAATAAAGGTATAATGGTCATATTATTTTATTTTCCCTCCCCTCCCCTCACAAATCAAACAAAAAAAATTTATTATCCCTCCCTTCCCCTCCCTTTAACTAAATCAAACAAAGATAATTTATTTTCCCTCCCCTTCCCTCCCCTCCATTAAAATTCCTCCCCTCCCCTCCCCTCCTTTGAACCAAACATACCCTTATAATTAGGGGTGAAAACGGGTCGGGTTGGGTCGGGTTGATAACAAAACCCAACCCGACCCGAACAGCTTCGGGTTACACTGAACCCATCCGAAACCGACCGTGCAAACTAGTAACCCGATCATATCGGGTTACTTCGGGTTGGAGAAGGCTTGGTTCGGTTCACCCGAGGTACTCGGGTTGGTCGGGTTGGTCGGGTTGGCAAGGGAATGTACAGAAAAATAAAAACGTAAAATAACAGGAAAAAAAACTTGAACTCTGAAAAACCACCTAAACATTTTATTTTCATTTTCACAAAATGCCACATAAGTATATATGCAATTGCAAATCTCACATCCTATATATCAAAACAATTTTTACATGCATTCTTGCAAATCCCACATAAAACATCACATAGAAAAAGATGTTTAGCCATTTATTTAGAAAGACAGTGAAGGGAGAAAAATGCATACATATATATCTTGCCTCTAGTAGGTCATCAACATAATTCTGGTAGTAGTCATAGGTCCTGGATGCTGCCTGCATCAAAATTCAAAAAGTATAAATATTAGGAACCTTTTATTTCTAACATTTAAACCCATCATCTAACTGGCTAACTTAATTATTACCTCTCTCACTCTCACTCTCACTTCCATCCATCCACCATAGAATCACCTGTGTTTATATGCTGATTTAACTGTGCTCTATTATATAGCTTTTGTTCACATATGAATACCTATATAATATAAATAGAGTAAAAAATCATCAGTTCATCACTGTTTATCTTAGAGGGAACCCAAGATTACATAAAAAAATTCATATAACATGCAAAGAATATAAATATACCTTCCTTCCCTCCAAACATAAACTGCACATAAGCAATAAAGTAAAAACCATTTATTCAGGAGCAAGGTATCTGTGGCAGTCAAAAGTGGAACCTGAGTTAGTGGGAAGCTTAAAAAATTCACAGTGAATGTTCAGCAGCAAAATCTATAGAAAACCAGAACATAACTTATCTAAGCTTTGAAATAGCCTGTCACATTATATAATAAAATGTTTGAGATTACCATCCTCAACCCTGCTATGTAATGCACACCCATATCAAGAATGAAACCTCCCTGCCATAAAGGAAAAAAGATCACTTCTTCACATAAGGAATAGAAAACTATTTCAGTAAAATAACACATCTGGTATGCTAATACCAAGAGCAGGTAACTACAAATTTTCATAATTTACTATAATCTGGTATAGCCTTAGTAAAAATAAAAAACTCAAAAGGTCCCCAATTTACGTAGAGAAGAATTTATTCCTTCTTAATGGGTAATGCCATAGAATAAATTGATACTTGAGATAAAGGAAATCATTCTTAGTCCTGATCATTACCATTATACAGTTTATGACGTGATTTTTAGGTATCATATATTATGTGATGCTATATCAAAAGTAGAATCCATTGAAGTGATCCAAATTATAAGTTGCATGAAAAATGCTCTTCTGAATTTAAAGCCAGAGAGAATATGGAAATTTGTTACAAAGCAATACATTGAAATTGCATCTCCAAGAGCTTGAGAAGTAAGGGTTTGAACTGTTCATTGATCCTTCAACAATAACTTGGACGCTCATCATTTTCCCAATCTCAGCAATTAATTTCTTGCACTGCCAAAAAAAGGGAAAAAATATAAGGAAAACTACGCAACTGTAAGGCCAGATTCATAGGTTAATTAAAATTTTAAACATTCTAGAAACAAATACCTCCACAAAACCAAGTTCAAATCGATAATTTTCAGCCACAGCCCAAATTAAGTGGCCAGGAACATAAGCAGAAATAGATTTGTATTTATATAATGCAGTTTCCAACTCACTTGTACCTACAGTATCAGATTGATATATAATTAAGCTAAGATATCTAGCATTTTGAGCATATACCACCTCATCTGAAAACCAGTAGCATCTTGACTTTCTTTTTTAACAGATTAATTATCAAAAAGGTATAAACTGGGAATCTCATCAGGAATGCCTAAATGGAATATTCTTTCAGTATTACTATTATTGTACTAAATATTTATGTGGCTGCTTTTTATTATGACAGAAAAGTAGACATAATTTATGCTTAGTACGTTTCTTAGGAGTAGGTCCTAATACAATTCCATTTCGTCATATACTTACTACTTTTTCTCCTCCAAATTATTCCTTAGTATTTAAATAAGAACCCAAAATATGAGGAGAAGCGTCGTAATTTTGTAATGTCGGTAATATAAATGTGTGCAGAAGAGAAGATTAAAGTCTATACTATGGTTAGGATAATGCCATACAATGTTCCTATGACTCTTAAAATAAAAATCCAATACTCTCATTCTATCATAGATAATGGTATCAATCTACCTTCATATTATCAAAACAACGAAAAGCAGGGAAAAAAAGACGGATTTAACAAGGGAAAATTACAATCTTCATTTATAAAGAACTATATATAAGCTATCATGAAATACTACTTACAAGTTGCAGCTAATTTCTCTTCAGATTCACCAAAGTAGCCCATCACATACAATATTTTCAAACAAACACAAAATTTTAGTAGATTTCTCAAAATTTTAAATAATCAATTAAAATATAATCAGAGATCAGTTTATTATATCACAGTGAAGTGGCCAGGCAAGTGCCGCACTGACTCAACTAAATTTCTTTTTTCTGAATAAGATGAAAACTGGCAAACCAACCATCTACAGATGCTATACTTTTAGAACAATCATTACCTTGAAGAACGTGTTTTCCAGCACTTAGCATCTTTAGTGAGATGTCAACCTGCATAAATTGATAATATGTAAGATATAACTGAATAAAAATTATAAATTCTGAAGAATAGAAGTAAAAGAAATCATTCAAGTTTCAATTACTCTATATCTGACTTAATTAACAGAGATGGAAAGCTTTGAATATATGTCTGATTTACATGACTGGCATCAGAAGCACTTGCAAGTTGCAATCCAATTGTCTTTGTCCATGTGCCCAACCAGATTCCAATGCTATAGCATTTCTCCTCTCCCATTTGAATCTAGATGCTATGGTTAATAAAAATCCAAAAACCTGCAAAAAGACCAACGTCTAATTAACTACTCATGTCAAATCCAAGAGAAGAAACTAAATTCATTTTTCATTTCAAAAAGGACAGGTCCAAAATAAGGAACTTAACTTCACAAGCTTGTAACGCAGCAACCAATTGCCTAATGCAGCAGCCAACAGTAAGATTAGCAAGCATAAGTCCATTAAGAAATCCGGGGAACCAACATGGCAACATCAGTACAAATAATCAAACCAAATGAGAATATACTAACACTTTAATCAAACCATACGTGCAAATGCAGGAATCTACCATATTATTTACATATTTAAGGCATATATGCAAACATACATTCAATTTGCTTTCCAGCAGCTTGAACTAACCAAAACACAACTTCAGTAAGCTGAAATTTTGATTTTTACTGAACGCAAACAAATTTTTCTCATCAAATATGAAAAAATCCCTGTGCTTTCTTCTATTTTGCTGCAATATGAACACCACAGGTCCACAGGTATATAATAAACCACTTCATAACCTGCCCTGCACCATAAGCAAGTTTCAGCAAAATATAATAAACTTGCTAACAACTAAATGAACAAAGATAAAGTAAAATATAAGAAAGAATAAATTACACTGACCTTTCTTAAGAAGAATGGAAGGAATTCATTGGAGTACCTTAAGCTGAAGTCATCTTATCATATTTAAAGTTCATAATAGGCTAATAATTGAAAATGATAGATATTATATCCCAAAAAATAAAGATATGAAATGCAACAAAGTACAAGTCCAACATAATGAAATAAAGCATCCAGGATATATAAATACAAAGCAAAATAAAACCCAACAAGCTAACAAACATCCTAATTTTGTTGAGCATTTCTATTTGGAAGCAGATCCTACGAGCTCTGCAAAACATTGAAAATGTAAATAATAAGTACATGCTTGAGTAGAATATAATAATGAAAATGAGTTAAAATATATAGACATAATATTTAGTATTTTACCCGTCTTAATCTTCTCACATTGCTCCAATTCTTCAACAAAATCCACATTATTAATATCAAATTGAAACAAATTTGGTTTGATCCAATTTTGTGTGCAAATTAGTGCCTCAGCCATTCTTGGAGAGAGAGATGATCTAAATACATCTAGTACACGGCCACCAGTACTAAATGCTGATTCAGAAGCCACCGTTGACACAGGAACAGCTAACACATCTCGAGCAACAATAGAAAGAATATGGAACCTCGAGATGTTTGATTTCCACCATTCTAGAGCTTCAAAACTATCATCTGCATCCACACAAGGTTCAGCTAGATATCTTTCCACTTCATTTTTTGCTTCAATAGAATCTCTAGCTCTTAAATGGGATTTGAAAGCATCTTCTCTGGCTTTTTGAGCATGTTTTCTCTTTGCAGCATCTTGGACTACATTCTCAATGATCACTGAAGAATTGTCCTCTACATTTGAAGTACCTTTAGGATCATATAATTGACGATACCACTCATATAATCTTTGCAAATCAGACTTGACCTTGCAAACCATATTATAAGATACAGCAGCATCATAAATATCATCAAATGACCATCTCAAATAAGCAAGTTTGTACCTTGGGTCAAGTACATTAGCAATGAACAATAAGGGGTTTATGTTTTCCACTTTTCCCCAATACTTGTCAAATTTTTTCTTCATTTCAATTTCCATACAATTCAACAAAGAGTTATCACTTGAACTCCAATGCAACAATTCACTCTGAATTAAAGCAAGCTGAGGGAAGGCCTTATTTGAAGTAACATATAAAGATCCAGACAACTCTAATGTAACATCATAGAAAATTTTTAAGAATTGTATAAAGATTCTAGCATTTTTCCAATCATCAGAAGAAGGAGGACCGGTTGTCTTATCATCAAAATAATCAACATAGGCAGATTCATCATCCTCTAGCCTATTAAATGCTTGTTCAAATTTCTCAGCAGCTTCTAACATCAAAAAAGTTGAGTTCCACCTTGTTGGAACATCAAGACATAGAAAACTTTTAGATGCAATCTTTAATTGTTCAACACACCATTTAAACTTTGCAAGTCTAGAGGGAGAAGACTTAATATATCTCACAGCATTACGGATAGATGCAATAGATGAATGCATCTCCTTCAAATCCTCATTAACAATCAAATTGAAGATGTGAGCACAACATCTAATATGCATGAAATCACCATCTAAAACCAAACCATTCATTGTCTTCATTCTTTTCTTTAAATAAGATATTGCCACATCATTTGCACTAGCATTATCCACAGTCACTGTAAATACTTTTTCAATGCCCCACTCATTCAAACAAAGTTCTATATGCCTTCCAATTGTTTCTCCTTTGTGATTAGAAATAGGGCAAAAGTTCAAAATTCTTTTTTGGAGTTTCCAGTCATTATCAACAAAATGTGCAGTAACTACCATATAACTTAAATTTTGAATTGAAGTCCAACAATCAGTGGTGAGACATATCCTAGCACAATTTGACTGTAAGAAATTTTTAAGCTTTAATTTCTCATCCAAATACAACTGATAACAATCTTTTACAACAGTGATACGAGAAGGAATATGAAGTTGTAGCTGTAATCTACTACAAAGATACTTAAATCCATATCCTTCAATTATTTTAAATGGCAATTCATCAGTAATAACATAAACAACTATAGCTTTTCTACACTCCTCAAGATCATACATTTGTGGTGCTTTTATCATGTTACTTCCTGCACCATCTTTTTTGGGTTCAAAACCAAGCACTTGTTGTTTAGGATCATTCACTAAAGCAAAAGGATATTTAGGACATTTGGATAAATGACTTACTAAATTTGAAGTACCATGTGTCTTAAGATTACACATGTACTTCTTTCCACAATAGTTGCATTGAGCTGTAGGTTCTGCTGTATCTGGTAACTTAGTGAAGTGATCCCATGCTGCAGAAAATTTTCGAGATCCACTAATAGGGGGTTTTCTTTTCTGTCGCTTAGGAGGAGCGACATTAGAATTTTCAGTCTCAAGTGACAATGAAGCACCTACCTTTTCTTTTCCTTTTGGATTAACTTCAGGTGATTTAAGTGTAGATGCTACTGCCTCTTGTTCCTTTGAATTTGAGGAATCCATCTTAAATCTTAACCTACTAAGTGACAAAACAAATAAGAGCCATCACAAAAATAAATAAGAAATGGTCACGGTCTCACCTCCCACGGATAACATATCAACCCAGAATAAAATTTTTTCAAATTCAATCAGAGTCAAGAAAATTGTTTGGATTTGCCAAGATATGAAGTTCAACTCAAAAACACAATATCAAATTTTTGTTCTGGGATAATATATCAGCCCAGAACAAAAATTTCTCAGATTCAATCAGAGACTCAGAGTCATGAAAATTGTTTGGATTTGCCAAGATATGAAGTTCAACTCAAAAACACAATATCAAATAATCATAGCTCAATCAAAATCTCAAAGAATCAGCCAGGCAGCTAAGACACAAACTCAATAATCGATTAGGGTGAATGTTAGAAACTTACCTATATGGCTGTATTGGGGCTATCAAAGAAGAGGATACGCTGCTGCTTGCTAGTGCTACCGTGACGTTGGAGGCTTGGAACCTTGGAGGTCGTGGGTGTGCCTGTGTGAGCAACTTACAGATGGCAGATTCACCTTCGAGGTTGAGCCGTTGATGATCGTGTTCGTGTGAGTGAAGAAGAACAGAAGATTCGATTAATAGAAACCAAAGAACTCGAGTCGAGAGTGAGAACTGGGAACTGAGAAATGAGATGAAGATGAGGCCGGCCGAGGGACTCGGGTAAGATGTTAAGGCATGCGAATTGCGATTGCAGAGCCAGAAAGGGGAAAATGAAGACGCGATTGAGAAAGGGCCAAATTACACTCACTCACGGGCAAGGGGCAACAAAACGCCACGTTTCCTATTAATGCATTCTTCGGGTTGGTTCGGGTTATGCGGGTTTATTTTTACCCAACCCGAACCGACCCGTTACAACCCGAAAATATAAATTTTTAACCCTTTTCAACCCATTAACCCGATTTTCTTCATCCGAATAGCATTTTTCGGGTCGGGTTACTTCGGTTTCCTTCGGGTTGATCGGGTTACTTACACCCCTAATTATAATCTTATAGCGCAAGCTGGATTTATATAATATATGAATTCTTATTTTAATTTTTAAAATTTATAGTGAAATTTAATTTAATTTCTATAGTTTCTTTTATTGTTCAAATATATCTCTAACATTTCATAAACATTCATTTTTAATCCCTAAAATTAATTCAAGAAAAAAATTAATTAAAAATACTGATTTAGACACATGTTACATTTAATTTATTAAACTATCTATCCAGATAGTTAACTAAACAAAAAATTTCTCAATAACTTCGAAATGATGTAGTTTATAGTGGTGGATTTTGATTAAGTCAGTTTAAATAAAATGGTCAAACGATATTATTTTGAAGTGATATAGAAGCTTTTACAGGAGTAATCTATTTAGACAAATAGTTAAACATATTAAATGTCACGTGTTACTTTGTCAACATTTTTTGTTAATTTTTTTAATGAAGAGAGTTCTAAAAGCTAAAAAGGAATGTTTATGAAATGTTACGAGACATTTGAACAAAACAAAATTTAGAAACTGTATATATCAAATTTCATTACAAACTAAACTGACAAAAATATGACTTTAATTGATCTTTTAAATATTACCAAATATGTAGGAATAGATTTCTAAACTGCAAACTGCAAGAAGCTAATTTCTTTACTTCTTTCTTGATCCTTTATGAAATTTTCTATTTAGAATTCAAAATAGTCTGAATTAAAATAAATAAATTGAATCTTTTTGTGTTAATGGAATTGAAGAATCCTTTCATTTTCTTGACAAAAATCAAGCATTCTTTTTTCCTGCTACAATTAACTGCAAACGAGTAATCAATGCTTGTGAGCGTAACTTCTATTACTTAAATCTATCGAGGATACAAATCTGTTATTGAGGCCTCATTTTTTGAAAATATTTCAACAGGTTTACCCTTTTCTTCACTTGAGCTTGTTGAGACAGAACTATACTCCTCAGATTTGATGCCTGATAAACTTCTATTATTCATAAAGAATGCAGGTTGCAAGGGTACTGGGATAGAAAAAGAGTAGCTGTTAAGCATAAGCACAATTGAAGCCAAGGTTGGTCTGTTAGCAGCCTTTTCTTGAACAGACAGTAAGCCAATGTGAATGCATCTCATTATTTCATCTCTTGAACCATCTTTTAATGTGGGATCAACAATATTAGAGGCTGTCCCTTTCCTCCAGCTTTTCCATGCCTGCAACAAGTTGCTCAGTTGTAGAAAATATTAGTTCACAACGTACGTTTTACTTTTTTTTTTCCTTTTCATTTGAACTAGTAATGCTTGAATTTCTAATCCCATAGTTTTAAAGACAAAGAAGATAAATAATGAACAGAAGGAAGACATACAAAGCTTGGTAGATGCTCTACATTCTCCCCATTATGAAAGCCACCATTCTTCTGGCCACTCAAAATCTCCAGCATAAGTACACCAAAACTAAAAACATCTGATTTTACTGAGAATTGTCCATGCTTTGCATACTCTGGTGCCATATATCCTCTGCATATCATTATGTTCAAATACAAGCATTACCACTCTTTTTGACAATTATATTCAAGTTTTAAAACCTCACTTTTAGTACTTTAGGACAATCCTTAGATACAAGGTAGCCTTATCATATATATTTGGATACTTACAGGGTTCCCACAATTCTATTTGTATTGGCTTGAGTTTGATCCATAACAAACAGTCGTGCCATGCCAAAATCTGATATTTTTGGATTCATTTCGGCATTTAAGAGAATATTGCTTGCTTTGAGATCACGATGTATAATTCGTTGTTGAGATTCCTCATGAAGGTACACAAGGCCTCGTGCAATGCCTTCTATGATTTTGTAGCGCATTTCCCATTTCATTTGCGCACGTCCAATAGGATCTACATGCTCAAGCCAACACTATTACAGTTAGGATATTTCTTGTTAGTCATGCGACAAAAATGAAGTAAAATATTTTCTGTTTAAGCATAAGCTTTAACATACCAAATATGAAGTAATCAAGACTTTTATTGGGAAGAAACTCATAGACTAGTAGCCGTTCTTTTTGTTTCAAACAGAAACCAAGGAGCCTAACTAAATTTCGGTGTTGAAGCTTGGCCATTAATAGCACTTCATTCTTGAATTCAATGTCTCCTTGCCCAGAATCCCTAGACAACCTTTTTACTGCGATCTCTTGTCCATTGGAGAGCCTACCCTGAAGTGGGCCAACAACTAATATACATTAAGATATGACTTCCAGGTGATGCATACATATTAATGTGAGTACCACTATCTTTACCTTGTATACAGGTCCAAATCCACCTTGTCCAAGCTTATTTGCGTCTGAGAAGTTATTAGTAGCAACTTTGATGGTGTCAAAGTCGAATTGTATTGAATCAGCAAGTTCAGTTTCCTTATCAGCTTCAAGTTCACCTGAGGAAAGAAGTGTAAGCAAGTTCTTCAGAATGAGTTTAATTGAGATTGTATCTATTCAATCAAAATAAGTTTCTTCATCTGAGATGATTAAGTAAAACAAAGAGGTAATTTATTTATTGAAATGCCCCAGAGTAGGTCTCACTTGATTAATAAAAGTAACCAAATATTTAATAATGTTTTGACTTACTCAGCATTGTCAGCAATAATTCAATGTTTGCACTTACTTTGAAGGTGTTTCCTTCGCTTCCTCAGTCTCACATAGATCCAAATAAGGTTAAGCAGAACAACAAAGGCAGCAATAGGCACAACTATGGCTATGACTGTTTGTGATGTCTTGTTCTTTCCTGCAAAAACAAAATTCCTGATCTTTAACAGAGAAAAGGCTGCCATAATAAGATTAAGTTTTGAAGCCTAATTTTTTCTGCAGGTATCTGATAAAAACTCACCCTTTCCTCTATTAGGTGGAAAGGGAAGCCCCAACAAAGAAGTAAGTCTTGGAGGCTTAACTACTAATGAAAGGTACCTTTCGAGGATGTTGTATTGTCGGATGAAGGTGGAGTTGCAGGAGGAGATGGAGATGGAGGAGGAGGAGGAGGAGGAGGAGGAAAGAATTGCGGTGATGGTGCTGATATTGGTACATCAGCTGCAATTTCATAGAAGCGACCGCTCTCATATCTAAAATTACAGCTGGGTTTAATAACTCTACAACCTGCCTTGCCATTACATTTTGGGATTTCTGAGATAACCTCAACCAAGCAGTTGTTGCATTCTGATTCATTCAAATCAGGTGTGCATTGAACAAGAGCATATATAGTTTGAAGGCTTGGTCCTGCTTCATTTCCTGCTGCAAACTTAAGACGAGAGTCACCAGAAGCTGCTCTGCTACTAAGATTTCTAAGCAAGCTCCCAAGAACTTGACTGTCCTGGTCCCAATTTGTTGCACTGTTGTGGCTCCTCATATAGATCATAAAGTTAAGATTCTCTACTGAGCTGTCTGAGAAGTATAACATGCATTCATCGTATCCTCCGACAGCCTGCTTCGAATATGGACACCGCTGTGGTAGAACTGTAGAATTTTTGAGGCAGCTATGGCAATCATCCTGGTTAATATCTCCTCTGCAAAGCCCAACTGCGTAGACTGTATCTGGGATTCTTCCATAAGAGAGATTGTAGAAGCCATAGTCAATTTGTGTGTTGGAAATGAGATTTAATAGAAGGGTATCGAGGTTGGTCTTGTAGGTGCTATTTGCAGTGTAGTTATTGGAGCTTTCGTAGCAATGAATGTATTGAAACTCTGGCTGGCTGGTAGCTTGAGATATCAGAATGACGAAGAGACAGAGAAATGAAAGTAGTGTTAAAGAAGCTATAGACATTGAACTTGTCGTTAAGGAATAGTGTGTAACTTCCTTCAGGAATTGTATATAATGCCTTCAGTTCACATTCTATATAGGACTAAGACTGAGCCTACTCACATTACCGTGGTCCTGCAGCCTACTCCCTGGCTTAATTGTCTGACTTTCAAATGTCTGGAATCGCAGATTTTCAACGTAAATTAAAGTGTCTTAGTTAGCTTGTACCGGGATCAAGTCTTCTGTACTAGTTCTCTGTCCCGGGCGTTATAAATAATATTTAATATAATTTAAATATTGTTTGAAATACTCATAATATAATTAAATGATTAAATATTTTATTAAGCAAATTTTTTAAGAATAATTTTTTATTTTATTTTTCTCCTAATCAAATGTATTTTTTTCTCTTGATTGACTAATTTTTAAAATAATTTATTCATCAGAATTCAAAAAAATTAAAGGAAAAGAATTTAGAATGCCACTTGTCAAAATGATAATATAACTCTAATTACTTCTTTTTTATTATATATGATAGGTTTGCTTGTCTAAATCAACTAGAACTATTAATCTAAATTATATTTTTATAAATAATTAGATTGGATCCTTTAATTTTAAAAAGATACTTATCCATGTAAATATATTTTTCTTAATAACATAATTGTTAAAAATTTTATATAAATAATTTCTATTGTCATTTTTTATTGACAATAATTGAAATATGTTAGAACTAAGTAATTTATATTAAATTTTTAATGGCTGTATTATTAAAAATTATTTCTAAATAAATGAATTTTTTTAAAGAAAAAGTAATTGTAATATCCAGAAAAAATATAAAAAAAAACTAATTGGAATATTTTAAAATAAAGAAAACAAATTGAATTAGATATTAAAAGGGAGGGCCTAAAAAGTTGTCATAGGGCAGGTTTCCAAAATGCAGCCCCGGTCCAAGGTAGAAGCCAATGAAGTTGGGACTTTACGCCTCTCTTAAAAAAAGTGTATTATTTATTTTAATAATTATTTTTTTTTTAAAAATATTTTTAAAATTTGAAGAAGTATTTTCATTTTTTCAATATATTACACAATAGATATCTACTCATCATATAAAAAAGGAAAAAGGTGGAGAGACTTCTTAAAACCATATATTTTTTTATGGGTCCCATCAAATAGTTAAAGATTGGAGATGGAATTTTTTTATATGTATTAGTGTGTTATTGATTTGCTAGAAATGCTAGATTTTGAAAACCGCTGGAGACGAGAAATTTTTTTAATTTAGGGTACTATTTCATCTAATGTGATATTGTAATTTTTCATTTAATGTACTATTGTGCGATGTCAAACACTGCATTTGATTTAAGAAGCAAGCATTTAAATTAAAAAAAAATCGTTTGACAATCAGGTTCTATTATTCTAATTTTTTTTTTATAATTTTGATTTATAGTCGTTTAATTTAATTTTGTGAAATATACATCGTTTTTTTATTTTAACATATAAAAATGTCAACTAAAAAATTTAAATCAGATTATTTAAAATTAAAAAAATTAAAACTTTAATTGAATCACAAAAATGAACTATCAACAAATTTTTTAAAACAAATTAAAAAATTAAAAATATAAGTAATTGTTCGAACAAATTAATAATATAAATATTGATAAAAATAAAAATAAAAAGATCTCACTTAAAAATATAATAATTTTAATAATATATAATAATTTTAATAAAACTTTTATTATTTATTTTAAAAAAATTTTACTTTAAAATTTGCTTAAGGCCTTTATAAGTGTTGGGCCGTCCTTGCCAAAATGTATTTATTAATTATCGATGGAAGGGAGCTGTTTCACCTACAGAGATAAGCAAGTGAACTGGATCAAGAAGCAAAAAATGGGGGTTACAGAGAGCTTCTGAAGATAAGTATCTCATTCTCCATGATCAATCCCTCTTAATCCACCCATGGAAAAATGGTAGGGTATATATCATTGAATTTGTTTTAATCTGCGTCTTTTTGCTGAAAATTCCTGGTTAATAAGGGAGACAGACTTGACTTTTCTTTTTAGACGGGTAGTTGTAATAAGGGAGACAGACTTGACTTTTCTTTTTAGACGGGTAGTTGTATTGCCGAATTCTATCTTCCCTTCCAACACTTTTCTTTGACATGTAGAAGCTGCCGAAGAACCCTGCGTCAATATGTATTTTATTTAACAGTTTGTCACTTTAAGCACGTCTGGGTATCACGGTCTCACCTCTTACTAAAACTCAGCGAGGATATTAATAAATAATTGAAGTCTCTTTTGATGATGCCAAAACATAATTTCTCTTTGATTGACTCGATCTTTTTGTTGCGTAGGTGATAGGTTCTTCCAATTCCAAGCTCCAAAAAGAAAATTCGTTTTAAATTATTTTTTTCATCTAAGAAAATGAGCCTTAAGAAAATTTATCGTTAATTATTGCTTTTCAGACATTAAAAAGTCATCACACTAAATAATTCAAATGAGATTAGTCTTATATTTAAAATATGTAAGAATATTTCATGTGAGGATGCAAAACAAAATATCAGCCTTGAGAAAAGTTATTTTTAGTCAATGTCCAAGATGGGAGTCTCTCTAAACAGGGTACTTGTAGCACAAGAAATCCAATTTAAATCTCCGTTCGTAAGGGAATTGACTCAATTTAATTGAAACTAAAATTTCAATGTTCCAAGTCGTTTCTCCTCTGCACCAAACATAAGGAATAGTAATAGATCTTTCGTGTCAAGATTTTGGTTAGAAAAGTTGAGCTAAAGTATTGCTTTTAGCTACCAATTACTAGCTACTTCAGAATTCAACACACATTGATATTTTTTAAGTTCTTGAATGACTTGGGCATTTTCACATTGCCGTCCAAACCATTAATGTTATACTCAAAATTTTCTTGACTTCTTTAATTTATGAATTAATGAGATTTTGGGACAAATGGTAGCAGTGCCGCATTTGATGGAAACAAATTCTTGAAACAAGTCAATAAATAAAATTTCTACGTTATTGATTTAGTGCAATTAATCTGTAAAAAAACTCGATATTAACTCTGTATCTATGAAATTTACAGTAAATCAATAATAAGAATAAATTATTTCAATATTATCGATTATGGTTTCAGTGATATGATCATAATTTCTTTCTAACCTAACATTCACACATCACCTATTGTCTAAATGCTTGTATATTGACTACCTAAACATTGACTTGAACATGTTGTTGCTAAATTATGGGTGTTAAGGGGTGGCCTTCAAATGGCCATTGAGCATCAATCCTTTGTATTGCATGTTCAATTTGCTGCTTTTGTATTTAAAATGCCATAACATCATTAGAACAACAACCTAATATGAACACACAAACACTTTTAAATGACTGCAGGATATTGTTAGCAAACACTTCGCAAATTTCATATTTCTGGAAGTCAACAAAATTGCATTCTAACATGTACAATCAACACCGAAGAATCAGAATGACTTTTGTTTCCATTACTCACCGGCACCCGAGAGTGCTTTCACTGCCCCAGCTTGCAAGAAGCTAAATTTTGTACTTTGTATATGATCGTTTATCAAATTCTCTATTTATGACATAAACAAACTTTGAATGAAAATTTTAAAAAAAAATTGAAAATTGATTTTTTTTTTCATGTTTAGGCAATTGAAGAGTTCTTTCATTTTCTTGCCAAAAGCACTCTACTTTCTCGGTACAACAAATTGTAGCTAGTTATGCTTCTAAATGTCACCTCAGATTGCTTGGACATTGACACTACACAAGATAATATGATGTGGATGCTTCTAAATGTCAACCGAGATAGCTTGGACATGGACCCTACACAAGATGATACGATATGGACACAATGACACAACAAAAGTGTTTTGTCGTAAGACATATTTGACAAACACGACTTTTTTTTTAAGTGTCTGTGCATTATATTATCTCTACGACTTAAATCTATTGAGGAAATAGATAAGTTATTGAGGTTTCATTTGCCGAATATTTTTCAACATATTTACCCTTTTGCTCCCCTGAGCTTGTGGACACAAAACTGTACTCCCCAGATTGTTTATCTAATAAACTTGTGTTGTTTATAAAAAATGCCGGTTGCAAGGGCACTGGGAGAGAGAATGAGTGGTTGGTTGTTAAGTATAAGCATTACCGAAGACAAGGTTGGTCTATTAGCAGCTTTTTCTTGAACAGAGTAAGCCAATGGGAATGCATCTCTTTATTTCTTTTCTTGAACCATCGTTTACTTTGGGATCTACAATATCAAAGGCAATTCCTTTCCTCCAGCTTTTCCATGCGTGCAAGAGTGCTCAATGATAGAAAATATTAGTTTACAATTTCCACATCTATTTCATATGCACCAACATTAATGCCTAATTTTCTAAATGGTGTAAGAAGGAAGACATACAAAGCTTAGTAGATGCTCTATATTCTGCCCATTAAGAAAGCTACCATTCTTCTAGCCACTTACAATCTCTAAAATCAGAACACCAAAACTAAAGACATCTGACTTCACTAAAAACTGTCCATGCCTTGCACACTCTGCTGCCATATATCCCCTGCATGTCAATATGATTAAAAGTTACAATAGGCACCATGTGTGCTAGGCAGATGTTGATGCGGGGCTGAAAGGGGATTCTAGACATACTACTGACATCTTGACAAATAATGTTGAAATAATTTATCTTCATTGCCATTCTCACTTGATAAAAAGAAAATAGAAAGGAATTAGGTAGCATTATCATATATTGATACTTAAAAGGTTCCCACAATTTTATTTGTCTTGGCTTGAGTTTAATCCACAATAAACAATCTTTCCATACCAAAATATGATATCGACTTGGGGTTCATCTCTACATCTAAAAGAATGTTATTTGCTTTGAGATCATGATGAATAATTTGTTGAAGATCAACACCAGCCCATTATAAAGCCTAATCTATCTTTAAGCCCAAGACAATGGAAGCTTCTCAACAAGTGTAGAAGAAAATATTTTAAGGAGATATTTTTGAAGAAGTGTGTAGAATAATATAAAAAAAAGATATTTTTAAGAGAAGTGTATAGAATGAAGATTTTTTAGGAGAAGAGTGTAGAATGTGGTAATGATGTGTGGTTATGATTATTTCTTAATTTTATATTTGTGTGGTGTAGATTGCATGGTGAGGACTATAAATAGCCTCCCTTGCATTTGGATTAGGCATCATCCAAAAATACAAGTCTTTGTATTCTCAGTGAGAGTGTGGTGTCTTCAAAGTATGAGTTGTGAACTTTCCTTTAAGTGTTTGAATTATTTTTTAAATTGTGAGTGGTCTTTGAAAGTGTTATAGTGTCTTTTATTGTAGGTATAATACAAATAATTTGTTTACTTGTTTGGGTCCAACATTAGTAAATTTAGAGTTGTCTACTCTAAATTTTACTCAACAATTGGTATCAAAGCGGAACAGTCACGGATCGTTCTTGGTGGAGCTATCTTGAGTCATGAGAAGTTTGGTACTCTGCAAGTTTGTTAGTCAAGCTTGTTCGGTATAGTCGAAGTCTTGCCGGCACGATGGGTGACCTTCAAGTAGTTGGAAGAATCAAGAAGCTCAATAACAAAAACTACAACACGTGGGCAACGTGTATGGAGTCATACCTACAAGGTCAGGACCTTTGGGAGGTCATCGGTGGTGGTGAAGTTACACAACCGGTAGGAGAAGAGGCCTTGCGAAAGTGGAGAATCAAAGCATGTAAAGCAATGTTTGCTTTAAAGACCACAGTTGAAGAAGAAATGTTGGAGCATATTCGGGATGTCAAAACACCAAAGGAAGCATGGGACACCTTTGTTACACTCTTTTCAAAGAAGAATGATACAAGACTGCAACTTCTCGAGAATGAGCTACTATCAATGGCGCAACATGACATGAAGATCGCCCAGTGTTTTCACAAGGTAAAGTTGATATGCTGCAAAATTTCAGAGTTAGATCCAATAGCTTCTATTGGGGAAACCAGGATAAAGAGAATAATTATCCATCATTTAAGACCTGAATATCAAGCGTTCGTTCCTGCTGTACAAGGATGGCCGACACAACCATCGCTTGTTGAGTTTGAAAATTTGCTTGCAGGTCAAGAAGTTATGGCCAAACAAATGGGAGGTGTTTCGCTAAAGGGTGAAGAGGAAGCGCTCTACACTAATAAAAGCAAAGGCAGTTTCAAGCGATACACTGTAGGTGGATCTAAAAAGGATGGTGACAAGGTAAAATTTTACCAACGAAAGGGAGGCTCTCGGCCAGGGGGAGCTCCGAAAAATTGCGGTAATAGTATAAGGTTCGATGGTGAGTGTTACAACTGCGGGAAGATGGGCCACATGGCGAAAGATTGTTGGACCAAGAAAAAGCCTGTCGAAAGTAATACTGCTACTTCTAGTTCTAAAGAGAATAGCGAAGATGGTTGGGATTCCGAAGCATTATTTGCTATGGAGGAAGAAGAATTAGCTCTCACGGTAACAACACCAGAACAAATTGATTACAAAAATGATTGGATCATAGATTCGGGCTGCTCAAATCATATGACAGGAGATAAACAGAAGTTGCAAAACCTATATAAGTATAAAGGAGGCCGTGTAGTGGTGACAGCCGACAACTCAAGGTTACCGATATTCCACATCGATAAGACGATAGTTACACCTCGTTATAATTCTAACCAGATACTACTTCAAGATATTTATCATGTCCTAGGAATGAAGAAAAACTTGCTATTTGTGGCTCAATTGACATCATCAGGCCACTATGTCCTATTCTGTCCCCAATATGTGAAGGTGTATCATGACCTCAAAATCTCTGAAACACCTACAATAGAAGGGCGACGATTGGAATCAGTCTACGTAATGTCAGCAAAATCTGCATACGTAGATAAGATAAGAAAAAATGAGACAGCTGATCTATGGCACATGCAGTTAGGTCACGTTAGCTATTCCAAACTAAGTGTGATGATGAAGAAGTCGATACTTAAAGGGCTTCCTCAACTTGAAGTGCGAAGAGATACGGTATGTGCAGGATGCCATTATGGTAAAGCACACTAACTGCCATACGACGAATCAAAGTTTAAAGCGAAAGAATCGTTAGAGTTAGTTCACTTTGATGTGTTCGGACCAATTAAACAACAATTAATTGACAGTATGCGGTACATTGTGACGTTCATTGAAGACTTCTCAAGGTATGTGTGGGTTTTCTTTATGAAAGAAAAATCTGACACATTCTCAAAATTTAAAGACTTTAAAGAGTAAGCTGAAGGAGAAGTAAGAAAGAAGATTCATTGTCTACGCACAGACAACGGAGGAGAATATAGCTTAAGTGAGTTCTCTCAATATCTAAGGGATTGTCGAATATGTCATCAATACACATATGTCAACACGCCACAACAGAATGGTGTATTAGAGAGAAAGAACTGGCATCTTGCATAAATTTGTCGAAGCATGCTACATGAAAAGAATGTACCTGGAAGGTTCTAGGCTGAAGTAATGAGAACTGCAACCTTCGTGATCAATAGACTTCTTCAACCAAGGTTAGAATTTCTTTCACCCTTTGAGAAATTATGGAATACGAAACCTACAGTCAGCTACTTTCGAGTATTTGGTTGTGTATGTTATGTATTTGTTCCTGATCATTTATAGAGCAAGTTTGACAAGAAAGCTGTTAGATGTATCTTCGTAGGATACGACAGCCAGAGAAAAGGGTGGAAATATTGCGATCCAACGAGTGGAAGATGCTACACTTCACGAGATGTGGTGTTTAATGAAACATCTTCTTGGTGGTTCTCAGAGAAGGAGGTATTGCCAGATTCTAAAGAATTTGGAGACAAGCTACAACAAAGGATGGGGGAGCATACTATTCAGCTTCAATCAAGTTCAGATGAATTAAGAGATTTAAAAGACAATGAAGTTAAACAAATAGTGATGCAGAATCCTTGGCAGATAGGCATGTATCAGCAACAAATAGTTGATGTACTCTAACAAAATTAGACCTGAGATCTCGTGCCAAAGTCAAGAGATGTAAAACCCATATCTTGTAAGTGAGTTTACAAGATCAAGTGTCGTCTTGATGGGTCAATCGAGAGGTATAAGGCACGATTGATAGCTCGTGGTTTCTCTCAACAGTACGGACTAGACTATGATGAAACATTTAATCTAGTAACGAAACTCACAACTGTACGAGTTCTGCTTGCACTTGCAGCCAACAAAGACTAGAACTTGTGGCAAATGGATGTGAAGAATTCTTTTCTTTAAGGAGAGCTGGACCGGAAAATCTACATGATCCAACCAATGGATTTTCAGAATCAAGATCATCCTGAATATGTGTGTAAGTTACGGAAAGCAATTTACAAATTGAAACAAGCACCCAGGGCGTGGTATGGTAAGATTGCTAAATTTCTAACACAAAGTAGTTATTCAGTAACACCCGCAGATTCTAGCTTATTTGTCGAAGCCAATTAAGGAAAGCTAGCTATTGTGCTAATGTACATGGATGATTTAATTATAACCGGCAATGATGAGGAAGAAATTCTCCAGACAAAAGAGAATTTATCAGTCCGTTTTCAGATGAAGGAACTTGGACAACTCAAACACTTCTTTGGTCTAGAGGTTGATCGCACACAAGAAGGAATATTTATGTGTCAGCAAAAATATTCCAAAGATTTGTTGAATAGGTTCGGAATGCTAGAATGCAAGCCGATTTCAATGCCAATGGAACCAAATGCCAAAATGTGTGCACATGAAGGAAAAGACATGGAAGATGCTATAATGTATCAAAAATTGGTAGGCAGTCTGATCTATTTAACATTGACTTGACCTACATTTCTTATGCAGTAAGTATGATGAGTCAGTACATGCAAAACCCAAAGAAGTATCATTTAGAAGCAGTTCGATGAATACTGAGATATGTGAAGAGTACAATTGACTATGGTCTTTTGTACAAGAAAGAGGGAGAATGTAAGTTAGTTGGTTACTGTGATGTTAACTATGCAGGAGATCAACAACTGGATATGTGTTCAAGTTTGGTTTTAGAACAATTTCTTGGTGCAGCAAGAGAGAGCCGACTATGTCATTATCAACCACTGAAGCTGAGTATCAAACAGCAGCAATGGCAGCTCAAGAGAGTACATGGTTGATACAGCTAATGAAAAATCTACATCAACCAGTAGATTATGCAGTGCCGTTATATTGTGACAACCAGTCGGCAATTCGTTTGGCTGAGAATCTAGTCTTTCATGCAAGAACTAAGCATGTTGAAGTGCACTATCATTTTATTAGAGAAAAGGTTATGCAAGAAGAAATTGAGATGAGGCAAATCAAAATAGATGATCAAGTTGCAGACTTGTTCACAAAAGGTTTGAGTACTGGCAAGTTCGAAATGTTTCGCTATCAGCTTGGCACAGTAAACAAAATGAGAGCTGGTGTTGAGGGGGAGTGTTGAAGATCAACACCAGCCCATTATAAAGCCCAATCTATCTTTAAGCCCAAGACAATAGAAGCTTCTCAACAAGTGTATAAGAAAATATTTTAAGGAGATATTTTTGGAAAAATGTATAGAATAATATAGAAAGAAGATATTTTTAGGAGAAGTGTGTAGAATGTGGTAATGATGTGTGGTTAACATTATTTCTTAATTTTATTTTTGTGTGGTGTAGATTGCATGGTGAGGACTATAAATAGTCTCCCTTACATTTGGATTAGGCATCATCCAAAAATATAAGTCTTTGTATTCTTAGTGAGAGTGTGGTGTCTTTAAAGTGTGGGTTGTGAGCTTTTCTTTGAGTGTTTGAATTATTCTTCAAATTGTGAGTGGTTTTTGAAAGTGTTATAGTGTCTTTTATTGTGGGTATAATACAAGTAATTTGTTTACTTGTTTGGGTCCAACATTAGTAAATTTGGAGTTGTCTACTCTAAATTTTACTTAACATAATCCACTGTTGAGATTCCTTATGAAGGTAAAGAAGACCTTGAGCAATTCCTTTTATACTTTTGTAACGCATTTTCCATCCCAAATGTGCACCTCTAGTAGGATCTACATCCTCAAATCAAAATATTATCATCCAAAGTAGCAGCAAAATTCATGAGTTATAGATTTTCTGTTTAAAGCATAAGCTCATATGCACCAAATATGAGTATAGTCAAGACTTTTATTGGGAAGAAACTCATAGAGAAGTAACCTTTATTTTAATACCAAGCAGAAACCAAGGAGCCTAACTAAATTTCGGTGTTGAAGCTTTGCCACTATTAGCACTTCATTCTTAAATTCAATGTCTCCTTGCCCAGAATCCCTGAACAACCTTTTCACTGCAACTTTTTGTCCATTGGAGAGTCTACCCTGAACTTGGCCAATGACCAGGATACGTCAAGATTTGACATTAAAGGTGATATGTATCGACCAATGCGATAGCGTTATATTTACCTTTTAAACAGATCCAAATCCACCTTGTCCAAGCTTATTTGAATTAGAAAATTTATTTGCAGTGACTTTGATGGTGTCAAAGTCAAACTATATTGAATCAGTAGCTATATTTTCATTTTCAGCTAGAGGTTCACCTAAGAAAAAAAAAGTTTAAGCAAGTGATTTAATTTCTCAAAAGATTTGAAATAATTTTCTCAATCTTGGACTTTGAAAAATAAAGGCAATTGATTTATTGAAATTAATTTATAGAGTAAACTAACAATTTGCTTTCTAAATTTATTACTTAACTTTAATTTTCATATTTTTTAGTACATAAGTTAATTTTTAAAAATATCAATTTTGTTGTATATTAATCTATTTAGAGTTTAATATTTTTTAAAAAATTAAAAAAATAACTAATTTATGACGAATTAATAATTTCACATATTAATTTGTATATTAAAAAATATTTAGAGATTAACATTAAATAGTTCTACTAATTCAAGAACCTAATAGTATACTCCAATTTATATGATCTTTTTTGTTATTTTGCATAACTGGATACTATGTAGAATTTTATGCCCCCCTGTAGGTCTGATTTGATTAATAAAAAATAAAGCTCCCCAACAAACCAACATGTGCACTTACTTTTCTGATGTTTTCTTGGCTTCCTCCACCTTACATAGATCCAAATAATGTTAAGCAGCACAACAAAGGCAACAGTAGGCACAACTATGGCGACGATCACTGTTTTTGATTACTTCTTTCCTGGAAAAAAGAAAACCAAAATTCCTGCTCATTAAGAAAGAATAGGCTTCCATGATCATTAATAACCAAAGGAGTTAGTCGATTTAGTATGGTTGAGGGATGTCATCTTCTCTCATCTTGATTTCGATTCTTCTTAAGAGCGCCTTATAAGCAAAATTTCGAATAAACCAAGTGGCTGTGTCGGAGTGTGCTTTTAAGATGGCCGAATAGACAAGAAAACCCGTGACGGTAATTGAAAAACAGTAAGAATTAATTGAAGGTCTGATAAACAATGAAACTTACATTCTGAGGACGTTGTAATATTGGTGAATGGAGAAGGAGATGCAGGAGGAGAAGGAACTGGTAGTAATAATGATGGTATTGTTAAACCAGCAGTGGCTTGGGAGAAGCTATAGTTCTCATATCTAAAATTACAGCTTGGTTTAATAACCTCTACCCCCTGGTCTTCCATTACAATAATTTGAGATATCTGAGATAACCCCAGGCAGGAACTTGTTGCATTCGGACTCTCCCAAATCCGGTGTGTGCTGAACTAGAGCATATATGGTTTGAAAGCTTGGTCCTGCTTCATTTCCCACAGCATACTTACGACAAGAATCACCAGATGCTGCTAAGCCACTTAGATTCCCAAGCAAGCCCCTAACAACTTTCCCGTAAAGATCCCAGTCTGTTGCATTGTACATATTCCTTATGTAGATCGAAACATTAAGCTTTTGCTGCAAACCAGATATTAAGTTGTCTGTGTAGTGTAACATTCGTTCATCGTACCCACCAATTGCGTGGTTCTGATATGGACAACTTAGTGGGAGGGTTCTAGTTTTATTGAGGCAGCTTCGGCAATCTTCTGGGTTAACATCTCCTCTGCAAAGCCCAACTGCGTACACTATGTCCGGGTTCTTTCCATAAGAGAGATTGTAGAAGCCATAGTCAATTTTTGTGTTGGAAGTTAGATTTGATAGAAGCGTATTGAGTTTGGTCTGGTAGGTGCTATTTGCGGTGTAGTTACCAACGCCATCCAAACATTTCGTGTATGGCGTGTCTGTTTGGCTGGTGGTTTCAGATATGAGAATGACAAGGAGACAGAGAAATGAAAGCAGTCTTGAAGAAGCCTTAGCTATTGATAGCAATCTTTTCAATCCACATTTCTGTAAATAGCTATTGCATCGTCAGTGTGGGTCCGTAGGGGTGTTCATAACCCGCTCACCCATTTGAACCCGCTCGAATGCGCTCAAAAATATTTATTTCGGGTTGATTAAATCGGGTTGATGGGTTCAATCGGATAAAAATTTTAAAAATTCGGATTAATCGGTTCGAATTGGATTCAAGAGATTTTAACCCGATATAACCCGATCCGACCAATATATTAACTTTAGTGAGCCTTTTTCACACGAAGACGCTGTGGCTTAGTGGTAAGCATTTCGAGTTTTCATTGCAAGTTTCGCAGGCTCGAATCTCACCGCTGGATCTAACTTAATTTTTTTTTTAAGTGAAACGACGTCGTTTGATTTGGAGTATATAATTACATTTACCTTCGAAAAACCCTAGTCCTTCTTTCTCTAGTTCTCTGCGTCTTAAAGACCTTTGGCCTCCTTGCCTTCTTAGCTCCTCAAACCTTAATGGCCTCCTCACCTCCTCAATCTTATGGGCTCATCGTAAATATCAGTGTCGTGGCCTCCCTTTCCATCTCCGACCTCTGTTCGCCTCTTCAATTCTCCTCACAAACTGTCAAGCCTCAATCTCTCTCGCCTTTTGTCAGCACCTCCGAAGAAATCATCTTCGTCCTTGCGCTTGACAAAGTTAGCTCTCGTTAGCCATGGCCGTGAATCACCGAATCTGGTTTGTTGCTTTGTTTATTCTTGTTAGTTTTCTATTTTCACATTGTGTATTAGATTTATATTACCTTGGAAGTTGGAGGCTGATTGTGGCTTATTGTTAAATGCTGATATTTTATTGTTCATCTGTTGGGTGTTGAAAATTTGAAATTTGATTTTAGTATTTCGTCAATTTTTTTTCCCTTTTCTGGTTCCCCTTTCTTCTTTGTGCAACAACGAAAGTTTTATTTTTGTTTCAGGTGATCCACGTAACCCGTCCAAAATATGTGAAAACCGACCAAACTTGGAATGTTCGGTTTACTAAAATTTGATGTCAAGTTCGATTTACGTTTTGTCTAACCCGACTTGTGGTTGGTTGGATTGCATTTTCATCACAATCGCCTGAACCCGACCGCTGCACACCCCTATGGGTCCGGCACCTGACTTGACTTCCAGGTAGAATTGTCTTGATCTCGGACGTCTTAAGTACGCAAATTTTCAATATTAAATTACAGTTTCTTCGTCAACCAGTGCCGTTGGGACAAATTTTCAACTAAAGTTACGTCATGCTGCAGTTGATGATATCAAAGACTTTTCTCAACTATTGAACGTATATTTTGTTTTTGTTTTTTGAAAACTTCTTTTGAGATGTGTTTTAAAAAAACAAAAAAAAACTTATTTGAATGATATTTACAATATTACCATTAATAACTTTTATTTTTACAACGTAACCTTGCCACTAGTTATTTAAAAAATAATACCAAAAACAAAAACATGTAGAAGTTGTTTTTTTATTTTAAAAATAAATAATTTCAAGAACTTATTTATAAAAAACGGAAAATAAATTCTTAAATAAATTTTTTTTTTTAAAAAGCTATTTTTAAAAATATTGGTTGGTAAGAATATTTTCAAATTGATTAGAGTTGGTGCTTTAGCCCAGGCCATTATATTTTTTTAATTTAATCTGTAAATAATAATTTTTCTCATTCTTATTCTAGTAATAGCATTTTAGCAATTTAGTTTCGAAATTTTTCTGACATATAGACTTACTTTTAGAAAAATATTGACGTATATTTTGTTAGTGCATTTTCATCAACTCGCTCTTCAGTCGGGGCCACTTTGCATCATTCTCACTTGTAAAGAGTGTGGCAAGGGATAGTAGTAACGGAGTGAAGGAGAAATCAGCGATTTTGCCGGGGAGTGATGCGGATGGAGATTATAATCTGTCTAACTCTTCGTGTTTCCCCCCTTGGAAGATCAACCGAAGGAAATGATTATAGTCTGAGCTTCGACTTTGTGCTCTGGTGTTTGTTGCTATGTTCTCTAGCGTTTTCTTTTTTTTCATTTTCCCTTTGTCTGTGTTTTTTATGATGAAGCTTATCATTTGGAACTATAGAGGAGCTGCAAGTAAGGCTTCGGCTGCGCTTTTAGAGATATGATTCGAACCCATAAACCTGACTTTGTCTTCCTCCTTGAACCTGGACTCTCGTGCCCGTAATACTATCAAAAAGCTTGGGTTTCTTTATTCTCGTGCGGTTGAGTCTCAAGGCTTCTTAGATAGGATTTGGTTTATGTGGAACAATGATGGTATAAGGGTGGAGATTGTTGAGTCTTATAGGCAGTTCTTACATGTTCGTTTAAATAATCACTAGGATCCGATCTGGGATTTCATTTTTGTTTATTTTAGCCCAAGGGTTAATGAGGGGTCTCACCTTAAAATGGTTGTCGAGCTAGCACTGTCCCTCTTCTCCTTGCCATGGGAGAAAAAAAGGCGGTGCCTCCCAGGACGTCAACCGCTGTATGGCTTTCATGGACTAGATCAATAACAGTCTTCTAATTGACCTGGGTGCTTTAGGGTCCAGATTCACTTGGAAGGGTCTGAAGTGGCAAGGCTATGAGAGGATTTTCAAGAGGCTTGGTGGGGCTTTGGTGTCGGTTAGTTGGCAAGCCATGTTCCCGAATGCAAATGTCTGAGTCTCAATGTTGGGACTTCGGAGGACTCAAACAGGCAATTAATGGGGCAAAATAATAAGGAGAAAAATAATACACAAAAGAATTAACGTGGTTCGACTTATAGCCTACATCCACGAATAAAACGACCAACAAACTTCACTAATAAATCAAATGGAGAATACAAAAGTGATTTTACTACACTCCCAAATACACTCACATCTCAAATAAACCCAAATATATCTCAATGATGTATTTCTCACTAGTGTATCACTCTACACAAATTGGTACCCAAATACACCAAATAATACCAATGGTATATTACTACTAAATGATACAACAAAAGTTCACCCAAGCTTTAAGAGACAAATGCCTCAAAGCTTGAGTGATGTTGTATGTTTCGTTTCCTCTCTGCCTATTTATAGGCAAAGGATGATGAAGGAGGTGCCTAATTTCCTTCTGCGTACAGCTTCTACGTCCTTATGCCAATTTCTCCATTTCAGCAGCCGCAATTGCTGACTTTCATTCCTTCAGCAATTCTATTACATTCTTGCATCTTCTTGCTCTTTGTCAAGATGTGGGGTGTGGTGTGTTCAATAATTTTGGCTGCATTAATTTCCTTCTTGCTTCTATAAGTCATGGTGTGGGCCCTCTATGTGGAGGGACCCACCCCAATTACTTACACTCAACTCGAACTCACTAAGACCACCACCCCCTTCTAATGCCCTCACTCATAATGGTCACCAATGCCCTTTTCGTTTCAAGACTTGTTGGAAAAGACATAGTGACTTTAGCGAGTTTTTCAAAAGCCATTGGCAGAATGAAAAGCAAACCCATAAGATGCTTCAAGATATTATATTCCAACTTTGATTCATTGGAATGAGGAAACTTTTGGCCACATTATAGAAAAGAAAAGAATGCTGTAGAGGAGATAAGATGGCATACAAAAAGCTTACAGTAGAGGAGCTAACCTTCATTTACAGAAGCTAAAACAGGAGCTTCAAATGAGCGTTGATGACGTTCTTCATCGAGAGGAATTGCTTTGGTTTCAGAAATCAAGAAATCAAGAACCTAATGGTTGGAAGAAGGTGATAGAAATACTAGGTTCTGTCACACTAAAGCTATTATCAGAAGGTGGCCTAGCAAAATAACCATGCTTCGCAACGCGGATGGGAATTGGGAAGACAATATGTGTTAGAGTGTGATCATTCTGTAAAGTAGTTAACAGACATAAGGTGGTTAGTAGTTTCTGTTATTAGTCATTTGCTTCTATTAACCGTTTAGCCTCTCTCTTAGTATGAGCTACTTATAAATAGTAGCCTCAATGCCTTCTTCATGAATTAACTTTTCAATGCAATATCTTCTCCAAAACTCCTTACTACCTTCACTCTGAATTCTTATATGGTATCAGAGCAAGCAAACTCCATTAATGGAGCACGATCAAAATCTCTCTTCATCTCCCTCATATTTGGTCTTCAACCAGAAAAAAAATTACCACATTCAATAATTCCATCTCTCTGAAACTTGATGACTCGAATTTTCTTCTCTGGAAACAAGTGTGGGCATTAATCAAAGGGTTGCAATTGGTTCATTTCTTTGAAGGACCCCAGTCCATTCTAGCAAGATTCAAGAATACTGAAGATGCAGAATGTGGAAAGGTTAATGATGAATTTGTAGAATGGGAGCTGCAGGACTAGCTATTGCTCTCATGGCTTCTTTCTTCCATGTCCATCAATATGCAGACACGAGTAGTCGTTTGTGAGCATTCTTATGAGGTATGGGAATGAATCCTCACTTTCTTTAAGTCACAGACCCGAGCTAGAGCTGTACATCTACAGTTACGCGCAGTCAAGAAAGACGATTTATCAATGAAAGATTATCTATTAAGAATAAAAAGTGCCGTGGACTCTTGAAGCAGTAGGTTGTTTCATCACTGTAAACGATTATCTTGAGTATATTATTGGAGGCCTCACAGATTAGTAAAATTGAGTCTTTGTTACTTGATCGAGAGGCAAGAATAAAAAAGCACACAAACACAAAAGTAGGTAACAATATTTCTCCAAACTTTACTCAACAAAGTACAACCCAAGGTAGAGGCATTGGCTTAAGCACTAGTGGTGGCATATGTAACATCCCTAATTTTGTTTCATGAATTAATAAAAATACAAAAGTATTCAAAGTAACATATCTAATTTCATTTTTTTAAGGTACATAAATATTTAATTAAGGAGATAAAATTTATTAGACAATTTTTAGATATTTAAAGAAATATAATCTTTAGAAATTCTTCATCTTACATGTATACATAGAAATGTTCTAACATTAATGGAATAGATAAAGAGAGAAAATTTAAGAGGAAAAATTAGAAATAATATACTAAAAAAAGGTGAAATTCTTGGAAAAGGAAGATAAATTTTTGAAAACAAGTAAAAGTCTTAAAATTTTTAAAAAAACATTGGATTAGGGTAATTTTTCCTAATTTAAGAACTACAGTTACTAAGTTTTACATATTCACCCATACATTGGGCTTTCACCTATGGACACTTCATATAGATTTTTTTCACTTCACATAAGTTTCTAACAAGTTCATTGGATAACCTAAACAAAAAATAAAACATAGACTTGGATTAGGATATAGAAATTGGACCGATAGCCCAAAAATTATGAAAATGTGTTCAAACTCTCTAAGAAAGGTAGAATTTCATCCAAAGCAAAGGAAATAGGTAGGAATAAGCCCAAATCTAAGAGAAAAAATAAATTAAATTAATTTATGTGATAATATAATAAAGATTAGGTTACATGGCTTTAAGACAAAAATTTAACAAGTGGTATGATAATACAAGGCTTTAGGACAAAACATCTATATCCTACACTCATCATTTTAGCAAGTGGTATGATAATACAAGGTTTTAAGGACAAAACATCTATATCCTACACTCATAATTTTAGCAAGTGGTATAATAATACATGACATTAGGACAAAACATTCCTATCCCACACAAATAATTTCAACCAAATAATGGAGATTCAAGGGTTAGAAATTTGTCACCTCAAAAGGCAAACCTATCATAATTGATTAAGACAAAAGAAAAAGGAAATGAATCCCTAAATCAAAGGGACCTTGTCCATTATCTTAAGAACATATTATCATAATTTTAAAAATACAAATCTCCTTTTTCTATGCATATCTTGACTAAGGAAGAGGAAGACAAGAACATGAGTTGTTTGTTTTTCCAAAAGTTCAACCAAGTGTATCATAATCGTGATAAGGTAGACCCATGATCATGAAAGGTGAATTCTTTGGTGGTCTATTTAAGCAAAACCCACCCCTATAACATTAGAATTTTCGTCCAAGTTAGGGAGAGGAAAAATAGAAGCAAGGTAGAGTGAGGAAAGGTGAGGAAGAAAGGAAAAAAGAGGAAGGAGAAGTCTAGAGGACTAAGTGCTCAAGGTAAGTTTAACAATATTTCTTTTTGAAGAAAAAATTTGAAAATTGTAATATTTATATGAGATTTTGATCTTAGAACTTTGATGATTGGTCATGGATGTTGCTATATCATGTTACATATTATGTATGTTTGAATACTTAGGCTGGTGTAGATAGTTCTGCATAGGTATGGCTATGGGTGGAAAAATTGTAAGCTTCTGTTTTTAAAATTTTGGGATGAATCGGTAAGGAATTAAAACAAATGGTTAACATGAAAAATGTAGATCTATGTCTCACGAATTTTTAGCCACTGAAATCACTTAATTTGAAATCCATATGAGGTATATATGGTTCAATTAGTAAGTAGTCTTCAAAAATTGGTTAATCAGGGAAGATTATTTTAGGACAGCTTTTGTGTTTTACTTTTTTGGAACATTATTTAGGGAATTAAAATAAATGGTTAACATAATAATTATAGATATATGTGTAATGGATTTTTAGCTACTGAAATCACTCAATTTGGAGTCCATATGAGGTAGATATAGTCTGATTAGTAAGTAGTCGTCAAAAAATGGTTAATCAGGGAAGAATATGTTAGAATAACTTCTGTGTTTTAATTTCTGGGAACCTTTTGTAGGGAAATAAAATAAATGGTTAACATAAGAATTATAGATATATGTTTCACGGATTTTTAGCCATTGAAATCACTCAATTTGGAGTTCGTATGAGGCAGATATGGTCTGATTAGTATGCAGCAGTCAGAAATTGATTAATCAGGGAAGAATATTTTAGGATAGCTTCTATGTTTTAATTTCTGGGAACATTCTGTAGGGAATTAAAATAAATTATTAACATAAATTTTATTTCTATATGTGTCACGGATATTTAGCCACTAGAATCACTTAATTTAAAATTTTTATGAGGGAGATATGGACATATTAGTAGGTAGAGTTATAACCTACCCGAGAAGAAATAACCTGTACTTTGAGGGAGTAATATCACCATGATATCTTAATATTTTGTTCAACTGTTCAACATAATAGTTTTAGATAATTGTTTTATCTTTAAATTGACACCAAGATTACCTACATCGAAGTTATATTGAGGGATTTATGCTCTTATTAGTAAGAGAAGGTTAGATAAGATGAAAACCTGTATCAAGAAAATAAAGAAATAAAATTAATATTTCAAAAAAAAAAAAGAATCTTATAAATAAAAATAATAAATGACTAGTATATGCCATAGCCATTGCCAATGTATAAATTTCTTACCATCTTAAGTGTGAAATTTTGACATGGAAATATTTTATAAAGAGATATTGAAATGGTTATGTTCATGGCATGATTACCAATAATGTTTTGGCTATTATTGTGAAAAGAAAAGAAATAAGTACGGTCACATGAAAAATTCGTGTGGTGCACCAGTAGGGGACGCCTTACCAACGGTTATGATCATGTTAATGAGAAAAGAAAGAGAAAGTGGGCCATGTCGAACGGAGCGAGAAAAGTCTGTACCTGAGAGTAGAAAATACTCACCTTAACCGAGGTAACTTGATATGAGAATAAATTGATAGTCATCATATGATATTCTGAAAATAGTTAATCCTATCATATATGTCATTACTGTACAATTCTCATTTGCATAGATATAGTGCATTCATGTGACCAACGATATTTGCTGTAGTTTATACAGATGAACATGACGTGATGAGCCTTATTGATAATGATTTATTGTTGAACTTACTGTGATTTAATTCTCACTATATTTCCATGTTATGTTTAGAAGAATAATTATGCATATTTTCTCTATTGCACTGGCTTTTAGCATATGTTGGATCGAGTTACTCTATTTTGAACTGATCCCAGTAATATATATGGTGTCTATGGTCAAGTTGACTAAGATCCCGGTGAAGGTGCAACCACCCACACTCGTATCGCCGGAACTGGTCAACAGGGATGAATAAGATGTAATTATATATGTGTTATACTTTTGTACAGATGTTATTGATTAATGATATGTATGTAAACTCTGTATTGTATAAATTAAATAAATGTTATTTTGAGTTAAGTTGTAACGAGGTAATAACTTCTTGGTATTTAAACAAAAAAAATTGTTACTTAAATGGAGTTGTTACATAATTGGTACCAGAGCAGGTCGATCCTAGATGGCCAGTGGGTGGATGGTTATCTGAATCGATCTTATAGTGTCTTGAGTATGTTGTGGTTGTGCTGTGTAGGGGATCAGTAATTTCATATAGATAAGAAATTACTAGTGTTTCCTATCTACATGCTGAGTTGGTGTTATGACTGCTGTTAAATATTTTTGAACTAACTATTAGGCTTGATCACCTCAATAGTAGCATAACTAATGGCTTGATCACTTCAATAGTAGCATAACTTTGTTTTTGCCACATTAGGAAATGGCACCACCAAGGAGGAATCTGGCAAACAATGCAGAGGAAACCCTGCACAACCTGGCCACGACAATTCGAGACGAAGTCATGACTACTAACCAAATTCTACAATACCTCTAGAATGCTAATAACTTGAATGGTGTGAATGGTGCTAACAATCGGATGGCTGGAAATGATAACGGTATATCCGAGTTCTTGAGGACTAGGCCACCTTATTTTCAAGGCGGCTTTGACCCGATCGTAGTTGAAAGATGGATAAAGGAGTTAGAGAAAATCTTTGAAGTGATGGGCTGTACGGAGAAGCAGCAAGTAATCTTCGCTGTATATATGCTAAAAGATGAAGCAAAATACTGGTGGCGTGGAGCTAGAGAACTTTTAGCTCACAAAGGAAGGAATATCACTTGACAAGTGTTCAAAGACATCTTTTTGGAAAAGTACTTTCCAAGTACTGTGCGGGCGGAGAAAGAGATCAAATTTCTCCAACTCAGACAGGGTAGCATGACCATAGACCAATACATCGCGAAGTTCGAGGAGTTGTCTAAGTTCTCCTTTTATCTGTGATTTAACCTCGATGAAGCATGGAAGGCTGTTAAGTTCGAAGTGGGACTGAACCCAGACATAAAGAATGCTATTGTAGCTATGGAGATTAGGGAGTTTGTACCTCTGATCAATAAATGCAGACTCTTGGAGAAAAGTTTAAAGGCAGTGGAGGACAAAAAGCAAAGGCGAAACTTATGGAAAAGGAAGAAAAAATTTTCTAACCCTAGCAAGAACGTGAGAAGAAGTGGATATGGAGCTAGTAAGAGGCCATTGACTGCAGATCCCAGACCTTTCCAACAAGACCTCGCCCCAGTCAAGTGCGCTAAGTGCGGGCGCATGCATGGTAATCGACCATGATACATGGGACAAGATGTCTGCTTCAACTATAGACAGAAGGGTCATTTACTGAGAAACTGTCCATAGAATGTGGGGAAGTAGTCGGAACAGAGGCCTCAGGTGAAAGGAAAGGTTTTTACCCTAAGCGGCCAAGAGGCAGCTCAATCTTCTGAAATGATTCAAGGTACATGATATATCTATGGATTTTCTCTTATGGTGTTGTTTGAATTTGGTGCTAGTCATTCATTTATATCAGAAGAATGTATTAGGGAGTTTCAGTATCTTATTGTTGAAACCCCCTATGAGCTATCTATAGTAACTCTCACTGGGGAAAGGGTCTTAACTTTCTCTGTATGTAAGGACTGTCAAGTCACTATCCAGGAGAAAACTTTTTCTGTAGACCTTGTCTGTCTACCTTTAAAAGGTATTGATGTCATTCTAGGGTTAGACTGGATGACTAAAAATTGGGTCTTGTTGAATTTTTGTAACAAGACCGTTGAATTTCTACCTCCTACTTCGAAAGAGGAGGTGCAGTTATTGATGCTTAATACCAATCAAGTTAATAGGGAGTTAAAGAATGGAGTACTTGGATACATTCTCTTGTATTTATCAAACCTAGAAGTCGAATCGAAGCTTGATGAAATCCCAATAGCCAAAGAGTTTTCTAAAGTATTTCCATCAGATATTCCAGGCTTACCTCCCAAGAGAGAGATAGAGTTTTCTATTGATCTCCCACCTGGGACAGGGCCTATCTCTATTGCACCATATAAAATGGCCTCGAAGGAACTACAGGAACTCAAGAAACAGTTGGAGGAACTATTAGACAAACAATTCATTAGACCAAGTGTATCACCTTGGGGAGTTCCTGTATTGTTTGTTAAGAAGAAAGACAGGAGCTTGAGACTATGCATAAATTATAGACAGCTGAATAAGGTGACTATAAAAAATAAGTATCTTTTCCTTAGGATAGATGACTTATTGGATCAACTGAAGGAAGCCTCAATCTTTTCTAAAATTGACTTGAGGTCGGAATACCATCAGATTAGGATCAAGGAGGAGACGTACCAAAAACTGCCTTCAGGACTTGGTACATGCACTATGAGTTTCTCGTAAAGCCCTTCGGGTTGACGAATGTACCTGTAATTTTCATGGATTACATGAATCGCATTTTTGGACCCTACCTAGATCAATTTGTTGTAGTGTTCATTGATGACATCTTGATATATTCTAAGAGTGAGAAAGAACATGAATAACATCTCTGAATCGTGTTGCAAGTGCTGAAAGAGAAAAAGTTATATGCCAAATTGGAGAAGTGTGAATTTTGGCTATCAGAGGTGAAGTTTCTCGGACATGTCATCTCTAATAGAGGGGTAGCCATAGATCCTAGCAAGACAAAAGCAGTGATTCAGTGGGAGAGACCAAAGATGGTTACAGAAGTCAGAAATTTCATGGGTTTGGCAGGATACTATAGGAGGTTTATACAAAACTTCTCTCATATAGCCTTGCCATTGACAAAATTGACCAGGAAAGGGAAGTCCTTTCAAATGGACTGATCAATGTGAAGCTAGTTTTCAGGAGCTTAAGGCAAGACTGACCACTCCTCCTGTTTTAATTATTCCAGACCCTACAGGACATTTTGAAGTGTATAGTGATGCTTCGAAGAAAGGGCTAAAGTGTGTGCTTATGCAAGATAAGAGAGTAGTTGCTTACGCCTCTAGGCAACTAAGACTACACGAAGGAAACTATCCAACCCATGATCTTGAATTGGCGACGGCGGTGTTTGCCTTAAAGATTTGGCGACACTATTTGCATGGGGCAACATTTAAAGTATACTGTGATCATAAGAGTCTTAAGTACCTTTTTTATCAGAAGGAGTTAAATATGAGGCAATGAAGGTGGGTAGAATTTCTCAATGACTACAAGTTTAAGATAAAGTATCATCCAGGAAAGACGAATGTTGTAGCTGATGCCTTGAGTCGAAAATCTCTACACATAGGTTAGATGATGGTGTATGAGATGCAGATGCTAGAGGAGTTTTGAAATCTGAAGCTGTCCACTACCCTTACACCAAATAAGCTAATCATCAATGGGTTGAGTATAGAGTGTGATCTTAGAACCCAGATTAAAGAGGCCCAAGCTCACGATCAATACTTACAAGATCACAAATATCAAGATAATTTTTCTGTCTAAAAAACTGGAGCAATCATGTATCAGGGAAGGATTTGTGTCCCTCAAGAACGAGAGTTGAGGACCAAGATCTTGAAGGAGGCACATCAAAGTAAATACTCCTGGATCCACTAAAATGTACCAGGACTTAAAGATGATGTATTGGTGGCCAGGGATGAAAAAGGACATTGCTGAGTTCGTGGCGAAATGTTTAATTTGTCAAAAAGTGAAAGTGGAACATCAAAAGGCAGCAGGATTTCTACAAACTCTTAAGATTCTTGAATGGAAATGAGACAATATTTCGATGGACTTTGTTGTGGGTTTACCTAAAACTTCAGTTAGACATGACTCTATTTGGGTAATAGTTAACAAATTAACCAAATTTGCTCACTTTCTGCCTATAAAGATTAACTATTCACTGGACAAATTGGCCCAGTTGTACGTTCAAGAAATAGTTAGACTACATGAGATTCCCTTAAATATCATTTCAGATAGAGATCTGAGGTTCACGTTAAGGTTTTGGAAGGCGTTGCAGGAAGCTTTTGGTACTCAGTTGTGGTTTAGTATTGCCTACCATCTTCAGACTGACGGATAGACATAACGGACCATTCAAACCCTAGAAGATATGTTGAGGGCCTGTGTGATAGAGTAAGATAAAGGATGGGATAAGTACCTACCTTTAGTAGAGTTTGCTTATAATAATAGCTATCACTCTAGTATTAAGATGGCCCCCTATGAAGCTTTATACGGTAGAAAGTGTCGATTTTCACTATGTTGGTTTGAGGTAGGAGAAAAGAACTTGTTGGGTCCTAATCTAGTTCAACAAACCACTGAACAAATCAGGATTATACGAAACAAAATGCTCACAGCTCAGAGTCGGCAAAAGAGTTACTATGATAAGAGACATAGGCCTCTAGAGTTTAAGGCATTTGTTTTAGTTCCTTCCCGATTCTTCCCAAAATTTTAAAAACAGAAGCTTAAAATTTTGTCACGCATAATCATACCTATGCAGAACTATCTATGCCAGCCTAAGTATTTAAACATACATAATATGTAACATGATATAGCAACATCCATGACCAATCATCAAAGTTCTAAGATCAAAATATCATATAAATATTATAAGTTTCAAATCTTTTCTTCAAAAAGAAATATTGTTAAACTTACTTTGAGCACTTAGTCCCCTAGACTTCTCCTTCCTCTTTCTTCCTTTCTTCCTCTCCTTTCCTCACTCTACCTTACTTTTATTTTTCTTCTCCCTCACTTGGACAAAAATTATAATGTTATAGGGGTGGATTTTACTTAAATAGACCACCAAATAATTCACCTTTCATGATCATGGGCCTACCTTATCACAATTAGGATACACTTGGTTGAATTTTTGGAAAAACAAACAACTCATGTTCTTGTCTTCCTCTTCCTTAGTCAAGATATGCATAAGAAAAGGAGATTTGTATTTTTAATGTAGATCTATGTCTCACAGATTTTTAGCCACTGAAATCACTCAATTTGGAGTCCATATGAGGTAGATATGGTCCGATTAGTAAGTAGTTGTCAGAAATTGGTTAATCAAGGAAGAATATTTTAGGATAGCTTCTGTGTTTTAATTTATGGGAACATTTTTTAGGGAATTAAAATAAATGGTTAATGTAAGAATTATAGATATGTGTCACAGATTTTTAGCCACTGAAATTACTCAATTTGGAGTCCATATGAGATAGATATGGTCCGATTAGTAAGTAGTCTTCAGAAATTGGTTAATCAAGGAAGAATATGTTAGGATAATTTCTGTGTTTTAATTTTTAGGAACATTCTGTAGGGAATTAAAATAAATGGTTAACATAAGAATTATATATATATGTGTCACGGATTTTTAGCCATTGGAATCACTCAATTTGGAGTCCATATAAGGCAGTTATGGTCTGATTAGTATACAGTAGTCAGAAATTAGTTAATCAGGGAAGAATATTTTAGGATAACTTCTGTGTTTTAATTTCTGAGAACATTCTATAGGGGCTTAAAACAAATGATTAACATAAAAATTATTAATATATGTGTCACGGATAGTTACCAACTAGAATTACTTAATTTGTAATTCTTATGAGGGAGATATGAACAGATTCATAGGTAGAGGTTAGAACCTACCTGAGAAGAAATAACCTATACTTTGAGGGAGCAATATCACCATGATTTCTTAATATTTCGTTCAACTATTCAACATAATAGTTTTAGATAATAGTTTTATCTTTACATTGACACCAAGAGCACCTATATCGGAGTTATATTGAGGGAGTTATGCTCTTATTAGTAAGGAAATGTTAAATAAGATGAAAACCTGCATCAAGAAAATAAAGAAATAAAATTAATATTAAAAAAAAAGAATCTTATAAATGAAAATAATAAATGACTAATATATGCCATAGTCATTGCCATTGTATGAACTTCTTACCATCTTAAGTGTGGAATTTTGATATGAAAATATTTTATAAAGTAATATTTGAAATGGTTATGTTCATGGCATAATTACCAATGATTTTTCTGCTATTATTGTGAAAAGAAAAGAAATGAGTACGGTCACATGGAAAATCTGTGTGGTGCACCAGTAGAGGAGGCCCTACCAACGGTTATGATCATGTTAATGATAAAAGAAAGAGAAAGTGGGCCATGTCGGGCGGAGCGAGAAAAGCCTGTATCAGAGAGTAGAAAATACTCACCCTGACGGGGGTAGCTTGATATGAGAATAAATTGATAGTCATCATATGATATTATGAAAATAGTTAATCCTGTCATACATGTCATTACTATACGATTCTCATGTGCATAGATATAGTGCATTCATGTGACCAACGATATTTGCTGTAGTTTATACAGATGAACATGACGTTATGAGCTTTATTGATAATGATTTATTGTTGAACTTGCTGTGATTTAATTCTCACTATATTTTTATGTCATGTTCAGAAGAATAATTATGCAGATTTTCTTTATGGCACTGGCTTTTAGCGTATGTTGGATCGAGTTACTCTATTTTGAGTTGATCCCAGTAATATATATGGTGTCTATGGTCGAGTTGACTAAGATTCCGGTGAAAGTGCAACCACCCGCACCCGTATCTTCAGAACTGGTCAACAGGGATGAATAAAATGTAATTATATATGTGTTAGACTTTTGTATGGATGTTATTGATTAATGATATGTATGTAAACTCTGTATTATATAAATTAAATAAATGTTATTTTGAGTTAAGTTGTAACGAGATAATAATTTCATGGTATTTAAACAAACAAAAATTGTTACTTAAATGGAGTTGTTACAGCAGAACTCACTCTGGTAACTATGGTAGAGGATATAACCTCAATTCCATGTTTAGAGGCAATCATCAAAGTTTTAGAGGTTCTAGAGGTCTGATATGCACGAATTATATATACGTTTTAAGTGCAAGCGTACACTATTGTTGTCAAGTGATAAAAATTGAGAATAGAGTATCGTTTCCACGAGGATTGTGACTATTAATAACTATCTTACTTTAATTCCAATTCTAACTGAATATTAGAGTTCTTGATTTTATGATAAATGTGAAAATAAAAATAGAAATAAGAAAGACAACGAAAAATAAATATTTATGAAGAGAAATTTAATGATACGAACTCTAAGGTTTTCGAATACACCTTAATTAATCCCTCTTGCATTCCCAATCCTTTTAACCTAAAAATTATAATCTAATTGACAGTCGAGATATCCTAAACAATCCACTAGCCTCTCTCGAGGTCTAATAGAAACACCTCTCGAATGCTAACCCACTATGTCTTCATGTGAATTATAACAAACAAAGATTCATTAAATTCTTTAGTTCTCAATTAAAACTGCATAGACCATGTAAATATATCTCTATCTTACATGCAATCTATGGTTTCTACACAATGAACTAAACACATAAATCTCCTTTTGGTCTCATTATGATTAACTTCTCATCTAATTAGTGGCCAGTTAATTAGAAGTATGAAGCATGGTGTAGAAACTCAATTAAGAAAAATAATCCATATATTAAAAAGATTGGAAGTACAAGAGTTCATAATTAGGCTACATCGTAGCTGTAGAAAATAAAATTAGTTCATACTCAAAGATGAAATCAACTCAAGATAAAAAGAAAACATTTAAGAATGAGTAAAATAAATAAAAGAGAATTGATGATAGAATAAAAACTCTGATCTTCATCGTCTGAACTGGATCTCTTCTTGCTCTCCGTCCTCCGATGATCTCTTTTTCACAGCCTACGTCCCCTTTTTAAAGAAATATCTCAGCCCATTGGATCCACTTAATTCAAAATACAAAATTGTGGCTTTCGGGTTGGCGTCGTGACATTGAGTCATAGTGTCACGACGCTGGACTAGTGTCGATTAATTTCGGCCTGGTGTCGCGACACTAATAGCTGGTGTCGTGACACTGAATTACAAAATACTCATAAAATAAAAGTTGTGTATTTTTTTCTTAGTTTTTCATAGCCACTTGAATCACTTTAACCAGAGCTTGTACGAGTAAGTTATGTCCAAATTAGTGAAGCAACGTCAAAGCTGTCAAAAATCTACAATCCTTCATCTTTTTTCTCCAATTTTCTCTCAATTCTTCATGTTCTTTCTATCCACAAAATGAACACACAATCACACATAAATCTAACATAATTTACTCAAAAACTCACAAAATTCTAAGTTAAAGATAATTAATTTATGAATATAAAACTCACTCATCAAGGTCCAAGAAATGGAAGAAATCGTGGGCGTGTCTTCATTATATGCCAAGTTTGTAACAGACTTGGTTGACCTGGGCATTCAGCACTAAACTGCTATTTTCAATATGATAATTCTTACTAGGTACAAAATTTTGTATCAAACTCTTATCAATATGGTGATTCCTCCTATAAAGCTCAAAGCAACTTCACTATAGCAACTGTAGAAAACAATCATGATGTAGTAGGGTACGTGGACTCTAGAGCCACACATTACATCACACCAGATGATTAAAATTTGTTGCAAAAGAATCCTAATTATGGTCAAAATCAAGTGCACAAAGGGGATAGCTTTGGTTTGTATATTTCCAACATTGGCTCATCTAAAACTCAGTCTCTTTTTAATGCTTCTGTACTACATCTTAATGATTTATTTCATGTTCCTTCCATGAAAAAAAACCTACTTAGTGTCTCCAAATTTGCTAAAGATAATGAAGTTTACTTTGAATTTCATCCAACTGTATACTTTGTGAGAGATCAGGGTTCACATAAGATCATATTGAAAGGAAATTTTAAAAAAGGATTATACATTTTCACTGGTCTCCAACTTAACCACGCCAAATAGCAACAGGTCAGCTCCAAGCAACAATAGTTCACCACGTGCAAAATAAAGCATCCGTTTTCATCTAAATGCAGCACACCAACAAGTGCCACAGTAAATATTGTAGTCATTAGTAGTAGAAATAAGAATTCAGTCTCTACAAATATATGGCATCATAGGTTGGGCCATTGTTCTCAAATTTTGTCTAGAATACTACAACATTGTAATATTACTAGTGATAATAAAGTTTCTCTTGATTTCTGCAATTCCTGCTGCATTGGCAAAGCTCACAAGCTTCTATTTTCTCATTCCATCTCAACATATTCTGAGCCTTTAGAACTAATTCATAGTGATTTGTGGGGGTCAACACTAGTCACTTCATCAAATGGGCACAAATACTACATTTCCTTCGTTTATACTTATTCTAGACACACTTGGGTGTATTTTCTTAGAGAAAAATCAAAAGCACTCTCAGCTTTCAAACAATTTAAGTTGCAAGCTGAAAATCAATATAGCACAAGAATCAAAGGGTTGCAAACAAATTGGGGTGGTGAATTTCAGGCTTTTAAACATTTTCTATTAGAAGAAGGAATAACTCATAGAGTCTCTTGTCCATACACACATGAACAAAATGATCTAGCTGAAAGAAAACATAGAAACATTGTAGAAACATGATTCACAATGTTGATAGTAGCCTCTATGCCAATGAAATTTTGGCAAGATGCTTTTGCCACTATAGTACATGTCATCAACAGACTTCTGATATGCACGAAATAAATATTTGTTAAGTGCAAGCGTACATTATCGTTGTCAAGTTATAAATTATAAGAGTATGAGTATCATTCTTACGATGATTGTAATTATTAATTACTATCCTTATCTTAATTCCAATTTTAGTTGAATATTTCGAAATCTTGATTTTATGAGAAAGATTAAAATAAAAATAAAAATAACAAATATGGTAGAAAGTGAGTATTATGAGGAGAAATTTAATGAAGCAAAACTCTAGGGTTTCTAAATTTACCTTAATTAATCCCCTTTGTAATCCCAAACTTTTTAACCTATAAATTATAATCTAATTGACAATTGAAATACCCTAAACCATCTACTAGCCTTACTCGAGGTATAATAAAAACATTTTTCGAATGCTAACCCACTATGTCTCCATGTGACTTATAACAAATAAAGATTCATTAAGATTTATGACTCTTATTTAAACTGCACAGACCATGTAAGTATATCTCTATATTACATGCAATCTATAACTCCTATACACTGCTCTATATACATAAATATCCTTTCAGTCTCATTATGATTAACAAATCATCTAATTATTAGTCAATTAATTAGAAGCATTATACAGAGTGTAAAAACTCAATTAAAAAAAATAATTCATTCATTAAATTGATTGAAAAATATAATGGTTTGTAATTAGGCTACATTGTAGCCTTAAAAAATAAAATTATTTTATACTTAAATAAGAAACCATCTCAAAATTAAAATAAAACATCTAAGAATAATAGAAAGAAATGAAAGAGAGAATTGGTGATGGAGTTGGAACTCTAGTCTTTCTCTTCCGAGCCAAGGATCTTCTTCACTGCCTTTTGTCTTTTCAAAATACTTAATTTCATAACTTAGGGTCCCTTTTTAAAGATATTTTTAGGCCCATTGGATGAGTATAATTTGAATTCAAAAACTTAATTTTTTTGGCTTGGCGTTGCCACTCTAAAGTGCTAGGGTCGTAATGCTAAAATCCTAGCACCGCGATTCTAAAATGATGGGGTTATAACACTTGGTTTGATGCTATCTTCAACATGGGCTAGTGTTGCGAATCACATTATTCTCAAGAAATGATAGTTGTAGATATTTTTCTTATATTTCTATATCCTCTTGAATTGCCTCAATCAGAACTCGTTTGAGAAAGTTATGTCCAAATTAGTGAAACAACATCAAAGTTGTCAAAAATCTACAATTCTTGATCTTTTTTTCTTCAATTTCCCTCAATTCTTCATCTTCTTTCTATCTACAAAAAAAACACACACAATCACACATAAATTACTCAAAAACTCACAAAATTCTAAGTGAAAAATAATTCATTTATAAGTATAAAACCCACTTATCAAATATCTCCAGGTTTAACTTTTTGCTTGTCCTTAAGCAAAACTATAAAACTAGTGAAAATTCAAAATTATGCTTTGACTGCCAAGTTGTTTTGATTTTCTAAATTTTTGCTTAGAGATGTAAAGAATCTGTAGCTCAAGAAAAATTTCAAAAATTATAAGCATGTGTAAACTTAACTCAAATGCAATTTATATTTCACCCTTTTGAATACTGAGTGTGTGTGTGAATAACTTTATGACACTTCTTACACTTAGATGAGTTTATGTAACTCAATACTTTAAGGGTAGATCTCTAGATAATTGAAGTTTTAAGTGCTCCATAGGCTTATTTTTCATGTCACTCTCCATTAATATCAGGTAAACACCACACCTAGAATCAATAAGACATTTTTAAGCTTGTAATATGGCTTGAGTTTAGGATAAGATAAAGGATGTCACATTAGGCTCAAATCACCCAACTACACATAAGCATTCTAAATTTTTTTCTCAAGCATCTAGAATTTATCAGAGCTTTTCCCCTAAACTTATTTTTAACTCCTTTTTCATTCCATTACCTTTTTCATATTTTTGCAATTTTTTCCTCTTTTTCTCCTTTTCTCCATATTCACTTATATTTTTTCTTTTGTACATCCCTTTTTATTTTTTCTCTTTTTTTTTAACTTCCTTCTTCTTCGCATTCCATGCTCCACCTTTCTATCCTTTTAACAATATAGCTCTTAAAAATTTGTCAATAATAATCATGCATATGAGTGAAAAAGGTAAAAATAAAGATTTTTTTACTTAGTTAATAATATAGATATCAAAGAAAATGTTCAATTAAGCCCAAAGTAGAGAGACTAAGGATATAAAAATTTATAGGTATGCTTAAAAAGTTCAAACAATCCAAAAATGCCTAAATCATCTCCTAAATGAGGTGTTAGCCTAAGATTTTGTCTCAAGTGACAATCAAATAAGTTATAGAGTCCTTTTGAGATCATATATATAATTTTTGAATCACATAAACTTTCTCTAAGTATTTAATTAGTCAAATTCTCAAGGGTTTAGGGCTTAAATTTTTTCAAGATTTTCAAGTAAAAATATGAATTATAGTTAAATTCACACATACATATAACTTATATCCATTTTTCAAAAACTACAAAAATTGAAAATCAATCAAATCATCAGATTTTAGTATTTTCATCCCAACAAGCCACTCAAAACATAAATTTGAAACATGCAATCACACAAATGACACAACTTACTCGAAACATGCAATAAATGGTACATATATTGAAGAGAATTAAAATATTTATTATAAAACTTAATCATTCATGCATTTGTAAAATTCACCCACCCTAACTTTAAATTTTACATTGTCCTCAATGTAAAAAGAAAAATTAAAATTAAAAATTGAGTATTGAGGACTTATTTGAATATTTGGCTCTTGGATGGTTGATTTATGACTCTCTTCCTTTTTTTTTTGTATGTTGGGTTGCCTCCTAGTTAGCATTGTCTTTAATGTCTTTTAGTTGGATGGTTATACACATTAGTTTGCATTAATGAAAGCAATGGAAGATTTTTTTAAAATTTTCTCCTATATCCTCTAAATATTTTTTAAGTCATTGTGTAACGCCTTCAATTTACATTACGTAAAATAAACATTTTTTCTTGCAATAAGATATTCTCCATAAAGATGCACAATTCAATTCTTTGTCATTTCTCTCATGTATACATAATATACAGACCAAGTCTATAAACATCAAAGTACAGTAGAAATGGGGATATTGCCTGTAGCGTTCAGAGCACTCTAGAATACAAACATAGTATAATTCAAAGACCGTGAGCCTTGGAAGTAACGTAGACTCACCCACAGAATATGTCACCTAACTGATCACCTATCTGTAGGATCAGACTCTGTATTCTCATCTAGAAAATGTGAAAATATCGTTTAGTGAGTTTGACAACTCAGTGAGCAAATAATTCCTCCTATGACCTCTTAGGTCAGCATATGGATGTACTTATATTTTAAAATGTGTCACATAGAAAATACAGTTCAGAAGTACATTCATATGGGACTCGTATTTCAAATATTCTCAAATCAAAGGATATTCAGATATCCAAAATCATATACTGCACGGTATGATCATTAAACAAATGTTGTTATGCTCAACTGTATAAGCTATAGTAAAATATTAAAATTTGGAGATAAAATCATCACTTTTAATGCACCTGCCTCACTCGGCAATGTAGTCAATGCAATGAAAACATAACTCATTTGCTATACGCATAGTGACCTCGATTACAATCACAATAAGTGAACAAGAAATGTGAGTACATCACCCTCTTGTCCCATCACATTACCACTGTCACCCGGTTAGAGCGGCCCTCCCCTGGCTCACTCAGGCTAATAGGGCGTCCCCTATTCGGTACCATCACAAGCCATACAACCAGTCAATATTCATCCATACATATAAATACATGTAAAATTATCAAGCAACTAGTCATGAGCTTTACGCTTGTCATATTTTTCAAGCAACTCGCCATGAGTTTTACGCTTGCCATTCAATCTCATTATAATATGACATACATCATTTTCACAAGTATATAGCTTTCAAATCAATGCATCGTGCACATAATATTCACTTTATCAAATAATGATAAATACATTTATAACCACATATTCAATGTATTCCAAAATCTATTTCTAAAATCATACTCTTCTTGAACTATGTGCCAGTTCATAAGTATAACAGATATTTTAACACATTTAATAAACTTATAATAGCATAAATAATTTGCAAATAGAAACAATTATACATTTATAGTTCAAGAAAAGCATGGGATAAGTCATAGAAAGAATTATCTATTCACAGGGTAGAGCTCCAGATTAGACAGCTCTAAAATGCACTTTTCCAATCCATATTTGACTAAACAGTCTTCAAAAACGTGTCAGGAGGATCCACAAATCAAAAAAATGACTCTGGGAACTTGGTCACTATTCATAGCCGAAAAACACTATTCACCACCGAAAAATACTATTCATCGCTGAAAAATACTATTCACCAAGAACAAAAAGTTGTCAGATAGCTGAAAAATTTCATATCCTAAGGTTTATCTAACTCCTAAATCTATCTACGGTATCAGATTTCCAATTTGAGGTCTCTAAATAAGAGTTTCATAGTTTATATTTTTCTTAAATTTTTTACTTCAGATCTACGGCGATTCAACGGCTGATTTGAAAAATTAATCAGTTAAAACCGTAGTATTCTCTGTCTTGAATCTAGTGGTATCCTCAGTTTGGAGATCGGAAGCCAATAGGCACTTCAGATCTAGAGAAAATTGAAAGTTACTATTCATCACTATTCATCAAATTTGCAGATGCTCCTTCTTCGGTTTTCGTCTCTCCTCCCCTTTTTCCTTCTTTTTATTTATTTATTTTGTTATAATAATAATAATTATTTAATAATTGAATAATAGGATTTTATTTGATATATATTCATATAAAGACCGTTTTTCATCCTAAAACATCCCAAAAATTTCTAAAAATTTACATTCTCATAAACCTTTAGTTAAACTCTTAAATCATGACTTTTCTTGATAAAAATCTTAATAAAACAAATCATAAAATAAATATCTTTATACATAATAAAAGAAAGAATATTTCTAAAAATACAACAAAATTTATTAAAGGCCAATATAATTATTTTAAGCAAAATAATAATTATTTTAATTAAAAATATACTTACTTTTAGCAGAATATAATCATTTTTAAACAAATAAAAATATTTTTTTTATAACAAAACATTATTATTTAAAAACAAAATTACGGGATGTTACACATTGCCAATTGACCTTAATGTGCTTGTTATTGCTTTGGATCTTCCCATCATTATAAGGTGAGATTTGAATAGGGTTAGGATAACTTATACCTTATTCCAGAGTATTTAATATTCCTACCTCTTTCTCCTTCATTTTAAATTTTTGCTCACTTTTATTTTTAACAGATGATTATAGCTCTCTTTTGTGTGTTTCTCAGAATTTGTCCTTTTTAGGGCTGCTTCGTGCTCCTTGAACACGGGTAAGGATTTTTCATTTAGTGATATAGGCTTAGGCTTTTCTTTTTCCAATTTTTCAAGAGGCCTTTTTGTAATTTTAGGAAGCTTGGATTTGGACTTACTTTCTTTCTTTATTCTCTTCTATGCACTATCTATTAGCAAGCAATTTTTCACATCAGTAGGGTAATTCATAGCTTTTAAAAACCTTAAATGTTACCTTCTCTCCTTGCACTCTCAAATTGAGCTCTCCTTTTTGTACATCAATTATTATTTTTCTTGTAGCTAAAATGGACGATCAAGAATAATAGGAACTACTTGGTCATCATCAATATCAAGAATAATAAAATCTATAGGAAATATAAATTTATCAATTTTTACTAGAATATCTTCAATGATTCCAAAGGGATTTTTAATGGACCTTTCAGTCATCTATAGGGTGATTATGGTTGGCTTTATTCTCCAATTCATAGTTTCCTAAAAATAGATAAAGGCATTAAATTAATACTTGCACCAAGATCACATAAAGCTTTAGCAAAATAAATATTTCCAATAGTGCAAGGAATCGCAAAACTCCCTCGGTCCTTTAGTTTTGGGGGCAAATTTTTATGCAAAATGGCACTACACTCCTTAGTAAGTGCAATTGTCTCATAGTCCACTAGTTTTCTTTTATGGGAGAATATCTCCTTCATAAATTTTACAAAACTAGGCATTTGTTCCAAGGCATTTGGAAAAGGAATATTTATATGTAATTTCTTAAAAACATCAAGAAATTTAGAGAATTGCTTATCTAATTGTTGCCTTTGAAACCTTTGAGGATATGGAAGTGTTGGAACATATTGATGTGAACCCCTGATATGAACCTCACCAAGAGTAGTGAGACCCGGAATCAATATGGGATCCAAGTTCAAGGATCGTGTTCTAGTCAGATTTATAACAAAATAAATTAAAAGAAAAAGACCTTGACCCGTTATCTATAAAGAGATAAGAACCAAAGGTATAAGAAGTATTATAGATGCCACACTCAAGAAAGAGGAAGATTGTGAGTGATAAGTCTTGCTTGAATGCCACAAGATAAATCTTGATAAGTTCAGAAAAGTTCTTTAAAGAACCAAAGAGAAAACCATCTCAATATTATAAATGATAATCTGCCTTGTTCATGAGTATACATGCCTATTTATAGGCCAATAACCTAAATTAACAAGGAAAACTATGTAGGAAACTCCTATAGGACAAGAAAAATTAGAAATAGGAAACTATTCTAGAAACTATCAAATAGGAAACTCCTATAGGGTAAGGAAAAATACAAATAAAAAACTATTCTAGAAACTATCAAATAGAAAACTTCTATAGAGCAAGGAAAAATACAAATAGGAAACTATTCTAGAAACTATTAAATAGAAAACTTTTCTAGTCAAATAAATAAAATACTAAAAGTAAATAAATCAGAAAAAAAAAACGTAGCTTAAATTAGGCCATAAAGTAACTCATTGATTTTAGGCCTATATTCAATCTTCAGCCTTGAATCTTCTTGTACTTTAGGTCTATATTTAAATTGGTTGGTCTTGACCCACACTTAAGTGGGTTTTAATGACATAGACTAGTTTTAGCTCTTCTTTTGAAGTGATGTAGGTATCTCCTTGTTGGGCCTCCAGAATTACACCATGAAATGTTTCTTTAAATCTTTTAGCCCAAACTCTTATGACAAGTCCACTTGAGATTTCAAGTATGTCTGCATTCCATTTCCATTCGCTAGCTGTGCTCACATCATATATGGTGGAGAATCATCAGGAAATAGTTTTGAATTAGACTTCTCCACCATTTTCTCTTGACTCTTTTTAGGTTTTCTCTCTTGAGTTATTTCTTACTTAGTAGTATCTTTTGATGATTTAAGCTTTGGTAAGTTTGTACCACTACAAAGTGTAACAACATTCTCCTGCTCTCTTGGATTTCTTTCTGTATTACTGGATAGTGAGCCTATAAGTCTTTGAATAAGAGCTTCTAATATTTGACTTGCTTAAACCTCTAAATTTTTCATGAAGGCTCATTGGCTTTGAAAATTAGCTTTTGATTTAGCCATATATGCCCTGGCTTCATCTTGAAATTTCCTAGTACTTTCTTGAAATTGAATAGTACTTCTTGTAAGCTGAGCCAATGCTTCTTCTAGAGAATCCATAGATGCCTAAGGTTGATAATGGGGCTAAGGGTCCTTGGATGGCTGTATAACATTTTGAGTGTTTTTTCATGAAAAATTTGGGTGATCTCAGCATCCTTGATTATATTATATGTATTGGAGTAAGGATTATTTTGTCTATTCAAGTTTTCAACATAGTGAGCTTGCTCTGATTGATATAAGGTGTAAAAATTATTCTTTTGACATTCAAAGTCAGAGTGTCTCCTATTACATAATTCACATACCACAGTTGGGATATGAATAGCACTAACATTAACTTTCATGTAGCCCAATTTCTTGGTCAAATTAGCTATTTGAGCTGTGAGAGTAGTTACAATGTCTACATCATGAATTCCTTGAACCCTTCTAGGTGCATTCCTTTTGGTTGGCCATTGATAAGCATTAGCAGCCATATTTTCTAGTAATGAATATGCTTCTTCTGGTGTTTTACTTATTATGGCACCTCTTGCAGCTGAATTAACCATAGTTCGAGTATAGTTACTTAAACCATTATAAAATATATGTACCTATAATCATTCAGGAAGTCCATGATGCGGGCATCTTCTCATCATATCCTTGTATCTTTTCCATGTCTCGCAAAGTGACTCACTCTCAAACTGGTCAAATGTAGTACTTTCACTCCTTATTTTTACAATTTTTGCTAGTAGAAAAAACTTAGCTAGAAATTTTTTGATTAGGTCATTTTAGGTGGTAATAGAACTAGCAGGTAATGAATTCAACTAGCTCTTGGCTTTTTCCCTTAGTGAGAATATGAATAGCATCAATCTTATAGCATCATTGGAGACATAATTATATTTGAAAGTTTCACAAGTTTCCAAAAAGTTAATGATATGATTATTTGGATGATCACTTACTAAGCCACTAAACTTGTTGGATTGCACAATCTGTATAATCATAGGTTTGATTTCAAAATTAGGGGAATCTACTGTGGGACGTTAAATGGCATAATTCATTCCATTCACTGATGGCATAGCATAATCTTGTAGTACCCAATTATTTTGATTGTACTCTAGATTGTTGTTCACAATCTTTGGATTGTCCCTAGCGTTAGCCATAGGTTTCTAAGAATTTATGGAAGCCTCCCTTTTTCCTTTCCTATTCCTTCAACTGGTTCGTTCAATCTCAATGTTAAACAGAATTAAATTATTACTTCCAAATTTTCTCATGCACCAATGCAGACACCTAAAAAATCAAAGGGGACAATTGTAAGTAAAATATAAAATATAAAGTTCATATTAAAATTAGAATTAATAATAATAATAGTAATAAAAACCAAAAAAATCCCCAGCAGCGACGCCAAAAACTTGATACGCATGAAATAGATATTCGTCAAGTGAAAGCGTGCACTATCATTGTCAAGTGATAAATTGTAAGAGTATGAGTATCATTCCCATGAGAATTGTGATTATTAATTACTATCCTTATCTTAATTCCAACTTTAACTGAATATTTCAAAGTCTTGATTTATGAGAAAGATGAAAATAAAAATGAAAATAACAAATATAGCAGAAAGTGAGTATTATGAGGAGAAATTTAATGAAACAAAGCTCTAGAGTTTCCAAATTCACCTTAATTAATCCCCCTTGTAATCCCAATCTTTTTAACCTAAAAATTATACTCTAATTGACAATTGAGATACCTTAAATAATCCATTAGCCTCTCTCGAGGTCTAATAAAAACACTTTTCAAATGCTAACCCTCTATGTCTCCATGTGAATTTTAACAAGCAAAAATTCATTAAGATCTATGGCTTTGATTTAAAACTACACATACCATGCAAGCATATCTCTATCTTACCTGCAATCTATGGTTCCTATATATTGTTCTAGGCACATAAATCTTCTCTCGATCTTATCATGATTAACAGATCATCAAATAAGTGGCTAGTTAATTAGAAGCATTATACACAATGTAGAAACTCAATTAAGAAAATAACTCATTTATTAAATTTACTGAAAAATATAACGGTTAATAATCAGGCTACATCTTAGCCCTACAAAATAAAATTAGTTCATACTTAAATAAGAAACCATCTCAAAATAAAAATATAACATCTAAGAATAACAAAAAGAGATGAAAGAAAGAATTGGTGATGGAGTTGGGACTCTGATCTTCCTCTTCCAAGTCAGGGATTTTCTTCACTGCCTTTTGTCTTTTCAGAATACTTAATTTTGTAGCCTAGGGTCCTTTTTTAAAGAGCTTTTTTAGGCCCATTAGATCAAGATATGATAAGAACCTAAAGTTCTTATTCAGGAAAAAACAAGAAAATAGAGAATAAGCAGAAGAGACGATCACTTCGAGGGGATCAAGACCTCCAAAAAGCCTTAGGCAAGTAATTTTATTGTTTCATAGAAAGGCCATACGGCATCTATAATATATAGGAACCTAATACTTGCTAGGCAAGACAAACAATTAATAGGATTATCCTAAATTAAGTTGATTGATACTAATTAGACCAATTATAGGGTCAACACCATAATTATTGAAAAGTAGCAATAAACAAGTAAATAAAGTAAGGCAACAAATCAGCAAAATAATTAAGATAATGAGATGTGGTTATATCATTCTTAACTCTTTCAAAACAATCTTATTCTCAAGATTGTGCTGCCATAAATGTAGGAAACTTCTCCTTTAAGGAATGAAAGGACTCCTAAGTTGCATCTTCAGTTAGCAAGTTTTTCCACTAGATAGGGACTTCGACAACAGCCTTATTATTTGGCTTCACCATGCAGCAATCTTGGATAGCTTCAAGCAGAACACAAACCTCTCCTGGGGACATAATATTTGGCAAATGAATTTGCACGATAACATTATTCCCTAATTTCTTCTTGAGGCAAGACACATGAAAAATAGGATGTATCTTAGAATCTGCTGGCAAGTCCAAGCGAATAGAACCAACGCACTTCAATACATTGAATGGGCCAAAAAAACTGAGAGGGAAGTTTCATGGATGAGCACATAACTACAGAATTTTTTTATAAGGTTGGAGTCGAAGATAAATCTAGTCACCAACTAAAAAATTCTCGTTCACTATGATGTTTGTCTATTTGTAGTTTCATTCAATGTTATGCTACTAATAAATTCTATTTTAGCAACTATAATATCTTATCTCTATCATGCAGCTCTTTATCCACCTGATCAACTTTAGAATAACTAGTAGTATACCTTGTTAAAATAGGAGGTGCACGGCTATACACTGCCTCAAAAGGAGTCATTTTTATGGAAGAATGATAGATGGTATTTTACCACCTTGTAGCCAATGGAAGCCAACGTACCTAATCCCTTGGTTTATCACTTGCAAAATAGTGAAGATAATTCTCTAAACATCTATTAACTACCTACATTTGGTTGTCTGTTTGTGGGTGGTAGGAAGTGCTTATATTCAATCGAGTACCCTGCAAACAAAAAAGTACTTTCCAAATATTATTAGTAAAAAACTTTATTGACACACAATTAATTGGGGGATACTATGGAGTTTAACTACATTCTCAACAAAATGTGAAATAGTGGTAGTAGTTTAGGGGTGTGCTAGAGCATAAAAATGGGCATATTTAGTTAAACAATCAACAACCACAAGGATTGTTGTCTTTCCCTGTGACGAGAGCAGCCCTTCTACAAAATCCATGGCAATGTCAGTCCAAACTTCTTTAGGTATCGCCAAAGGTTGAAAAGGGCCTGGGGTAGTAACTGTTTCTCCTTTATGTCTCTAACAAACATCACACTTTACAACAAATTTCTTAACATCAGACTTCATCCCCTTATAGTAAAATTCTTGGGATATGCACTTGTAAGTATAGAGAAAGCCAGAGGGACCTACCGTAGGAGATGCATGAAGCTCCTTTAATATTATGTCTTTGTAAGTCAAAGTGGGAGCTAACATCATTCTGCCTTAGTAGCAAAATTATTAGAGTCCCAAGAATAATAAGGAACTGAAGTAGAATATGCTTGTAGCCTGGTAATAATTTCTTGAATCTCTGGATCATGGAGCCATTCTTTTTTAATCTCTCCAAGGGTGGTAAATGTACAAATCAAAATAGCTACAATTTCAACATGTTCAGGGATACGAGAAAGTATATCTATCACCACATTTTTAGCACCCCTTTTGTAAATAATTTCATAATCATAACCCAATAATTTGGTTACCTACTTCTGTTGCTCTTGGGAAGAAATTCTCTGTTCTAAGAAATACTTCAAACTCTTGTGATCAGTGCGAATTTGAAAGTGCTATCCCATCAAATATGGCTACCATTTAGTGACAGTATGGATAACAGCTAACATATCCTTATTATAAATAGATATGCTCACGTGAGTTTTAGATAAGGCTTTACTGGTAAAGGCAAGAGGGCGACCTTCTTGCATGAGGACTGCTCCAATTCCAACCCTAGAAGTGTCTAGTTCAATGATAAACATCTTGTTGAAATTTGGAAAAGCAAGAATTGATGTAGTTGTCATAGCATGTTTAAGTGCAAAGAAAGCTCTATCAACTTCACTCTATTAAAAGGCATCATTCTTCAAGAGGGATGTTAAGGGTGCACTGATTTTTCCATAATCTCGAACAAATTTTTGATAATAGCAAGTTGCCCCCAAAAAGCCTCGCAATACCTTTACTATTTTGGAAGTGGGCCATTCCATCATAGTTTGAACTTTTGAAGGATCAATAGTAACTCCCTCCTTAGAAATGATATGGCCTAAATATTTCCTTGTTGGTGTAGCAAAGCTACACTTATATCTTTTTACAAATAAACAATGCTCACGCAAAAAGGTGAGAACAATTCACAAATGGGTCGTATGATCTTCAAATGATGAGCTATAAATAAGAATATCATCAAAAAATATAAGTATGAACTTATGCAAGTAAAGGTAAAAAAAATGTCATTAATCAGACTTTAAAAGGTAGATGGTGCATTGGTCAAACCGAAGGGCATAACAAAAAATTCATAATGCCCATCATGTGTCTTGAAAGTTGTTCTTTGTATATTAGCCTCATGTACCCTTATCTGATTATAACCGAAATGCAAATCTAACTTGGTGAATTTTTGGGCACCACTCAATTCATCTAATAGCTCATTCACCATCGGAATTGGATATTTGTCTTTCATCGTAACTCTGTTAAAAGCTCGATATTCTATACAGATCCACCATGGACCATCTTTCTTTCTTACCAGTAAGACTAGGAAAGAATAAGGGATAACACTAGGTTGAATAATACCAGCTTGAAGCATTTCCTAAACTATTTTTTCAATTTCTATTTTTTGAAAATAATGATATCGATAAGAATGAACATTTATTGGTGCGCTTCCTAGTATTAGATTGATTCTGTGATCATGAGATTGTTGCGATGGTAATCATGTGGCTTAACAAACATATCAGAAAATTCATTAAGTAAAGAATCAAGCACCTTATTTTCAGTGGAAGCAAGATGACTCCTACAATACCATGGACATGCAACATATAACCACGCTACTCTTTTTTAAGATTTTCTCCATGCGATGACAAGTGATTATAGTGATGTTACCACAAGAATTTTCTTTAAGAGTAATTCTCTTTCTATCCACCATGAATCTCATAATGAATCGAGAAAAATTCCAAGATATATCACCAAGTTTCTGTAGCCATTCAATGCCTAAGACAACCTCATAATCCTCTAATGGCAATAAGAAGAGATCAACAAATAACTTACGTTCTTGCAAAGTCAATTTAACTTTAGAGCATTTACTTGTACAGGTTAAAGTTCTTCCATTAGAAACTTTTACATCAAAATTTTCACATGACTCTATAGGAAAAGCAAGTCGCTTGGCAAGTTTAGCATCCATAAAATTATTAGTACTACCAGTATCAATCAAAATAGTAATAGGTAATCTTTTTCTTCCTATAGTCATGTAAAAGAAATTACAGCAGTCATTGTTCGAGGTTTATTAACTTTAACCTCACGCCGAATTTTAGGTCGCAGTCCTTCTATAAATGTTCCCACTAACTGTTTCTAGCTCCAATCTCGTGCACGATTAAACAGTCGTTCGAATTGATTTTGTTATTCTATAATGGTTGATGCCTGACTGATCTTCACAAGCTCCCCATCAACATTCTCATACTCTGATGGTCCAAATCGAATGAGTAAACCATTAACAAAATCATTCCATGTGGGTATTCCATGGCATGACTCAAACCAGTGATACCATTCAATAGCATCACCATCAAGATTGAATAAGTAATTACAACCTTTGAAGCTTCTAGTGTGTGGTGAAAGCGAAAAAAAAAATTTTGCTCTAGAAATCTAACCCGTTTGGGTCTCCTCCTTCCCAACGTGGAAATTCAACCTTTATATGGGGAAAGCTTACCTTACGTTCTCCATGCTGACCTCCACTATGGGCCTTTGAATGACCCTTTGTAGTAGAATTAGAAGACTTCTGCATGATTTGATTCATGGAAGCCTTAAAATCTTCAATCATCTTGTTGAACTTTGCCTCAAGATGAACCTAATTCTGTGATTTAATAGATTTAATAGTTACTCCACAATTCTTTTGTTGTTGCATTAATGGCATCCAAGGATCACTGCTTTGATACTAGATGATAAGAACCTAAGGTTCTAATGCAGGAAAGAACAAGAAAATAGAGAATAAGCAGAAGAGAGAATCATTTTGAGGGGATCTAGACCTCCAAAAAGCGTTAGGCTAGTAATTTTATTGTTTGACAAAAAGGCCATACGACATCTACAATATATAGGAACCCAATACTTGCTAGGCAAGACAGAAAATTAATAGCATTGCCCTAAATTAAGCTAACTGATAATAATCAGACCAATTATAGGGTCAACGCCATAAATATAAGAAAGCAACAATAAAAGAGTAAATAAAGTAAGGCAACAAATCAGCAAAATAATTAAGATAATGATATGTGGACTGTATTAGGATAATTCAAATTCAAAAACTTAATTTTTTGGCTTCGCATCATGACTCTAAAGTACTGGGGTCGTGACGCCAAAGTCCTAGCGTCACAACTCTAAAATGCTGAGGTTGCAACGCTAGATCTTGATGCTATTTTCAACATAGGTTGGCATCACAACGCCAACATCTAGTGTCGTGACACTGAATCATGTTATTCTTAAAAAAGAAAGTTGTAGATGTTTTTCTTAGATTTCCATCGCCTCTTGAATCACTTCAATCGAAGCTCTTGTGGGAAAGTTATGTTCAAATTAGTGAAACAACATCAAATCTGTCAAAAATATACTATTCTTGATCTTCTTTTTTTCTTCAATTTCCCTCAATTCTGCATCTTCTTTCTTTCTACAAAATAAAAATGCAATTACACATAAATCTAACATAAATTACTCAAAAACTCACAAAATTATAAGTTAAAGATAATTCATTTATGAGTATAAAACCCACTTATCAACTTCCCACACTAGTTTTGGATTATATCAGCCCCTTTGAGAAACTTTTTCTATAGCACTTGATTATATGCATCTGAGGACTTTTAGGTGCATATGCTTTCCTCTCTTAAGGCCTTATAACAGTAACAAGTTCGAGTGCAAGTCAAATAAATACACATTTTTGGGCTATAGTCCTAAGCATAAAGATTATAAGTGCTTAAGCTCAAATGGAAGAATCCATACCTTTAGAGATGTGGAGTTTAATGAAGAAGATTTTCCTTTTGCAAAATACCTCCATCCTCCACAGCAATCTCAATCCCTTATAAATGTACCTCTGCCACAACTACATTACTACCTTTTCACTCACAATCTCACAGCTTCAACAATACATCATTGCATAATGAGCCAAATTACTTAGAACCTAAATCAGTTTTAATGCCAGAAACACATGATAATCCAATTGAAGTAAATTGAAGTACAACACCTGCCAGAGTCCCTAGCACTACTAATTGTCATCCTATGATCACAAGAGCAAGAAATAGAATCTTCAAATCCAAAGCTTTCTAGGCAATAATAGAACTAGTAACTGTTACAGTTGCTTTCTCTCAACCAGAATGGAAAAAGGCAATGGAAGAAGAGTATCACACCCTCTTGAAAAATAATACATGGTCATTAGTACCTCTACCTCTGGGAAGACAAGAAATAGGATGTAAGTGGGTTTTCAAAATAAAGCACAATTAAGATTAAAGCTTGAATAAGTTTAAAGCCCAATTGGTGGCAAAGGGATTTTAACAAAAAGAAGGATTTGATTATACTAAAATTTTCAGCCCCATCATTAAACCTACCATAATTCATATACTTTTCACTTTGGCTTTAACTCATAATCGGTTAATCCATCAAATTGATATAAACAACACTTTTCTTAATGATACTCTTCAAGTAAAGGTATACATGCAACAACCCATAGGTTTTCAAGCTCCAGATAAGTCTCTAGTTTGCAAATTACACAAGTTCCTCTATGGATTAAAACAAGCACCTTGTGCTTGGTTTGAGAAATTGGCCTCAACTTTAACTGATCTCGGCTTTCTCTCCAACAAGTGTGATCAGTCACTCTTTATAAGATCCACTGTAAATAAAGTCACCTATCTACTTGTATAAGTAGATGATGTACTTGTCATTAGCAACTGTGCTAAAGTTGTTCCTCAACTCATCACACGTCTGAATACTATATTTCCTCTTAAAAATCTTGGCCCACTGAACTATTTTCTTGGGATTAAAGTGGTCAAATTTGTAGAAACATTTATCTTTCCCAAGCTAAGTATATAAAGGACCTGTTAGCTAGAAAAATGATGTAGGATGCAAAACTAGTAGCTACACCAATGCAGCCTGGAGAAAAGCTACTTAATGATGATGTTGATCCTTGTAAAGATCCCTCACTATATTGCACAATTGCTGGGGCATTACAGTACTTGATTGTAACCAGACTTGAGTTTTCATACAGTGTAGGAGAAATCTGTTAACACATGCACAATCCCTCAGTCACACACTGGAAGGAAGTTAAACAAGTACTGAGATATCTTAAGGGAACAAGCAACTTTGGTTTAATATTTTAGAAGTCTAGAAGCATGAATTTACTAGGCTTTTGCGACACAAATTGGGCCACATATCCAATAGATCGAAGGTCAATTACTGGAAACTTCATTTATCTTGGAAATAATCTGATATGGTGGACGTCTAAAAAGTAGCCAGTTGTTTCACATTCAAGTACTAAAGTAGAGTATTGGAGTCTTGGCAACTCTACTGCTGAAATTGCCTGGATACAGTCACTGTTAAAAGAACTTAAAGTGGATCTCTCACATACTCCAGTAATACATTGTGATAACCTGTCCACAATGCTCATGACAACAAACCCCATACTACAACAGAGAACGAAGCATATAGAACTTGACCTTCAATTTGTCACAGATAAGGCTTTGAAGAAAGAAATTGTTGTTAATCATGTTTCATTAGAAGATCAAATTGTAGATGGTTTAACCAAGTCATTAACTCGTCTTCGTTTTGAGCATTTCAAAAACAAACTCAGGGTGGCCAAACTATCCTCTGAGTTTGAAGGGGAGTGTTAGAGTGTGATCATTTTGTAAAGTAGTTAACAGACGTAAGGTGGTTAGTAGTTTTTGTTATTAGTCATTTGCTTCTATTAATCGCTTAGCCTCTCTATTAGTATGAGCAAAGTAGGAGTCTCGTGCGAAATAGTTTTTCTAACCTTACCAAGGAGATTTGGAGGAATCTAGACCTTATACAGGAACTAAACGAGACAAATTTGGTGCTTATCCCTAAAATCGACAAGCCTAAATTTACGAATTAGTTTCGGCTTGATTTCTCTATGTAATGTTCCTTAAAAATGATCACAGGAATTATTGTTTGTAGATTATATCCTTTGTTATTGAAGCTTGTTTTTCCTTTTCAATCCAACTTTATTCCTAGGAGAAACATATATGACAATATCATTATTGATCAGGAACTTCTCCAACATATTGGAAGGGTTAAGGGTAAAAGAAGCTTCATGGGCATTAAAGTGGATCTTGAGAAAGCCTATGATAGGCTAAACTAGGGGTTTATCATGCCAGTTCTTAAAGAGGTTGGATACCCGAACAATCTTTTTTACTTGATCCTGGAATATATCACTACTAGTAGTTTGAATGTCCTATGGAATAGTGAAAGAACATAATCCTTTAGTGCTACTTATAAAGAAATGAATTATGAAGGAAAATGCTTACATTATTTTATTCATGGAGAAGTATTTTATACAATAAGTGTGAGCGTAAATAAAGGAACTTGTTACACTATATCCAGAATGTTTTGAAATTCAAATGAACAAATATACAAGGATCAAAGACTCGATAATATAGCCAACTTGAATGGTGTTTGTTGCAACGGATAAGATAAGAGAGATCACGTGGGTGTGATCAATCCAATACGCCCCTGCAAGACGGTGGAGGAAGGAACGACACCAATCTTGGATATGAGACATTGATGACGAGGTCCATACAACGGCTTAGTAAGAAGATCAGTAAGTTGGTGACTGGAGGGAATGTGAGAAACCTGCAGCTGCTTCTGATGAACCAAGTCACAAACAAAGTGATAGTCAATGGCAATGTGTTTCATTCTTGTGTGGAAAATCGGGTTGGCACATAGGTAAGTTGCACCAATGTTGTCTAAATAAATTTGGGGAGGTTGAGAGAGAGAGACACCTAGTTCTTGAAGAAGTTGACGAAGCCATTGTATTTCAGTAGCTGTGGACACAATGGTACGATATTCAGCTTCACTGGAGGAACGAACCACGATCTTTTTCTTCCTAGAAGCCCATGAGATGGGGTTACAACCAAGATAAGCAATATAGGCAGAGGTAGACTTACAATCAAGGCTATCACTGGCCCAGTCTGCATCACAATAAGCAGTAAGGTGAAGAGAGGAAGACCGAGTTAGATGGATCCCATGATCAATGGTGGCCTTGAGGTAGCGGAGAACACGTTTAAGAGCCTAGAAGTGAAGGTCTTGAGGTGCATCCATGTATTGAGCAAGTTTGTTCATAGAGAAAGAGATATCAGGACAAGTTAAAGCTAGGTACTGTGTGGAGCCAACCAGAGAGTGATACTGAGAGCCATCACAGGTGGATGCATCAGGTAGTGGAACAAGAGAGCAAGAGGTAACCATGGGAGAATTGACGGGCTTGGCATCCTGCATGTTGGCTTTGCTCAACAAGTCATGAATGTAATGATGTTGACTGAGAAATAAGCCATGCAGAGTAGGAAGAATCTCAACACCCAGGAAATGATGAGGACTACCAAGGTCCTTGAGGCTAAACTTCTGAGCAAGTGCAGCTTGGAAGGTGTGGAGGAAGTTGGAGTCATTGCCTGTGAAAAGCAAGTCATCAACATAAACCAAGAAGTATGCAGTGATAATGTTACAATTATATATGAAGAGTGACGTATTTGATTTAGAGTTGGAAAAACCATATATAAGTAAAAAGGTTTTGAGTGCTTCATACCATGCCCGGGGAGCTTGCTTAAGACCGTAAAGGGCCTTCTTAAGACGAAAAACATGATTGGGATGAGAAGGATGTTGAAAACTGGGTGGTTGAGACATATATACATCATCAGTAAGAGTGCCATGCAAGAAAGCATTGTTGACATCCATTTAGGAGAGAGACCAATTGTGGGAAAGTGCAAGACAGAGAACAAGATTGATCTTTTGAGGCTTAACAATAGGATTGAAGGTGTGGTGAAAATCTAGGCCCAGACATTGGTGAAAACCCTTAGCAACAAGCCGTGCTTTATAGCGTGCAATACTGCCATCAAGGTGTCTTTTGATATGAAAAACCCACTTATTGCCAACTATGTTGAACTGAGGCTGAGGGGGAACAAGATCCCACGTTCCATTTGAGAGTAGATCATTGAACTCCTCGGATATAGCCTGCTTCCACTCAGGTGATTTGATGGCTTACGAAACACAGGTTGGTTCAACAGCAAGGGGAAGAGGATATTTGGTAACATGAAAGGCCTTCTTAGGTTTGAAAATTCCAGCTTTATAGTGAGTAATCATAGGATGAGTGGATGACAAGGGTAAAGCAGGAGGAGAGGTTGAAGATGTAGGAAGAGTGGGTGGATGAAGAGTGAGGGCAGGAAGATTAGAGGAAGATGGCAAAACAAGTAGGGAAGCTAGGGTAGGAGACTGAGAAGGAGGAGGTGAGAAGGTGGGGATAAAGGGAGGTTTATAGGGAATTTGAGTAGTGAGAGGGTCAGCAGAGGGAGAAGATAAACTAGGAGGAGGAGTTGGAGTAGTGGCAGATGAGAAGGGGAAAGAAGTTTCAACAAACGTGACATGATGGCTTGAATATACCTTATGAGTGGTAGGATCATAGTAGAGATAGGCGCTTTGATGAGAAGAGTAACCAAGGAAAATGCAGGATGAAGATTTAGGATTAAGTTTGGATGTTGTGTAAGGTTTAAGCCATAGGAAGCAAAGGCAGCCGAATATGAAAAGTTTGGAGTAGTTTGGAGCGTGATGGAACAAAATTTTAAAAGGTGTGGTTATGTGTAAAAGTGGAGTGGGATGGCGATTGATGAGGTATGTTGCGGTTTGAAGAGCATAAGTCCAGAAAGAGTGAGGAAGAGAGGCCTGATGAAGGAGACAACGTGTTGTTTCAACCAAGTGGCGATGTTTGAATTCAGAGAGACCATTATGTTCGGGTGTGTGAGGGGATATGGTGAGATGAGAGATCCCATGAGTGGCCAGGAAGGGACGTAGCTTAATGAATTCCCCACCATTGTCTGTGTATAGGGTTTGTATTTTATGACCAAGTTTGTTTTCTACTAAGGCTTTAAACATTTGAAATATAGCAAGGACATCTGATTTGAGTTTTAGTAGGTATAACCACACATATTTAGAGAAGTGATCAATGAAGATTACGTAATATTTAAAATGATCAATAGAGAAGGTTGGAGCCAGACCCCAAACATCCGCAAATACATATTCAAGTGGGTGTGTAGATTTGATACTAGATTGAAGGAAAGGCAATTTATGACTTTTATTTAATTAGCTATGAGTACAAGGATTAATATCTAAAGCTGAAGCTGACAATTTATGAGCTCGGAGAATGTGAGTGAAAGTCTTGGATGCTGGGTGCCCGAGACATGAGTGCCATTGTTTGGAACAGGAGTTGAGTGCAGTATGATTAGCTTGATGAGGAGGAGAAGTGGAGAGCTTGTAGATATTGTCTTCATTTGGTCCTTTGAGGAGTAATGCTCCGGTGCTCAGCTGCTTAACCTCAAAATGAGAGGGAAAGAAAGTAATGGAGACATTGTTAGTTTTGTAGAGTTGATAGACAAACAACATATTTTTGTTAATGGAAGGAACACATAAGACATTAGACAAGGTTAGAGGACGAGAGGAAGTGGAAAGAGTAGTAGAGCCAGTGTGTGAAATAGGCAAACCTTGTTCATCAGCAACATGAAGGTGATCAGGGCCATGATATGATGTGTGGACAGATGGATTGGCGAAGTCATTGGTTACATGGTGAGATGCTCCCGAGTCCATAAGCCAGTAATCATTAGGGGCATGAGGAGAGACATTGACAAAAAGAGCAGCAGGTGGAGAACGCTTGGGTGGATATCCTATGATTTGGAAGCAGTCTTTAGCACTGTGGCCCTTCTTATCACAGTATTGACAAATGATGGAGGGTGAAGGAGAGTGACCAGTAGAACGTTAGTGTGGGTGGGGAGCTGTCCTAAGAAGACCAGAATGAGGTTGTTTGAAAGAGTTAGGATGCCTGAAGGAGTTTGGAGAAGGGGAGCTATGTCTGATGTAGTTGGCAGTGAGAGGAAAAGGGCTTTGAATCTTTTCTTCACGTTGCAGAAACAATTCATAATCAACAAGAATATCAAATAAACCATCAAAAGTGATGGGAGTTTCCCTGGTGCGAAGAGAAGCTGTGAGCTCTTTGAAGGAGGGACCAAGGCCACTAAAGGTATAAATGACGAGATCAAGATCATCAAGTGGGTAGCCAATGAGTGAAAGCTTGTTTGCAAGGCCCTTGATGGTGTTGAGGTAGGTGGTGACAGAGGAGTTGCCTTTGGTTATGGATGCCAGTCTTTCCCTAAGAGACATGATTCGAGAACGTGACTTGTTGGTGTAAGCATTCTGAAGTTTGGTCCATGCTTCAACTGAGGTATCTGCAGAGCTCATGATGCTACGAGCATCACTTTCATAAGAGCTAAGAATAGCAAGATAGAGAAGTTGATCTTGGCGAATCCAATAAATGTGGGTAGGGTTGACAGATTCTATGTCACCATGATTGATGGTAGGGGGAGGGCAAGGATAGGTTCCCGTAACATAACCTACTAGATCATTACCAATAAGAAGAGATCGAAACTGTTTGTGCCAAGCGGGGTAATTAGTTCCATTGAGTTTGATAGGAAGTTGAGTAACCATGTTGATATGAATAAGGTCTTTGGGATAAAAAGAAGAAGCTGCATTGGTTGCAGTAGCTGTGGATGAGTCAGAGGCCATTGATCAAGAGTGAAGCTGGTGAAAGCCTATTTGGCTCTGATACCATATAGAGAAATGAATTCTGAAGGAAAATGCTTACATTATTTTATTCATGGAGAAGTATTTTATACAATAAGTGTGAGCGTAAATAAAGGAACTTGTTACACTATATCTGGAATGTTTTGAAATTCAAATGAACAAATAGACAAGGATCAAAGACTCGATAATATAACCAACTTGAATGGTGTTTGTTGCAACGGATAAGATAAGAGAGATCACGTGGGTGTGATCAATCCAATACTACTAGACGTATCAGATAAAGGAACTCCCTATCCCCTTACTTTTTCGTTTTGTCTATGGACAGACTATCTCATTTAAAGAGGAAGACAAGTCTTGAAAGCCCACGAGAGTGGGAAGGACCGGCCTACCAATTTCTCACCTTATGTTTGCAGATGATCTCCTATAATTTGGGGAAGCCTCGATTGAGCAAATTTGTTGCATCATGCATTGCCTTAACACCTTTGGGGACGCCTCAGGTCAACAGGTTTGTACTATCAAGACTAGCATTTTCTTTTTCAAAAATGTTAGTGATGATGTAGCCAATACTATCCTTCAAAAAAGTGGTTTTGAGAGATCGATGGAAGTGGGTAAATATTTGGGGATAAATAGTATTCATGGAAAATGTGGTCGTAGTCATTATAATGACATTCTTGAAAAAGGTTCAACAAAAGCTTAATGGGTGGAACGGTAGTTGTTTATCTCTAGGAGGGAGATTGACTCTTGTTAAGTCGGTCACTTTAGCTATACCTTATTATCACATGCAGAATAACAAAATTCCTACACGAGCGACCAAAGAGGTTGAACGAGTTGAACGCAACTGCTTATGGGGCTATAAACCTGACAACAAAAAGGTGCATTTGATCTGTTGGAATACTCTGTTCTTACCCAAACAAGGTGGAGGCCTAGGAATTCGGGATCTTAGCCTCATGAACGAGGCTTTTCTGCTCAAGATAGCTTGGCGACTCATTAACGATGACTCTATCTTGTGGTCATCGGTTCTGTGTCTTAAATACCTAGGGGGTTGTGACCCTCGCAAGGGAATAATTTTTAAAAATGAGGATTCCGGATTATGGAAGGAGTTTGCAAAAATTAGCCGAAGTTTATTTCTCGGCTTGGAAGAAGCATTGGTGATGGAAGAAAAGCTCGATTCTGGAGGGACAGGTGGGTGGATGCGGAGAAAATTGTCATGAAGATTATTGTCAATCACCTTTAAGTGAGGAAGAGAAAGAGAAAAAGGTCTGTATCTTTGCCACTGCTACTGGAAGCCGGGACTTTGATTTGTTGAGTTCTCTTTGTCCTAATGAAGTGGTCATGAAAATTCGTTCCATTCCTTCTCCTCTTGCCTTGGGGGGAGATGACGAGATCAAATGGAGGTGTAGCTCATTAGGTGAGTTCACTGTGGCTAGGGCTTATTGTTTTTGGACAAGTGGCGAGGGCTTATCGAATAATCAGTAATTCCATGGATAAAATTGCTGGGCCTTCTGACATCTATGAGCCATGGAGATATATATGGAAGATTCTGTGTACTGAAAGAATGAAAATTTTCTGTGGTTAATGAGTCATGACATACTTCTAACCAACTCCTTGAGATGCAAGTGGTGGGGAGCAAGCAGTACGTGTCAGAATTACTCTTGTGTGGAGGAAGCTTCTTTGCATACTATACGTGATTGCAGAGATGCTGCTACTATATGGAAGGGTCTTGTGAGTTCTTTATCCCTTGCTAATTTTTTCAACATGGGAGTCAAACAGTGGGTCCTGTGGAATCTGAGTTCTTCAGATATTGGCCGTATAGATTCAGCTTGGGGCACCACTTTTGCAGTCGCTGCATGTATGACTAGGAACTGGCAGAACAAAGAAATTTTTAATGAAAACTTTCAGCGGCCTGCTAATCCTTTTTCTGCCATTAGAAATTATGTTAGAGAGATCCAGCAAGCTAGGCAATGTGAAGAACGTGGATAACAAACTGTCACATATCTGAGCTCCTTGTGGCCTGGCAATCTCCTGATTATGTTTGGCGGAAGAATAATACTGATGGAGCGTCAAAGAATAACCCAGGACATGCTGGTTATGGTGGCATTATCCGAGAAGACAAAAGGGAATGGGTAACTGGGTTTTCTTGTAACCTTGGGATGTGCCATTCCTTAAAAGCTAATTTATGGGCAATACTTCATAGTCTGGAACTTTGATGGAATAAGGATAGTAGACGTATCATCCTTGAGAGTGACAATGCCTTGGCACTGAATCAGATTCAAAATGGTATTACTACATCGCATGAGGTTGGATCTTTGATTAGAAGGATCCAGGATTGCCTTCATCGCAACTGGGAGGTTCAAATCCATCATATCAATCGTGAAGCCAACCAGTGTGCTGACTAGCTGGCCAACTACAGCCTCACTTTGGACTGGGATTTTCATTCTTTTGGGTATTAAGATTCTTATACTTGGAGACACTGCAGAAGCTGTTTTTGCTTGAATGGTGTTTTGGTGTTTTCTTTTCTTGTTTCTTGGACTTTTCCCTCTTTTCACACACACACACACACACACACACACATATTAAGATGAACCAAGTGCTGAAATGTGATTTTCAATTTTCCTTTAAGATCTTAGAGTGAGAAAATCACATTTCCTGAGCTAAATCTTTTTAATATATTTATTTGAGTTTGAATTTCAATTTTTTAAATTTACTTTCTGAGAGTAAGGAATTTAAGGATGTTGTGCTCTGTTATAGAGAGAGAGAGAGAGAGAGAGAGAGAGAGAGAACTCCAAATTAAGTTGAACCTTGTCAATAATTCACAAGTGCCATTTAATCTTCTTAATTTAGTTAAAAAAAACATCTTGGAGTTTGTTTGTTTGTTTTTTTTTTAACTATTTACGTTTTACGTTTTAAAAATTTTATTTACTTAATGCTTTATTTTGAGTAGAGCAACCAATAATAGTGATCATTATATATATACATATATACATATGTATGTATGTACACACTACTAGAAAAAGCTTATCTAGAGACGAAAAAATTTGTATCTTTAATAGATACGAAAATAGAGATGAATTTAGAGACGGAATTTTTTCGTCTCTAATTTATCCGTCTCTATTTAGTAAAATACTAGTTTAGAGACAAAATTTAGAGACAGAAGTCGTCTGTTTCTAAAATTTTCGTCTCTAATTCTCAAATTAAGATGATTAAATATTTGTCATAATTGAATTTTTCAAATTCAATTAGTTGTTCAATAATTTTTTAACCTAAATGATTTATAAAAATTAAAATTAATTTTAACCAAAAAAATGTTATTTAAATTAAGATAATTAAATATTTACAAAATTCTATAGAGTAATGTGAAACTTATGCTAAATTTATTAAGAACTACCTTTTGTTAAAAATTTATAATCACAACAAAACTACTTTTTGTTTTGTTGACGCAAAAAAATATGTTTTGCTTCTTGAGAGTATTTTTTTAACATATGCACATTTTTAATATAATAAATAACTAAATATTTTTATTTTATTACTTTTGTTATCAATTGTATAAAATTATTTTTATTGTATATATGATTATGGCATTAAAGTTTTGATCATCGTGCAAATGTTTTTTCCAAAATATAATAAGAACAAATTTAAAAGGAGAGTTTTATTATTTTTAATTCTTATATAAATTGTAAGCAAATCAAAATTAAGAATGATGAGAATTTATATATTACACATGTTAGATATTATTATGACTTTTTGGCATTGGAATTATAAGATATTTTTATATTAATATTAATGCTTTATGAATTATTTACTATTGCTTTTAAACTTGTTATGGCAACTTTCTCGTCCTCTCGATACCATTCTTTCATCATTATTATGTTGATTGAGATTGTTTTTGAGCTTAAAAACTATCTAAAATATAAGTTTCGAGCTATTTTTATATTTTTTCTTTATTTTTAGAGATTTATTTCTTATTTTTGTATTTTTTTTATATTGATTAGAATTCTAAGATTTTTTTTCTACTTAAATTTATATTATTGAGATTTTTCATTTATTCAAAATTTTTAAAAAATAATATATAGTTTAAACTTTTTTGTGTTTTTCTTTTTATTTTACATTTTCTTGTTACCTCAAGTATTGAACCAGCTATTTATTAATTAGAAAAAGTTTTAGTTAAATTCTATAATATACTATGATTTATTTATTATATTAAACAAAAACTTCTGCAAAGAAAAGATACACAAATAGCATAAGCATGAAAAACAAAACGCAACACATCACATATCTTAAAGATTGGCGCCACAAAAAAAAGTACATACCTTAAGGGCCCGTTTGGACTACCTGATAAGAGCAACAGGATAGGATATATTATCCTATCCTATTGCTATCCTGTGTTTGAAAGACTCTGAGGATAGGATACTGCTATTTTATTTCTATCCTATCCTTCTTGTTTAGTGAAAACTTGTATCCTGCCTCTATACCAAAGATAGTGACCGAATAACTCAAACTCAGACACCCACGATTTTCTCACGCTTGACCTCACTCCCGAGCACCCCTTCCCTTCACTCGAGTTCCCCAGTCTTCCAGCGCCCTTCACCGAAATCGAAGCCGAGCACCCCCTTCCCTTCACTCTCGAGTTCCCCCCTCACTGGAGCTTTCTCACCCACCCGAGCCGAGCACTCTACCCATTGATTTCCCTCGCACATCTCCCTTCAATTTTCCTCTATCTCCCTCACCCAAGCTTTCAGAGCTCTCTCCAGCTCACCCGAGCTCCCTCACCCTTGGATTTCCCTCACCCGAGCTCCCTCCAACTCACCCAAGCTCTCCATCATCAAGAAGGTAAGCATCGATTCCTCTGCCGAAGATGATTTCCCTTGTGTTCCTCTCTATCATTTGTTCTAATTTATGGTTGTATGGGAGTTTTTTGGATTGGTTTGGCTGCCTGAATTTGGGCATCAATGTCCTCTGTCATTTGTTCTGATTTATGGTTCCTCTCTGTCATTTGAAGTAATGTGATCCTACTGTATTTCAAGCAGTGTGGAGAAGTTTTTTTTGAATCATTTGAGTGATGGCTGTTTGCAAATTTTAGATGACCCTGATTGTGTTTTTAATGGAGTTTTTGTCTCAGTAGTGTGGAGAAGGTTTTGTTGAATCGTGGTGCCATGAGATAATAGTCTGTTGTGATGCTTTGCATTTGATAAGTTTCATGCTTTGCATTTGATAAGTTCCATGTTTGCAAATTTCATGGTTGCATTTGATAATAGTTTGTTCTGAGACTCTAGATTCTCCTAGATAATTGGTGTTGTATTAAGTAAAGTGATGCTAAGGTAATGTTCGATTCTAGGTCAATTTGTGGGAAATGGCACTAAATTACTTTTAATCATGATTGGAGATGAAGTTTAATCTTGTTAATTTTCCAAGTTTCTGGAGAAGTGGCTAATCAGTATATGTTTTTTCCCCTTTCCCTGCATCTGCTTGTGGTTTCTGCCATTGGGTATAGATTTTGGGTATCAATTTACCCCTCATTAGCATCAATTTTTGCCTGCATATGCTTTTTCCCTTTTCCCTTTCCTTGCATCTATTGTTTTTTCTGCTTTTAGGTATTGATTTTGGGTATCGATTTATCCTTTGTCATTCCCTGCATCTGTGAATCACACATAAGTTGTGGTTTCTACCTGCATCTGCTGTCATTGGTTTGTCATTCCCTACATCGATTTATCCCACTAATTGATGAATATTGGATTTTCAGGTTAATTTGTGGAGGATTGGATTTTGTGGAAAGGAGAAATAGCTCAGGTAAGGATTTTGCACTTCCTTCAACACAAATTAGACATATTTGAAATGCTTGGGCTGCTATAGGGATATGATATATGCTACACTATATATGCTTGATTTCCATCTCTGGTATCGATTCCCTCTGCTTGATTTCTGCCTGTGATTTGCAATGTTTCCCTCTCTGTCATTTGTTTTGGTTTTTATGGCATGGCATGACATTTGTTCTGCTATAGGCTATGTATGCATGTTTACCATTTATACTATTGGTTTTTTGTCATTGGACTTATCCTAGTAGAGTTCTTATATACCCAAAAGGAGAGTTCTTATAATCTGTATATATGTTGTTTTAATTTTCATGGCCCAGCTCTAAAGAATACGGCAGTGAGAGACCAAGATGGCAGAACAATTTCTGCTTCCATTAAGCAATCATTTGTTACTGCTTTTGTTCAAGATGAGAGCACTCTTTCAAGAAAGCAGCTTCAATCCACTTCACAAGTGAGGCAAGTTAACTCCAAGGATGTAATTTTTGAGGAATTCACCTTCAAACCTCTGAACTATAATACAACAAAATGTAGTATTTCTCAACTGAGGATCCTTTGATAGCTAAAGTAAGTTATCTAAAGCATCACTATTGCTAGTATTCTTTTTTTGTGACAATAGCATTACTCTATTTTCTTTACACCACTAAACCAGTGTAATACTTAATTTTCTCTTGTTGAAAATTTTTCGTAGGCAACAGAGAAGCTCTTTTCAAGTGAAGGGAAACTTAAAATGCAACTCGAGACTTTTCATAGGGACCCTCACATATCAAGTGAGGCACTGAATTAGTTGCTTTTCTCTTCTTCTTTTTTAATTCATGCATGCCTTGGTGTTGGGAATTCATGCTTCATTTTAGACATGGTATGTTGCAAATAATAACTGGTAATTTGCATGCAAATGCTTTGCAAAACAAAAATACAAATTTTTTACTTAAATAAATCTAGAAAAACAATTATGGTTGTGACAGGAATAATCCAATCAAGTACAATGCAATAATTCTAAGTTTTCTCTATCTTTCCTGTACAATGAATACTCTAGATATGAAGTAAATAATTAAACACTTGTGGATGCATATTAGATGGGGAAACCCTAGATGTTATAGGATTGTATGGTATAAATTTGTTGCAATAGGAACAACTAAGAGATTGAGAGGACAGGAGATTGAATTATGAGAAATTGCATATGCATATTATTTCTAAAAAATTCACGTTAGCATGCACGCCTGTGGCTGAACACTATATACATTCTTTGTTTTCAAGGCTTTTTTGCAAGTTTTGTCAAAATTCATTGGAGGCTCTTTTCTTGTAATGCTATTGCTGTAATATTTTTTTTCTATGTAATTTGGAAAATTAGGGCACTCGTAGAATATAAATTTTGGACTTTTTGATTTGAATTGCTTTTTTAGTTATTTGATGAATAGTAGTCAATAAATTTCTTGTTTCATTGTAATTGGACTCCTGTTTCATTATTAATTACTGATTTCTTGTTTTTATTTTCATGTTTCTATGTTCTGATTAAAAATAAAGCCCTCTGTATGATTGGAAAGCCATGGAAAAAGAAGGATACTCATGGTGGATATGCTGTATACGACATGCATAGAATCTATACGATGAATTCAGGATAGATCACTTCAGAGGATTTGTTATGGGTGTAGGGGACCTATCTATGATGAAGTCTCAACTATGTAACTTGTGTGCTCAAGGAAATAAGCTTTGATGTTTGCTTTCAGGATGCAAATTGTGGCAACACTCTCTTGATCTCTCAACTATGATCAAGAGTGTTTTACTGCAGCAGAAAAAATACTATCGGTGTCACATCGGTTGCATATCTTTTTGGCGTTTGAAAATTTGCCAGGGCATTTGAGTATGAGTATATGTATGGTTTGATCTGGCTGGTGAAGGAAAATCTGTCAGGGTATTTGGTTTTAGTTGTATGAGTATACATCTATTTTTAAGGTTTTTGTTTTTTGTTTTTTATTGCATGTAATAAGAATATATTTTTAGGACAATAAGAATTTATCAGGAGAATTTTTTTTTATGATCTTGTTATTAGGTTGATTTGATGTTTATACTTTGATTGTAATTTTGTAAGTATTGCTTATTTTAATTATAACCAAATATTAAATTAAATTTGTTTATTTTGGCTTATTCGAACTCTTTATTGTGCATTTCTTTTTTGTTTTGAATTTAATTTTGTATGTTATTTTATTGAATGTATTGAAAATATGATTACATTTTTTTATAAAATAAAAAATAAAATAAAAGAAAGTTTCTTGACAAGTGGGTAGAGAGATAAATAATAAATAAAAACAAATAAATTTTCACTTATATTATGGATATTATTTTGTTAATTATATATATATATATATATATATATATATATATATATATATATATATCAATGTATAAAGTAATCAAAATAATTATATTAAAATTGATTTTAAATAAGTATATATGTAATTTTATTATAAGGGTAGTTTTGTCATTTTATTCTATTTTTTTTCTATCCTATCATTATCTGATTTATTCCAAACACAGGATGGGATAGAAACTATCCGATCCTGTTGCACATCAAACACAAGATGGGATAGGAGTTATCCTGCTGTTATCCTATCCTGCTATCCTATCATATCCTGCTCTCCAAACGAGCCATAAAATCCAATTTGAAACCTTGCCGCGGGTTCCAGTTCCATTTCGCAAAGCACCTCTATGGAAGTGGAAAAATTCTTAGCTGCGAGTCAAACTTCTCTCGCGAAACACCTCTGTGGGAAGAAAAACATAGGGTGCGAAGACTGCACAACACCGTTGCAAAGCGATCCTTCGGGTGTGAATGTGCAGCAACCCACCACCAGTGCACTACTGCATGATAGCTTTCATCAGCATTGCCTAGCCACCATGAGCACCATAAATCACCATCAGCTCTAACCAAGAACACCGCAGCAAAGACCTGAGCGCAGGTAACTCTTCCTCATTCATTATCTTCTTATCTTTTGCCTTAGTGTGAAACTATTTTAACTTTCTTTTCTCCATCCTTAATTACTATTTTGCTATGTTAGTTTTTGGGCGTTTGCTGTGAGATTTTGAAACAATTGGGTGTTTACTGTGAGTTTCTTCCTATGCTCTATTTTTGAAATCCAAGTAACTCTGTTTTTTTTTTTAAATTTACTGTGGGTCCTCCATAATGTTCAAGTTCCAGAGGATACAGCCCTTTTGTCACTGCCAGTTAAACCTATTCTTTTATTTAACTCACTAGAAGTCACAACTAGTGAAAGAGAATAATGCAAAAAATGATTACCATTACTAACCATTGACAGTCATTTTGGAAACATTAGTATCCAAAGAGCTACTAGGGACAAAGAAGGCAACAGAGTGCAGTCGAGTTCTGAAGAGGGATGTCACGCACCTACTTTAAGGGCACGTGAAACATATATACCATGAACATATATTTTTCATAAATATGCATAATTCGATTTTTTATTATGGAAACAAATACAAATAGGTTCTCTCATCCATATACTTTATACAAACCAAGTCCATAAATATCAAAGTAACAGCAAAAGTAAAGATCCTGCCTATGACAATCATAACATACTCTAGAGTACAAGTACATTATAAATCAAAATTTACGAGCCTTAAAAATAAAATAGGCTCACCCAGAGAGTGTGACACTTAGTTGATCATATATTTGCAGGACTAAACTCTGTATTTTTATTTAAAAAAAGATGTAAGTATCGTATAGTGAGTTTGACAACTTAGTGAGTAGATAATGCCTCTTATGACCTCTTAGGTCAACATATGGATGTCCTCATATTTTAACATTTCTCACATTGAAAATTATAGTTCAGAAGTACATCTATATGGGACCTGCATTTCAAATATTCTCAGTTCAAATTACATTCAGATATCTGAAACCATATGTGATACAATATGATCGTTAATCAAATATTGATATGCATCAAAACATTTCTCATGAAAAAATTAGGAGGATGCCATATCAAAATTACCATATCAGAGTTCAACCCTTTCCATACTTTGTCGGTGTAGGATTTACTTAAACTCAGCATCTCAGCTAAGGTTTGCCCACCACTGTTCAAGAGGACAAGCGAAGGGACTCTAATATGGGTACTTCCCGAGCACACAGTAAGGGAAGGCAAATCACATATCATATAGTCAGCATCTCGCCTAGATAGGAGGCATCTCGCTCTCCATCACATATCATATCCCGTGTGTTGACACTCACACGTGGTTAGCACCACCCTTACTAGCTCAGGTATCAAGGCGCACCAAGGCTAACATCACCTGCTGTTAGCAAACAGTGTTTCCAATAGGATTCTTCCATAGAAATTATCATATTTGCACATATGCCATATCGTTCAAACAAATTTTTTAATATAATACAGATTTTCAGTCTCATTACAATTCATCTGTTATAAATTTTTCATTCAGGATTTATCACATATACATGCCATTTTCCAAGGCAATCATATAACTTTACAAATTGATGCAACATGCACAATATATTTCCTTTCCCATATGATGAGAAATACATTTAATATCAGATATACAATGAGTTCAAAAATTTATTTTCAAAATCATACTCTTCTTGAACTGTATTCCAAATTATAAACAATTTAGATAATTTAATCCATTTTAGAAACATATAAAAGTATAAATAACTTATAAATATAATCAATTATTCATTTAAAGTTCAAGAAGAGTATAGGGAAAGCCATAGAAATAAATATCCACTCATAGAGTAAGGTTTCAGGTTGGACAGCCGCAAAACATACATTTTCAATCCAAATTTGATCAAATAAACCTAAAAAATGTATCCGAAAGGTCCAAAGATTTAGAAAATGACTCCGGGAGCTCCGTCAACGCTGGTCAACTGATGGGTACTATTTTATGGTCGGAAAATACTATTCACCGCCGGAATCACTATTCATATCGACTGAATTTACTGTTCACGACGCATAAGAAGTTGTCAAAAGACCAAAACATATTCATATCTTAAGATTTATCTAACTCCTGAATCCATCTACGGTGTTAGATTTTCAATTTGAAGACTCTAAGTAAGAGTTTCAGAATTTACCTTTTCTAAGATTTTCTATCTTCGACCTGCGGTAATTCTGCGGCTGATTTGGAAAATTATTCAGCCAATATTGTAATATTCTTCGTCCTGAATCCAGTGGTATCCTTAGTTTTGAGATCGGATGCTTAAAAGTACTCCAGATATAAAAAAAGAAAATAGAAAAAGTACTATTCACTCTCACTATTCATTCTCCCGAAACTTTCTCCTTCTTTTTTTTTAATAATAATGCAGGGACCATTTGACAATTTGATAATTGTTAGAGGAAGCCTTTGCAAATTTTATTATTTATATTTTGGCCCCTAAACTTTTAAGAAATTACAATTTGACTCTAAAAATATTAAAAAGTTTTCATTTTCATCTTTAAAACCTTTCAATTACATTCTTACTCTTTTATTTTTTTAAATAATTTATGTATAAATGAAAATTATTAAATTTTAAGAGTGTTACAAGGGAGGTTGCCGGCTAAGGAATCAAAGAAGCCATAGTCAAGATTCAGGAAGAACGAACGAGTTAATTTGTAAGAAAAGGAAGACGGACTATATAATATGAAGCTCTATTCCTAGTGCATGAAAGAAAGAAACTGTCGTAGAATTTGGCGTAGAAAAACTAGAGAGATTGACAAGGTTGTGAAATAGTTGAGGAATGAAGTTGAGAATGCATTTCGGAATTTGGATTATACAAGACATAGCAGAAATGGAATATGAAGTTACAGCCATTCCCATTAAGTAATGTACTTACGAGTCAGTTATTGGTGGGATACATTATGTCTGTCCTGTGCAGCCATTTGGCTTTAATTATGTTTACTATTTGAGATTGTATTAATGAAAATTATCTAATTAATTGGCAAATAATTTATTTATATTGATAAGTGAGGTTGCCATGAGAAAAGTTATGATTGTTGTCTTAAGTGGAAGATTAAGTGAAGGAAATAGAGAAAATAAAGATGGCTCTTGTGTGTGGCGAAAAACTGATTTGTGTGCTTTGCTCTGTAATCTGTAATCATCTTATAAATTTACTCTTAATTTATAAGTTTTTTTAATCATTTGCAAGATAATTATTTATTTGGAATAAATTAGGTTAAATTTAAGGTAAAAATCAATTTTGTCCCATGGTTAATACATTTATTACACTACTCTCTTTTCTATTATAAAATATATATATACAAATTAAAAATAACAAATCACTACTAAAAAAAATCCAATTTAGAGACGAAATTTTTCCGTCTCTAAACAAGCATAATTCTGTCTCTAACTATGTTAGAAATGGAATTAGAGACAGAATAATTTTCGTCTCTAAAAATGTAGTCGCTAAAATTTAGAGACGGAATTTATATTCCGTCTTTAATTAGAGACAGAATTTTAGAGAGAAAAAAAATTTATGTCTCTAAATGAGATTAGAGACGGAATCCATGACGGATTTTTAGATACCGAAATTTTTTGTCTCTAAATTCCATTTCTAAATTTTAAAATTTAAAATCCGTCTCTAACTTTTCACATCCATATCTATTTCTATCTCTGTTAGAGACAGAAATTATTCCGTCTCTAATTCATCTTTTTCTAGTATTGAATATGTTACAACTTAATTCAAATATCTCAAAAACCTTTTATAAAAAAGAACCAAATAATAAAATAAAATAACTCTCTCATAAATTTTCTTTCTCATTCGTTACCATTTAATACCAATTATTTCGTATCAAAATAATTGTGAAGTAGTTTGAGCTAACAAAATATCAATTTAGTTGGTTTAGAATCTTGGTTGAAAATGGAAAAGAAGAAAAAAATTTGAAAGAGTAATATTTTATTTATTTAATTTTTGTTTGTTTCTTTATTATAAAAGATATTTAAGTTAAATTGTACTACAATTTTTAATTTTTAAGAAATATTTATGTATATTTTTATAATAGAGAGGAGAGATGTATAATAAGAACACTAATCAAAATAAGGGAGAATATTTTATTCTTATTTTTAAATAAAGTTTGTGTATAATTAGAGGAAATGATGATGTAATGAAAGTAATAATTAGAGGAAATGATAATATTTTACTCTTAAGAGATGTTTGTATATATTTTCATAATAAGAAAGAAGATCCTTAATCAGAGGAAGAGAGAGTAATTTAACTTATAAATAATGGATCATACAAAATATTAAGGTAGGAAAAGAAAAGGTATAAGAAATTCTAATTAATGTTAATAACAAATAGGCTTGGTCAATTAATTATAATTTATTTTATTATTGTTCCACTCAAAATCAGTTTGTTCCGGTCAAGGCATCAAGGTAGGCTAAACCTACGACTCTAGGTTGGTCCAACCTTGTAGAAGGATGAGTTAGACTAGCATACCCTAGCATACCACCGTCCCCTTTAAGACAAGCGCCTTTAGAAGTCTCTTCCACCTCAACTCAGATGGATATATGTGGGCATTGTCTTGATTAAGATTAAGAGTAATGATTTCATAAATTGAGTTGATCATGAATTTTAGTTATGATATAATAATTACGAAATGTAAAATAATATTTTATTCATACTATTAAATATATCATGTGTAATTGATTAAAAATTTATTGAATGAATATTATATTATTTAGTAAATTTTATTTTATGATATATTAATTAAAAAATAAAAATAATTTTTAGATTAGGATTTCTAATAAATTAATTATAGTTATTAAATTAATATTTTAATAAAATATGAAAATAATTAAACATAGTAGAGATGTATAAAATGAATTAAGTTTTATAATGACTATATTTTTCTTGTGCAAATAAACTAAAACTAGTTACTTATTTATTTTTTTAAGAAAATAAAAAATTACTTAAATTATTTATTAAAAAAATGAAAAGTTACAAAATTTTAAATTGCTTAAAAGAAAGTTAATTAACTTCATATTTGCAAGGATTTGATTCTTTGAGATCATTCTATAATATTTATATTTTAAGTATTTAATATTATGAATAAAATATTATTTTATATTTAATAATTAGGGTTCATGCGTCTGGGTTCATAAAATCATTAGTTTAATATTATTGATGCAAATTTTGCATTGCTTGGGAAGAGACAAATGACAGAGAAATGCGATTAATTTTTTTTTTCATGGTTATTGATATATGTTATATTAGTGGTTGGCTATGTAATAGCCATAAATTTAATAAAGTTCAAATTAAAGAAAGTTGTGAATTAAAGAGAGGATTTTGAAAATAGAAATAAGAACCGATGAAAATAAGTTTATTTATTACATGGATTAAAGAAATAAAAAAGAAATACGAGAATTTACATTTTTGGGGTCAAAATGCAATTTCTTAAAAGTTTCGGGATCAAAATGTAAATAAGAAAAATTTGCAAGGACTTCCCTTTAAAAGTCAAAATTTTGCAGAAATGTCCTTCAGGATATTTGAAGGGGTTTCAGACACAGAAGAGCTCATAATTTTCGGATTTTCGCTCTCTTCTCAAAAATATTTCTTCCGAAACCCTCTAACTTCTCTTTAAGATTTCTCCGCATTCGGACCTCGAATTTCGACACCACCACCGCCAACGGACTCAGGACGAAGAGTTCTACAAATCCATCTGATTGATTTCTAGAGAATTGGCCGAAGATTGGCCGAAAAATTGAAGAAAAAATTGCCTAAAGAGGTAACCTTTGAAACTCCTATTGATGAGTCTCAAACGCAAAAACTAACATCGTACATCGATTCAGAAGGTTCTAAAACCTTAGGATCTCAAATTTTAGGTTCAGACTTTCTTGCACACGCCCCCATGCGTCAAATCTTCCTCAGACAGTGAATCCCACACGCAGCTTTTCTCAGTGGCGCATGTAGCGCGTGTAACCAGACCCTATTGCATTGACTGTTGTTGATCGAGCTCCTGGAGGCCAAATTTCGCAAATCTGAAGTCGTTTTTAAGGTTTTTGGACTTTCCAAACTCAATTTTGGGGTTTATTTTGCCGAATTCGGACCAGAAATGAGGATTTTAGGGTTATCCAACTTGATACCCTAATTTTGTGAGTAGATGATTCTTTCTATGACTTGCCTTTACTCTTCTTGAACTTTAAATTGATAAATGAATATGTTTACAAGTTATTTATACTTTTATATGTTCCTGAAATGGTTTAGAATATCTAAAACTATTGCAATATGATATCTAGTTCAAGAAGAGTATGACTCTTGAAATAAATTTTGAAATACATTGAGCATGTGATTTTTACATGTATTTTTCATTATATGGCAAATGAAATCTGTTATGCACATGATATTGATTTATACAAAGATATGTTTGCCTCAAATATGGGCATGTATATGTGATTCCCCTGATTGGAAAGTTTTGACAGAGGAATATACTGAGAATGAAAATGTTGTTTTATAATAGTACCTCTATTTTGATTAATATGGAATATATGAGATTATGGTTTTATGGAAGAATCCTATTGGACATAATGTTTGCTAATAGTAGGTCATGTTAGTCCTGGTGCACCTTGATTGCCTCAGCTAGTAGGGGGTGGTGCTAGCCTCTTGTGAGGGCCAACACACGGGAGATGATATATGATGGAGAGCGAAATGCCTCCTATATGGGCGAGATGCTAGTTATATGATATGTGATTTGTAACAACCTTTTTTTATTATTATTATACGATATTGAGTTCACATACACGTCATTAATCAAAACGTACATGCAACATATCAAACACATAGATATTTACATCTTGTTTATTTTGGTTGACCAATTCTGGAGATACAGGTGCGGGTGGTTGCACCTTCACTGGGATTTGAGCCAACTCGACCACAAACATCTTATTTGATTCTGAGATCTGCCCAACATAAAGTAACTCGATCCAATGTGCACTAAAAGCCAGAGCCATAGAAAAAGCTGCATAACTAATTTTTTGAACATGATATGGAAATATAGTGAGAATTAAATCCCAGTAAGTTCAACAATAAATCATCATCAATATAGCTCATCACGTCATGTTCAGCTGTATAAACTACAAAAAATATCTTTGGTCACATGAATGCATTATATCTATGCACATAAGAATCATATTGTAATAATATGTATGATAGGATTAACTATTTTCAAAATATCATATGATGGCCATCAACTTATTCTCATTTCAAGCTACCCCGGTCAAGGTGAGTATCCTCTACTCTCCGGTACGGGCTTTTCTCGCTTCGTCCGACATGGCCCACTTTCTCTTTCTTTTCTCATTAACATGATCATAACCATTGGTAGGGCGTCCCCTACTGGTACACCACACGGATTGCCATGTGACCGTGCTCATTTCTTTTCTTTTCACAATGATAGCCAAAAATATGCTTTCAATAACAAGTATGTTTATCAAAATATAACTATTACCATAAATCATTGGTAATCATACCATGAACATAACCATTTCAAATATCACTTTATAAAATATTTCCATGTCAGAATTTCACACTTAAGATGGTAAGAAGTTCATATAATGGCAATGGCTATGGCATATACTAGTCATTTATAAGATTCGTCTTCTTTTTTTTAAATATTAATTTTATTTCTTTATTTTCTTGATGTAGATTTTCATCATATATAACCTTCTCTTTATGCTTGGCCTTAGTCATTTTCTTCTTATTTATATCATTTTCAATACATGTTTTTACAAATTTATAGAGCATTGTTCCCTAATTTGATTTCTACTATTACCCTATAGTTAAAGAGGTTCATCTAGGTTATAAAAATATTGAAAATAGGCTTCACTAGCTTCCAACATGGTCTGGCCATATTCCAGGACACGGCCATGCTTTAAAAATACTTCAAATGTACTCAAAAACAGCCCCGAACACGGCTAGCCCGTGCTTGAAGCACCCAGAACACGACCTGGCCGTGTTCTATGACCTTTCCTCACTAATCAGAGCATAACTCCCTCATTTTAACTCCAATTGAGGTGATCTTGGTGTCTATGGAAAGATAAGACAATTATCTAAAACTATTATGTTAATCATATCAGCAAAATAGTAATAAATCTTGGTGTTAATACTCCCTTAAATTCAATATTATTTCTTCTCGGGTATGTTCTAACCTTTACTTACTAATCTGACTATATCTCCCACATAAGAATTCCAAATTAAGTGATTCTAGTGGCTAAACATCCGTGACACATAAATATATAATTCATATGTTAACCATTTATTTTAATTCTTTATAGAATGTTCTCAGAAATTAAAACACCGAAGCTATCCTAACATATTCTTCCCTGATTAACCATTTTTTGACATTTGTTTACTAATCAGAACATATCTACCTCATATGAACTCTAAATTGAATGATTCCAGTGGTTAAAAATCCGTGACACACATAGTTATAATTCGTATGTTAACCATTTATTTTAATTCCATACAGATAATTCCCAGAAATTAAAATATAGAAACTATCCTAACATATTATTCCCTGATGAACTATTTTCTGACCTTTGACTACTAATTGGACCCTATCTACCTCATATGGATTCCAAATTGAATGATTCCAGTGGCTAACAATCCATGATACATATATCTTTAATTCTTATGTTAACCATTTATTTTAATTCCTTATAGATTGTTCCCAGAAATTAAAACACCGAAGCTTAAAATTCTGCCAACCATAGCCATACCCATGCAGAACTATCTACACCAACCTAAGTATTCAAACATACATCACATGCAAGATCAATATGTAACATGATATAGCAACATCCATGACCAATCATCAAAGTTCTAAGATCAAAATCTCATATAAATATTATAAGTTTCAAAAGTTTTCTTCAAAAAGAAATATTGTTAAACTTACTTGGAGCACTTAGTCCCCTAGACTTCTCCTTCCTCCTTCTTCCTCTCCTTTCCTCACTCTACCTTGCTTCTATTTTTCCTCTCCCTCACTTGGAAGAAATTCTAATGTTGTAAGGGTGGGTTTTCTTATATAGACCACCAAATAATTCACCCTTCATGATCATGGGTCTACCTTATCACAATTAGGATACACTTTGTTGAATTTTTGGAAAACTAACAATTTATGTTCTTGTCTTCCTCTTCCCTAGTCAAGATATGCATAGGAAAAGGAGATTTGTATTTTGAAAATTATGATGATATGTTCTTAAGATAAGGGACAAGGTCCCTTTGATTTAGGGATTCATTTCCATTTTCTTTTGTCTTAAACAAGTATGATAGGTTTGTCTTTTTAGGTGGCAAATTTCTAGCCCTTGAATCTCCATTATTTGGTTGATATTATTTGTGTGGGATAGGAATGTTTTGTCCTAATGCCATGTATTATCATACCACTTGCTAAAATTATGAGTGTAGGATATAGATGTTTTTGTCCTATAGCCTTGTATTATCATGCCACTTGCCGAAATGATGAATGTAGAATCACACTACTTGCTAAATTTTTGTCTTAATGCCATGTAACCTAATCTTTATTATTATTACATTATTATATCATCACCTAATTTATTTTATTTTATTTTTCTTCTTGGATTTGGGCTTATTCCTACCCATTATGGGCTTATTCCTACCCATTTTCTTTGCTTTGGATAAAATTCTACCTTTCTTGGAGGGCTTAGTCACATTTTCATAATTTTTGGACTATTGGTCCAATTACTATATCCTAGTCCAAGTCTATGTTTTATTTCGTGCTTAGGTTATCCAATGGGCTTGCTAGAAACTTATGTGAAGTGGAAAAAGTCTATATGAAGTGTCCATAGGTAAAAGTCCAATTTATGGGTGGAGATACTAAACTTAGTAACTTTTACTCTTAAATTAGGAAAAATTACCCTAATCCAATCTTCTTGAAATTTTAAGACCTTTAATTCACAAAAATTTATCTTCCTTACCTAAGAATTTCACCTTTCTTTAGCATGTTTATTTCTAATATTTCCTCTTAGGTTTTCTTTCTTTACCTATTCCATTAATATTAGAACATTTCTATGCATATATGTAAGGTAAAGAATTTATAAGGAAAATATTTAAAAAATTACGGGATGTTACATGATTTGCCTTCCCTTGCTGTGTGCTTGGAAAATATTCATATAGAGTCCCTTCGCGTGTTCTCTTGAATGGTAGTAGGGCAAACATCAACAGGATGCTGAGTTTAGGCAAATCCTATACCACCAAAGTACGAAAGGGGTTAAACTCTGATATGGTGGTTTTGATATGGGATCCTTCAAATGTTTTCATAAGAATTATATTGATGCATAACATGATTTTATTACCGTTCTTATAGCATTACTTATGAATTGCATATGAATATGAATTTGAATAGAGATTATTTGAAATGCGGTTCCCATATGAATGTACCTTTGATTTGTGATTTTCAATGTGACATGTTTTAAAATAAAGAGTAAATTCATATGTTGACCTAAGAGGTCATAGGATGTGTTATCTGCTCACTGAGTTGTAAAACTCACTACACATGGTTGATTTATTTTCCAGATAAAGACCCAGAATTTGGTCCTGCGGCTTCTTGATCAACTAGGTGTTGTACTTTTGTGGCGAGCTTAAATTGTTTCTGGGCTCTCAGTGTTTAAAATTGTAATATAATTGTACTCTAGTGTTGCTCTGAATGCCACAGGCAGGATCTTTACTTCCGTTGTAATATTGTTAAGTGTGACTTTGGTATGTATAATTAGTTATATTGGAAACTTACTTGCTACAATATGATATTATACTGTTATGTCATAATATGAAGTTGATTGCAAATAAATAAAGATAAAGTTATCGGACAATAGTGTTATTCGCATTCTTAAAATTAAGGGCGTGACAAGTTAGTATCAGAGCATTAGGTTTCCCTGTGGCTATCAGAGCAAATGATTCTTTAGTAGGACCTTTAGTATCGATATGAGCCGAACATATTTATACTTCAGGTGCTGTTGAGGGATTCTATAGGATATTAACTTCCTTTCTATTTCAAGTGTGCTTAAATTCTTATTGTAAGGTTTGAATAAATATTATAGTATCTTAAAGAGATGTTTTATTTTGTATAGTAAATGATGCCACCAAGAACTTGAGCAGTCACTAGAGAAGAAGCTGTAGATTGTGCACCCTCTACTGAAAATTCTACACAATCTACAATTCCAGTGCAAAGAGGTCGTGGAAGAAGCCGACCTAGAGGAAGAGGTAGAGGTAAAGGGCGCGCACGGGGTCTGAGAACTCCAAGACAAGATGAACAAGTCCATGTATCTGATAGAGTTCCTAAGGAAAGAGTAAAACCCCCTCAGGAGCCACATGATAGAACATCTAATATGATTGCTAGTATACATAGGAGTTTAGAGACGTTGGCTGGATTTATAGTGGAACAAGGTAGAAGAGAAGGCCAGCCACCAGAAAATACCCCTGAAGCATAAGAACTATGAAGAACAACTAAGCAAGAGGACAAGCTTACAGAGATTGATGTGTCATTACCGCAATTCCTTAAGTTGAAACCTTCGACTTTTTCTGGGTCAGATGTTCAGGAAGACCCACAGATATTTATTGATGCAATGGAACGAGTCCTAAGAGCTTTGGGTACTCTAGTAGAAGGTCTGTTGAACTGGTGTATTTTCAACTATCTGATGTGGCTCAAGTTTGGTTTGAGACATTTGTACAAGGAAGGGCAGTTATTTTATCACCAATAGAGTGTGAAAAATTTAAGGGAGCATTTATGAATCGTTTCCTGCCAATGAGTGAAAGAGACAAGAGGGCCAGAGAATTTGAAGAATTAAGACAGACACCAAACATGACAGTTTTTGAATACAATATTCGTTTTACCCGATTGTCTAGATATGCACCGTATCTGGTCCTTATTGAAAAATATAGAAATAAGAGGTTTGTCTTGGGATTGATACGCCCTTTGTTTAAGTCAGTAGGTCCTCAGATGAATTATTTTTTAACTTATTCAGCAGTTGTGGACTGTGCTAGAATGATGAAAACACGAGAGCAAGCAAATGTTGAAGGTTTAAAGAGAAGAAAAAGAGAGTGAGATAGGAATGTTCAAACAAGTTATAATCCTAATGTCAGAGGATTAAGATTTCAAAATTCACAACGCTTCACTCAAACAAGAACTGGTAGCTCTAATCAAACATCAGTAAATATCAACAAGCAAAGAATGAATCAAAGAGATATGAGACTTGTTAGCCAACAAGATTCAAGATCAATTCCACCATGTCCTATTTGTGGTAGGCCTCATACTGGACAGTGTTGCAGAGAAACTAGTGCATTTTTAAGTGTAGACCAATGGGTCATTTGATGTGGAATTGCCCACAACTACGAAGTTTTAGTCAAGCATCGGTACAACCAATTTCACCTCCTACATCTGTACCAACACGACCAAATAGAGCAGCTTTAGTTCAAGCAAGTAGTGCTGGTACTGGTAGAGGATCAGGAAGTCGAGATCGAGAACCAGCTCGAGTTTTTGCTTTGACACGACAGGATGCTCAGGCTTCAAATGCAGTTATGACAGGTACATTAGCCATATGTTCCCATAAAGCATATGTCCTGTTCGATCCTGCTAGGTTACATTGTTCTTTCATGGTTGCTACTCCAATGGGAGAATTCCTATTAGTAAATGATGTGTATAAATCATGTGAGATTTCGATAGAAGACAATGATACTCTTGTAGATTTGATAGTTCTAGATATGGTAGAATTTGATGTGATTCTAGGAATGGATTGGTTGTCATCATGTCATGCCATTCTAGACTGTCACCATAAGGTGATTAAGTTTAATGTTCCTGGAGAATCTTCCTTCTTAATACAAGGAGATCATAGTAAGGAGTCTAGTAATTTAATTTCATCTTTAACAGCTTATAAGTTGTTACAACAAGGATGCCAAGGGTATTTACCAGTACTCAAAGATGTTGATATGAAGTATACCAGTGTAGAGCAAGTTCTAGTGGTTAGAGAATTCCCTTGTGTTTTTTGAGGAATTTCCAAGATTACCACCAAACCGAGAGATTGAATTTGGTATTGACCTTCTCCCTAAAACACAAGCAATATCCATACCTATTTATAGGATGGCACCTGCAGAACTTAAGAAATTAAAGGAGAAACTGCAAGATTTACTAGATAAAGGTTTTATTCGACCCAGTACATCTCTTTGGGGTGCTCCTGTTCTCTTTGTGAAGAAAAATGATGGATTTCTATGCCTATGTATTGACTATAGGCAGTTGAACAAAGTGACTATACGAAACAAATATCCTTTACCCAGAATAGATGATTTTTTTGACCAATTACAGGGTGCTCAATGTTTTTCAAAAATTGATCTGAGATCTGGGTATTATCAATTAAGGATAAAGAATGAGGATATTTCGAAAACTACTTTTAGAACTCGATATGGGCATTATGAGTTTTTAGTAATACCATTTGGTCTAACAAATACTCTACCTGCATTTATGGATTTGATGAATAGAGTATTTAAGCATTTTATGGATCAATTCGTCATTGTATTTATAGATGATATCTTGGTATATTCAAGAAGTTCAGAAGAGCATGAACGGCATTTAAGAATAGCATTGCAAACCCTGAGGGAACACCAGTTGTATGCTAAGTTTTCAAAATGTGAACTTTGGCTTAGTAGTGTTACCTTCCTAGGGCATGTGGTTACTAAGGATGGTATCCAGGTTGATCCTAAAAAGATAGAAGCGGTGCAGAAATGGCCATGCCCTACAACAGTTACAGAGATTCGCAGTTTCCTTCGTTTAGCAGGCTATTACTGTAGATTTGTTAAAGATTTTTCAAAGATAGTTGCTCCTTTGACAAGGTTGACAAGAAATGGAATAAATTTTGACTGGTCAGATGAATATGAAAGAAGTTTTCAGAAACTCAAAGAATGTTTGACTACGGTGCCAGTATTAGCTATTTTTTCAAGTACTGAGGGATACACGGTATACTGTGATACATCGAGAATTGGATTAGGATGTGTGTTGATGCAAAATGGTCGAGTCATTGTATATGCATCTAGACAGCTTAAACCACATGAGCAAAATTATCCGACTCATGATTTGGAAATGGAAGCAGTAGTTTTTGCTCTTAAAATTTGGAGGCATTATTTGTATGGTGAGACATGCGAAATTTATATAAATCATAAAAGTCTCAAATATATTTTTCAACAAAAAGATCTTAATTTGAGATAAAGAAGATAGATGGAATTACTTAAAAATTATGATTGCACAATACTATACCATCCAGGTAAAGCAAATATTGTGGCTGATGCATTAAGTTGGAAGTCTATGAGTAGTTTAGCTCATATCACAATGGTAAGAAGATTGTTAGTTAAAGAGATACATAAGCTAGAAAGTGATGGGGTAGTGATAGAAGTAAAGGAGCCTGGAGTATTATTAACTCATGCAATTTCAATCATCTTTGATCGAGCAGGTGAAAGAGGCACAGAGAGATGATGCCTATTTGTGCAAGAAAATGGAAGAAGTGAAGAATGGTGGTGAAGTTGAATTCACTGTAGACTCTGAAGGAATTCTAAGATTTGACAAGCAGTTATGTGTATTTGATAAAGAATAACTTAAGAAAAAAAATTTAGAGGAAGCCCATAGATCCATGTATACGATTCATCCTGGAATAACTAAAATGTATAAGGATCTAAAAGAAATCTATTGGTGGGAAGGTACGAAGAAAGACATAGTGGATTATGTATCTCAATGTTTAAGCTATCAGCAAGTGAAAGTAGAACATCAAAAGCCTGCAGGACTACATCAGCAGATAGTTACCTGAATGGAAATAGGAAAAAATAACTATGAATTTTGTTACGGGGTTACCGAGGACATCAAAAGGGTTTGATTCAATATGGGTGATCATTGATTGGTTGACTAAGTCAACACATTTCCTACTAGTGAAAACTACATACAATGTAACTCAGTATGCAAGATTATATTTGAATGAAATAGTGAGTTTCATGGCATGCCAATATCAATTATTTCTTATCGAGGACCACAATTCATAGCTCGTTTTTGGAGAGTTTTTCAAGAAGTTTTGGGCACAAAGTTGAATCTCAGTACTGCATTCCATCCACAAACAGATGGGCAATCTGAGCGAACCATTCAAATATTGGAAGACATGCTTTGAGGTTGTGGTTTAGATTATCAGGGTAGTTGGAAAAGATTTCTACCTTTAACTGAATTTGCTTATAACAATAGTTATCAAGTCATTATACAAATGGCTCCTTTTGAGGCATTATATGGTAGGCGTCGCCATTCCCCGATCGAATGGTTTGAGATAGGCGAAGCAAAGGTTTTAGGACTTGATATGGTACAAGATGCATTGGTCAAGGTAAAAATAATTAAGGAAAGATTATTAGCAACTCAGAGTAGACAGAAGGCATATGTTGATAATAGACGTCGACCATTAGAATTTGCCATAGGTGAACATGTTTTTCTGAAAATATCTCCTATGAAAGGAGTAATGAGATTTGGGAAGAAAGGGATGTTGAACCCTTGGTATATAGGACCATGTGAAATTCTTGATAGGATCGGTCCAGTAGCTTATCGTTTGGCTTTACCATCTGAATTGGATAATGTCCATCCAGTTTTTTATGTGTCTATGCTACAGAAATATTTACCGGATCCTACACATATTATACAGTGTCCACATATTCAGTTATAGGAAGATTTAACCTATGAGGAACAACCAATAGCAATAGTGGACAGACAAGTAAAGAAGTTGCAGTCAAAGGAAATACCTACAGTGAAAGTGATATGAAAAAATCACTCTTCTGAGGAAGCTACTTGGGAAAGAAAGGATGATATACGTGCTAGATATCCGCATTTATTTGAACAATGAGGTTAGTATTTATCTGCAATTATGATGATGAAATTCGAGGACCAAATTTCTTTAAGGAGGAAGAATGTAATAGCCGTAAATTTAATAAAGTTCAAATTAAAGAAAATTGTAAATTAAAGAGAGGATTTTGAAAATGGAGATAAGAACCGGTGAAAATAAGTTTATTTCTTACATGGATTAAAGAATTACAAAAGAAATATGAGAATTTACATTTTTGGGGTCAAAATGCAATTTCTTAAAAGTTTCGGGGTCAAGATGTAAATAAGAAAAATTTGCAAAGACTTTCCTCTAAAAGTGAAATTTTGTAGAAAGGTCCCCGGGATATTTTAAGGGGCTTCAGACACTGAGGAGCTCATAATTTCTGGATTTCCTCTCTCCTTAGAAATTGCTCTTCCGAAACCTTCTAACTTCTCTCTAAGATTTCTCTGCATTCAGACCTCAGATTTCGACACTAACAGATTCAGGACGAAGAGTTCTACAAATCCATCCGATTGGTTTCTGGAGAATTGGCTGGAGATTGGCTGAAAAATTGAAGGAAAATCGCCTAAAGAGGTAACCTCCAAAACTCCTATTAATAGGTCTCAAATGCAAAAACCAACACTGTAGATCGATCCAAAAGGTGCCGAAACCTTAGAATCTCAAATTTCAGGTTCAGACTGCCTTGCATTGTAGCGCGTGTAATCGGACCTTGTAGCGCGTGTAGCGCGTGTAATCGGACCTTGTTGCATTGATTTTTGTTGACCGATCTCCCGGAGGCCAAATTTTGCAAATCCGGAGTCGTTTTCAAGGTTTTTGGACCTTTCAAACTCGATTTTGGGGTTTATTTGGGTGAATTTCGACCAGAAACAAGGATTTTAGGGTTGTCCAACTTGATACCCTAATTTTTGTGAGTTGATTATTCTTTTTATGACTTGTCTTTACTCTTCTTGAACTTTAAATTGATAAATGAGTATGTTTACAAGTTATTTATACTTTTATATGTTCCTAAAATGATTTAGAATATTTAAAACGGTTGCAATATGATATCTAGTTCAAGAAGAGTATGACTTTTGAAATGAATTTTGAAATACATTGAACATGTGATTTTTACATGTATTTTTCATTATATGGCAAATGAAATATGTTATGCACATGATATTGATTTATGCAATGATATGTTTGCCTCAGATATGAGCATGTATACGTGATTCCCCTTATTGGGAAGTTTTGATAGAGGAATATACTGAGAATGAAAATGTTGTTTTATAATAGTACATCTGATTTTTCATTATATGGTAAATGAAATATGTTATGCACATGATATTGATTTATACAATGATATGTTTGCCTCAAATATGAGCATGTATACGTGATTCCCCTGATTGGGAAGTTTTGATAGAGGAATATACTGAGAATGAAAATGTTGTTTTATAATAGTACATCTGTTTTGATTAATATGGAATATATGAGATTATGGTTTTATGAAGGAATCCTATTGGAAACACTGTCTACTAACAACAGGTCATGTTGCACCTTGATTGCCTCAGCTAGTAGGGGGTGATGCTAGCCTCGTGTGAGGGCCAACACACGGGAGACGATATATGATGGAGAGCGGAATGCCTCCTATATGGGCGAGATGCCAGTTATATAATATGTG